>CM067507.1:3622855-3653091 GCA_034509495.1 Acestrorhynchus altus | reverse complement strand
ACACACACACACACATACACACACACACACACACACACACACACACACACACACACACACACANACACACACACACACACACACACACACACACACACACACACACACACACACACACACATGCATGGGCAAAATGTTGGTAAACAAGCATCACACACCCCCACACACACACACACACACACACTGGTAGAGACATACATCAATCCATCACACACTCACATGTCAGATCCAAAGGTAATTTATAAAGACACATGACACACACACACACACACACACACACACACACACACACACGTGAACACACACACACACACACACACACACACACACACACACACACACACACACNNNNACACACACACACACACACACACACACACACACACACACACACACACACACTCGTGTCTACGTTTTTAAGTGCAACAGTTGAAGAGTGATACTTTTCCATCCTCTGCTCGATCCACTCTTCAGAAATTTGCCATCTGCTAAAAAACAAACAAACAAAAGAACAAACAAACAAACAGAAAAACAACTAAACAAGTGAAACCAAAAGCCCCACAAGCCCCAAACCGTACATACATCGTCCCTGGACAACTTTAACCCCCCCCAAACCCTTAAAATATACAACGAGAAAATCAACAGACACATCAAATTCAGGTTTGAGTCAGTAGAAATGCTTCCATTCAAGTCTTTAGTCTTAGTGCTCCATCCATCCGTCGATCCAAATAGTCCACAACCGCGTGAAGCTATGTTAACCATAGAATGTATAGAGTTTGCATCTAATCTGAAATCTACTCTTCCCACTTTAAGCATTCCTTATGTTCCGTGAGTCTGTGTAAGAAAACCTCGACTGCTTGTCTGCTCTGTTTAGGTTTCATAGTTAGCTGAAGCGCAATGAGCTCGGCCCCCCCCTCCCGGTCTTAGAAATGACCACAGGACGTTAAGGTGCTAGTCGTGATGTAAAAAGAGAAGGTATACCATCCGTCAAACCTTTTGAAGACACCTTGCCTTCTTTCGAAATGGTGAAAAGTTCACTGTTACGTTGTAAATGTTAATGTAAACCCATATAGAGCCACTGCGCTGCATTTAACCCATCCGTGCAGTGAAAGGTCACTAGGGGGCAGTGAGCACACAGGCCCGGAGCGGTGGGCAGCCCTATCCTTGGCACTTGGGATGATTCAACCCACTTAGTCATGCTTTGCCCACAAATCCGTTCCTTACATTGCAGTGGTTGATTTGAGACCCCGTTACAGAGTGTTTCTTTCAAATTATTGATCATTTTAGTACACAAATACAAAATTCCATTGTTTTTCTAAAGCAATTTTATGGATAAATCGTGGATTTTCAGGTGGAACGGAATGCCAGCTACCATTAATGCTCAATTCTAGATAACTATTGTATCATGGCTGAAGTTATTCTATGGGATTTTCTGCCACTATATCCCCAAAATACTTGCCATGTGTATGTACTGATAGCAACAATATGTTGGAATCATAACAACATGGATGACTGATGTGAAATATCTAGCAGGGTTAAGCCTTCCCACAAAAAGTGTCAAAGTAAGGTTTCATTTTGTACATCAATGTTTTTGAAACAATAAAAAAAAAAAACCATGTTTTATGGGATAAATATTAAATTACAAAGCTAAACAGAACGTTGACTGGCTCTAGGGGTTTTGGCATTGTTTGTTACCAAACATCTACACTGTTAGATGTCTGCTATGCTGCACCGTGGCTGAACTTCAATAGATTTTCTGCCAAGCCTATTCCATGAAATACTTGCCATATGTATTGACATCATGGCAAAAAACAGTGTTACAATGGCTTGCCGAAAGCAATGTCAGAGGGGTGACTGATGTGAGGGACATAGTGAAGCTAAGCCCTCAGCACAAGGGCCTCTTTACCCTGCGTGCACTCAGGGTCTTTTCTGAGTGGATAACACAGCATTTTTGTAAATCGTTCTAGGTACGAGTGTTTGCGGAATGTTGTAAATGTTACCGTGGGTGGCTGCTGCCAGGATAATGTGTTTTTCATTGGTAGAATGATAAGTGTGCTTGATAAAATACCCCCATTTATAACGGTGCTATTTATAGGGAGCAGTGGGGGCTCAGTGGGTACAGCGCTGGGATAAGCTGGGATTTACAAAAGAGAAAATTCTGTTGTGGGGTAAAACTAAAATAGCAAAGTTACTTTACGTACAAACCCTTTACACTAAGAGTGCATAGGCTTTAATTTGGTTGGATGGGACATTTAACAGTGTTCATGAAGCAGATTTTATATATCAAAATATTAAAAAAAGCATGCATTTGTGGGCCAAGCGTGAGCCGATCAATATAAACGAATGCATGAATGTGTTGTGTGTAATCCTTTGGGAACATCCACAAGGTCTGTTCACCCTAGACCCCGTTCACACTTGCTATCTAAATATGCCTGCAATGATCCCAAATCTTGTTTCCAGTGATACGTTCACACTGCAGGTGAACGTGGACTAAAACTGATATTTATCATCAAATGTGACCCAGATATCTTATCGGTGAGACGGTGTGAACAGCAAGAACACATCAAATCTGATATTTTCTGTTACAATTTGGGCCTCTTTCATATGTGGTATTAAAATCTGATTCATATCCGATATGCATGAATGTGGATTAAGCAGTTGTGAGCAGTTGTGATTAGATTGTCCCTCACTGCTTTCAAGAAAAATGGGACACAATTCTACAATTGTTATGCGGGCGTCCCTGACCACCTACAAAGGATGTAGCTGGTCAGAATGATCAGCTCACCAGAGGAACAAGGCCATTCAAACTTGTGTTTAGCAAACAGTGACTGAATCACGTCCATTAGCACCAGGTATAAAAAAGAGCAAATTTGAACTGATTAAAAGCCCAAACTGAAACTCGTTTCACTCAAAGTTGATCAGTGCTCTCATCTCAATAAGAGGATACACTGCCCTGGCACTGTTCTCAAAGCACATTCGTCAGTCATCCCTTTAATTCAGCGGAGTTTGGGAAGAAAAATGAAGATCCAAACTGGTTCTGACCCCTTCCAAAACATAGCTAGACCATTCAACCCATTCGGAAAAGCAAGGTGTCTTCAGGGTTTTGATGGACGCGGTGTGGTTTCACCAAAGGTTCCAGAGATAACTTGCGTCTCTGAGATGTAAACAGAGTCATTCAGAGTGGTTTGATGTGAAACAATTCAGTGTAGACAGAGAAACGTCTGCACTCTTTACAGTGGTGTTGGATGGAAACACATCTGTTACCCAGACATCTGTTACCCAAAGCCACCGGTGACCCAACGAGATGTAGTGATGACGGTAAATGAGTGGTAAATTTGTGCCAATTTACCCTTACAATGCCTGTCATGTACCCCTCCAATGAATACATTTAAAAAATAAGTTGTAGTCCAAATTGAAACCTTCTCAGAAGAATTATAAGACAGTGTCTCAGACATTGGCAGTGTATTCATAACCATCTCAAACAATAATTTCATGTAACGTCGCTTTAACAGGCCTTAACCGTGTCAAGGGTTCTCTATAATGGAGCATTACACGCCAAACCACTCCTAATGACTTGGTTTACACGCCATTTCATTATGCAGGAACTTGAAACGATACCTTTAACTTTAATAGAACGCTGTCCACATACAGTATATGCTCCAGAAAGAACACCACGAGTCCCGACGCCAAAGCACTTATTTGCATGTATTATAGCAAAAGTGTAGGTTTAACATTTGTCAGTCCGTTCGGAGACGCAGTTTATTGTCTTATTCGTGAAGTTGTCCTTGTCAGTTGAGTGCTGCTAGCCTTGTGCCACTGGAGGTCCGCTTAGCTTTGTTCCTCAACCAACCAGACCAGCCAGAATCCATTTGGCATTTCTGGAATCGCTCCTGCTTCTCCAGGCGTCCACCAGAGTCCATTCGCGTCAGTCCATCTTCGTGTTCTAACCTACCAGGACAAAGCCTTAGTGTAGAGAAAGCAGTCCAGTAGTGAAAAGGACTCCAACTGCAAAGACCACTTTTTACAAAGCCTACGTTCAGCTCTTAGTGCGCACACACACACACACACACACACACACACACACACACACACACACACACACACACACACACACACACTGTGGAAACCCATAGATTAATGCAAAAAGCTCTTTAAAAATGTCATTCTCTCACTAAGAACAGTATTGCTACAGTATTTATCTTGACAAAAACCAGACTATAAACTGAGCTCAGGCTAAGGATGCTGCTGTGTTCCACGAATAAGGGCTGCCAATGATGATCTCTACGATTAATCGTATCAAATATGACTTGATTAATTGCATCAAACCATTATATCTTCAGCTGTTCACGCTCACTTTTATACTACTATCACTACCATCACTGTCTTTCCCGCAGCCATTAAAAGGTAGTGATTTGTCACCCCCTGTGCTTCCTGCAATGTACTGTCATAGTACGTGCACAGCTAATAGGAAGAATATGGGTCATTGTAGGGTTCTTTAATTATAAGGGAAAAGGAAACATGTACGGGTCAGATTCATAAAATGAACTGCTGGTGGAACCAAATGTTCCCGAGACATCGGAACATCCTACACCACATTCATATTCCTACAGAACTGTGGAAATCCAGCTGGATTTAATTCCAATTTATACACTTATTATTATTATTATTATTATTATTATTATTATTATTATTATTATTATTATTATTATTGGACAATGCTGGGCTGTCAGTGATTTCTAAACTGCTCTGTTTCTGGTGTAGGATGAGTTAGATCTTAGAAAGAACTATTAAGCACGGTGGTGGTAGTATGATGCTTTGAGGCTGTTGTATAGCCAGTGGAACATGTTCAAGTAGAACGTTGCACAAAGTGGATGTAATAATGAAATAGGAGGACAACCTCAGAACTCTTAGGCTTTGCCTTGAACCTTGGACACACCTGGACAACAGCAGAGGTGGTTGTGGAGCGGACAAAGCAGGACAACAACATCAAGCTTTATGTTAAATGTTCTTAAAAGTGAGCTTAAAGGCGTGCGCCAGAAAACAAGCAGTTTACTTAAAAGTCTATGAGATGAACGAGTTCTGCTGAGAATAGTGGTCCAATATCCAGCCAGTCCTGCTTGATGCTTGCTGATGGCCACCAAAAGCATCTGGTCAAACTTCAACTATACGTATTTACAGTCCTTTCATCAAATCGTGATTCCCACAAGCGCGTATCCCACGTCTACTAGTCTCCTGACTTCCAAACCAGCCTTTCTTATGAATATCACTCTTAATTCAGCACAATGTTTAAAATGGACGTGGGACCAGCAGTTCGATCCATTTCAATATCAAGCCATTTCAGCTGATTACTGCTTAAACTTGCGACTATGAGATGTTCCTTGTGCAGAAAGCAAAGTTTTGCCACTGCTGTTCCACACTAGTGACTTAAATTTTAATACTTAGTGTTATGATGGATCTGAGCAGCAACTCAAGTCAACCGATAATCTGCCGATTGGTACGTAATAGAACTGTCAGCCAATCAGGGTGAAGGGGTGATCTTGCATGAAGTAAATAAGGATTTTCAAACAGCATGTGCCTCAACACACACACACACACACACTCACATCCTGAAACACACCCACACACACACTGTCTGATGGTACAGCTTGAGCTGAATGGCAATGCTACCATGGTGAGTTCCTATTCCACCGAAGGCTTTAACGTCCCGTCAGGATCACGGTAGCACCAGTGATGAAACCTCGGTGTTTGTTTGTTTGTTCAGTTGTTTGTCCAGCAAAGTCATAACAGTGTCCTTCCAAACTCCTCTCTCATGTCTTTTCCTGTTTGTCCTCTTAGGTTTAGTTCCTTCCTGGTCCTTGCTGGCCCACCTCAGGCCTTGCCCCCACCCTGCCTGTCTGCTACATTCTCCTAGGCCTCGTTGGCATGGCAACATCCCAGAGGTGAGTGCTAGGAGATGGAGAGTGTGATGAGGAAGAGCGTTGCCACGGTGAGGAGGAGGCGGTCCCGGGACGGGCTGCTCCCACTGATGCTCTTCTCCAGCTTAGGGACCTCAGGGTTGTCATAGTCATCTACAAAGAGAAAAAGGGAGAGAGGGAGAGCGAGAGAGCGAGAGAGAGAGAGGGGGGGGGGGGTTAAAATCAAGACTGTAGGGCCCAAACAGTATGTCCAAAGTTCCTCACTCTCATAACTACAATACTATACACTACAGTTCTGTCCAAAATTAAGATAATATACAATTGCTTCTCAAAAAATTAGAATGCTGTAATAAATGGTTTGAGAATTTGATTCAAACATTAAACTCCTTTTCTATATTCATTATATTTAAAGTGATTTTTATATTTATATTCATATTTAAATTTGAATGATTTCTGGTTTTCATGAGCTTTAAGCCAAAGAGATCAACAGTTAATGACAAAAGGCTCGATTAATTAACATTAATATCCAGAATAATACGATTAATACACAGAATTAATATATTAATAAATTCTCAAACCATTTTTACAGCAGTATTTGTATATATATATATATATATAGGTATAAATAATTAAATATCCTGACTGACATACTCCTAAAATTCCATTTTTATTTAGAATAGAATATCCAGAATAAGACTCTAGTACCTTGCATTTTAGAGATTGGAACAAATCTCAAGAAATATAAATTAAACAGATGAATAAAACATAAATCCTCAAGTAAATACAGTTTCCAGTGATTATTTCTGAGATTAAAACACATATAATTTGCTTTGTTTTCTCACTTTTCATATAATGTCAATCTGGGTGTAAATCCTTGTATTGTGTCAAATGTTTATGATGGAAAGACCAATAGAATTTCTCCAAAATGACACATTTTCACACTTCCACTGAATATAAGGACCTTTTTTCTCCGGTAAAGTTGCTGTTTGGTGATATGAGGTTTTTGCGTAACAGAGACAATAAGCTACATATTAGATGTAGATGCTGGTATTGCCTTCAACTTATGGAGTACGTGTTCTGAATCCAGGGAATTACGTCCCAAGTGACTGTCCATGTTATTGGACTGTATGGTGCTGATGGAGGTCTTGCTGATGCTCCTTTAAATGATTAATAGAGGAGTTAATGATGCTCCAGTGATTGGTCACATTGAAGAGTCTAGACAGAAACATGTCTGAGGCCGGAGGGCAGCACTCAAACTCAAAGCAGTGAGTAAGGTCAGAGTCAGCAGTCTAATTAGTTTTGTGTTTGCGTGCAAGTGTGTGCGCGTGTGTGCGCGCGCGTGTGTGTTTACACTGTAAGAATAGGCGCACAACGTTAAGGACACAAGGTGAAGACATCCTTGGAATTCTTTTTTTTTTTTTTATCATCGCACAAAGACAAACATCTAACACACACCTGATGGACACACGTGGTGGACAAATCTGTACACATCTCTTTGAACTGTTCGTAGAACATCCCTTATCTGAGATATCGTGTTTAACCCTTTAAACTCTAGGGTTGTTCAGGTAGGGGAAGGGGGGGACGCCACTGATTCCCAAATTTCAGCAGGTTAATGATTGTATAAAATGGTTTTAAATATGCAAAGTGCATTTGAACACACTTATGGTGGACTGGTACATGCATGGAGTCTCAATAGTCCCTAATCACCACCATCAAAAACACACAAACCCTCAGGAGGTGACATTCATGCTCAACTGGGTTACGTTCTTTTGAACGACTTGTTTGACTGGCTTGGGCCAAAGGTCATTGGCACTACATCCACCATGCTTGACAGATGAAAAGTGGACTTTATTTACACACCTGCCACCAAACCCCCAATAAACTTTACAACAGCACAACAGGGTGACCACGATACTGAGCAGGGTTGCAAGTCTGTGTTAATTGTGGCTTTGTGCCATCATGCTCACCCCTAGTGAGAGTTTTTCTCCCCGTGAAGGCCAAAGTGGACCCTTTTTATCTGCTGCCTGGGGCTTGTTGTCCTAATGAGCCCCAGGTGAGCAGCAGTAAGGCGGTGCGCAGGCTGTCGGGGGAGGACGGCCCACGGTTCCCCACCGTCTCTGCTCCATAATATATTATTATTGGGTTATAGACCAATTAACCATTACATTATGACTACCACCTTATTTCTACTTTCACCGTCCACTTCATCAGCTCCTCGCACCATACTGCTGAGGCTACTGATGACCCACCACCCTCATAACAGCTGCTCTGTGGTGGTCCTGTGGGGTCCTGAGCGTTGAAGATCGGGGTGAAAGGAGGAGAATAAAGTCTGCAGAGATGAACGAACCCAAAAAGCCCTAGCTTATGGGACGTTCTCTAACACATTTGGTTAGTCATGATCCAGCACCAAGCTGTGGTCCCAATATGTCAGCCTGCAGCCTGTCCCTTCACAGGCCGCGTATTCTCAAAGCAGGTGTACTACATCCGACAGGACAACTGCGTGTTTCTACACACGACAGCTTCTCCCGTAAAGCTCCTCTTTCCTGTAATGCCTCAGAGACATGGCCACAAGCCAGCTTCCTTAAGTAGATGTTGCCGAGCAGCTAAGTTTAGCAGTATGATCCATTTTTTACTTTCTATAACACTGACTGCACTGGACTCTGTAGGGTTTTTAAAATAGCTTTGAATTCCTCCATATTCCTTTAGAAAATTATGAAAATGGGTCACAAGCTCTGCCCTCAACACCACTATCTGTAACGCTGCACCAGAGGACAAAGGGTAACGCTTTCCTCGAGGCCTGCGACACAACACTGACATAACCGTGCCAAGAACATGCCACGATGGCATATGACTTCTACTACGGTGTGTTTGCGACACGGTCACGTCAACTGAGTGCCTTCCCCTGCACTCAATAATGAGGAACGCATCTACATATGTTTAGGTAGTGATGAGAAAACTCCAGGAACGCTTTAGAATGCCACACCTTCCTTACTCAACCAATCACTTGCCCCCACCTGCATTCACACCCCTTCGGCCAATGCCACCTCTCACCAGTTCGGTCCCGTTAGTCATCCAGGGGGTTGCCTCCACCTCTGCCTTCCATACTCAGCAGGATATGAGAGGGCCCAGACGTTACGAGTTCTGGCCTGACTATGGGGCCAACACTCGAATTGTACACCTTCGGTTGTTTACACCTTCTTGTTGGTTAGACAGGCACATCAAAACTACGACCACGAAAGCTTCACTCATTCAAGAGTCACAGGAAATAAACGAGCGCTTCAAATATGAAAACTGCAGAGTAGCATATGTTTGAGCTGCATTTCATGAACAACAACGCCCTGTTGCGAAGCATGAAGATGCGTCTATCTTCTTTTGGGGTTGGATTGTTGGCCTGCATGGGTGGAGAGAAGGGATTACACATGAAACAACACGTCTCATATTTCAAAATATCCGGGAAAAGGCTGTAGTAGTAGATAGGCCTTAAACAAACTAGGCAGATAGAAATAATATATTTTAGAATATTTCAGACCTTCTGCTATAAATAGTGGAAAATATTCCAGCTTCAAGAAATGAAAGACTTAAGTGCTACCAGATATAATATATTTAAATTAAGAGTAGGACTAATGGCACATTTTCCTGGGGAGACTGACTAATTTTGTCTATAGGTTTGTCAGCAAAGCACGTGATCTGACATGTTGTAACTGATCCAAGTCTCGCTTCTGAATCTACAGAGGAACAACACAATGTTGGAAAAAACATATATGAAGTTATATATAATCATATGTAAACAGCCCCCATGAGCACCGTGTTATGACTGTAAAAATGACAAAAAGTCGCCTTAGGCAACAGGGAAATGCCAGACCCGTCAACTACGCAAGTGAAACTACAACCTGTCTTTAGTCTGCTTTCAAAATACCACGTGAGTCAGCAGCTACTATCACTCACATTCATCACATGGCCTGTGTTTTGATAATGGAGCTGTGATGCATGCATGCGTGTGTATTCCCGAAAAACAATGACTAACAGCGTTGCACTGAAAAACCCGTACCCTGTCACCCAACGCGGACGTTCGAATTTCTAACCTTTATGTTACATAACACAAAACAACAGGCTGAAACCAGTTCAGGGAAAAAATTAAAAATCAGTTGCTACAGATCTACAATTATGAACACCAGCATCAGACCTCGCTGTTATGGATGCAGGTTGTTTTTCCAGAAATCATATTTACACTATTTCCACCTTAACAATTTCCACCTTAATAAAAAACCAAGTTTATTTCTTTACGTAATTGTTTATTTTATTAAGAACAACTTCATTCCTGAACATGATCACTTGAATTTTCTATCCAAAAATAATCCAAAATAATAATAATTAATAATTATTATTAATGAAATAAAACAATTTAGAGTTAAAAATCATATCGTGAAATAGCTCATTTGTGTTCATAATTTCATTTAAAAAGTTAAAACGGTCATATTTTATATTCATTACATGTAATGCAAAGTATTTCAAGCCTTTTTGTTCTACTTACTACTTGTTTTACAATATGGCTTATAAATCCAAAATCATTAGAATGTCTGATTTATTAGTAATTCATGACAAAATTGCTTCTCAGAAAATACCAACATTAAAAGAGAAAAGCCTTGAAATATGTCACTATGAATATAAAATTTACACAATAATAATCAAATAATTATTAAATGCATTCTTATATATTTTAAGCATTTTGTATTGACAGCATTTTTGATTTAATGACATATTTTCTCTCTTTTCTAAAAAGAAATGATATATCTTGTTTATATTGACCACCTGCTAAAAGACTGACCTCCCACATATATTCAAAAATCACGTGATTGGCTGATCGTCTGCTTTTGCTTTTATTCTAAAGCCTGTAACTGTAGTTTTTTGGCCGAATCGGCTCTTTCAGCATCATCAGCGTTAATCAGAGCGAGTGCGCTTCCTGTATCTCAGCAGTATTGAGCAGTGTTGAATTGAGTACTCAGTTATGAGGCCTTCTGGCCTCTCGTGGGTGCTGTCCTTTCTTTGCCAGCCTCCGTGAAAGTTGATACTCCAATCAGTATTAGGAAAAGAGCAAGAGGTCCAGTTTCATGGATCGGAAATCATTCAGCGGGTCCAACCCCAAAAGGACCCGACTATGTCCATTTGTAACTCGACACATACTTAAGATCGACAGCTATTTATCTCGTATTTTCATTAAAGACTCAGTCGGGATGTTTTTAGGGCCAAGTTTCATGTAAACTGATCAATGTCCAGTTTATTATTAGGTACACTTTGCTACCTACACTTATTGGCCACAATATTGGAAACGTCTGCCATATAGGCACATGCTGAAATCCAAAAGACATAGAGTTAAAGATTTTCTTTGATATTTTAAACAAGTTTTTTATTTCCATGTTTCACAGTTTCAAGATGAATAAAAATACATTCAAAGCAGTGAAACATTCTCTGTACCACTGGCTGCAACACAAGCCAAAAGCACGATCCATCCACGCCCTGTTTAACAGTTGGAAAGGTGTCTTTTCATTAACTTCTTTTGCTCACTGTGACTGAAACATTCTATATCAACTGAAGTTCTCAGTAGAACTTGTTTCCAAAATGCGTCAGGCTTGTTTAAATGTTCCTTCTGACATGGTGAAGATGCAGGAAAGGTTTTCTTCAAATGATTCTTACATCATCACGTCAGTGTCTGATCAATCTTCCCGAAGGTCCTTTGCGTTAAAACGCTGCTTTTGATTTGTTTTTCCAGCAATGCAACCAGCAGGTATCTCAGAAGGTTTTCTCATCCCGTAGCTCATCTGTGGGTGAACAATTTATCACCCCCTCTTTACCATGTCCATCAATGTAACGGACCCCCACAGGACCACCACCGAACAGTTATTTTATGGTCGATGCACTGTTCTCTGGTGAAATTTGGCAGACAGCAATTGTCCTTTCTTGTCAACAAAGAATCAGTACACAATTAGTCTGCTGACAACAGTCAGCGTCAAAGGGTGTTCTGTAGCCCACACTTTCTTGTCCTTGAGTTGACTCATTGTGACGGAGCTGAACATGACTTCCTGTCAGGCTGAGGGATAAGGGGGCACAAGAGGGCCAGCACTGTCAGAGATAATCAGAGCTAATGCCGGCCCAGGCGTCATGACGCTCATCAGTGCTGGGTTAACTATAGCATCCCTCTTCACACTTAGTTCAGGCTGAGCCGCCGGATGCCCTTCCCGACTCTTTAGCCTGCTGTTGTCACTACATGATGAGGCAGTGAACAGTCATCAGTAGTAGGTTGCACTATTGCTGATATGACACATGACATACAGTGACACCTTTAATCTGTTTACACTGGGCCTGCAGTGTCACTGGTGGGCATGTGCACATACTGCATGCTTATTTTAGTATCAGGGACTCTGAAGGTGTGTGCATGGGCGGTACGGGCAAAACAATGTATACGATTATGATTTTTGACCAGAGAAGTGTTATCAAAATATAAGTATTTGAGCATAATAATAATAATAATAATAATAATAATAATAATAATAATAATAATAATAATAATATTAATAATAATAATAATAATAGCAATAATAATAATAATAATAATAATAATAATAATAATAGTAATAATAATAATAATAATAATAGTAATAATAATAATAATAATAATAATAATCTGTCTCTTATACACATCTTAGGAAGACAAGCACTGACGACATGATCACCAAGGATCGCCATAGTCCATGCTATAACTATATAATTATTTATATATATATATATAAAAAAAAATTCATTACATTTAAAGCTCTTTTGTTTTCAATTTAATATTGTGATTATTAATGTATCCAAATGAACATTTTCTACTATTTCTACGATTCCAGGAAATATTCAAATTAGTTCAAATGAATACTCCCAAGAAACAATGTCATGAACAGTGTCATAGGGTATCATGTTAGTATCTGGAAGCATATTCACAACTCTTAAACTGTAAGACCCTTTCGATTCCCCACCACTGTGACACTGTAGAACAGGTCCATTCACACCAAACCAAAATGTCGCTTTGTTTACTTAATCAACACGTATGCAAGAAATAATCAGAAAAATCTGGCAAACTCCTCTTGAAGAAGAGCTAAGAAAGAACCCGTGTTTTGGCCCACTTTACTTTAAAAGCTCTTTCGTTTCGGATAGCAGATCAGACAAGATAGCGTGCGAGTCGATCGGTTTGACAGATGTTCACCACAGACACTTTACTACAGGTTTTAATTATGACATATTAAACCTGCGATCCAACGCTTTCCCGGAAAATGCTGTGGGTGAGCAATAAGTCAGAGGCACGTGTATGTAATAACTCACCGAGGTCATCAATTTTGATGTTAGGTCTCAGAGTGTAGTCTGGCTCTGTGAGTTTGCGGCTCATCATCTGCATCAGCTGCTGGAAAGACCAGAGAGGAAAGTCGAAAGCACATGTAGCTAGGCTTGAAACTGGACAGCTACCAGATTCAGCGGTTTGTGCTTCTAATTGGAGGAAGCTTTACAGAATGCTGGAACACAATCTACAAATCATGATCCTCAAGATCCCACACTGTTAGGGTAGACTGGGTGTGGCGTGCATTAGGAGAGACTATCATTCTTCCTTCTAGCAGTGAAATGTTCCCTGTGCCACTGGCTGCAACACAAGGCGAAAACAGCATCCATCCATCCCCATGTTTAACAGTTGGATAGGCGCACTTTAAAGGTCATATGTGCAGACATGCAGCGTAACAGCACTCCAGAGGCTAATCAAATTCCCGAAGGGTTTATTTAAAAGTAAAAATAAAAAAACCTTTTAAGAGTTGACTAGCAGCTGCATCGTCATTGCATTATCATGTACTGATCTGCTGGTGGCGCTGCTGAGTATATTTGGAATTTTATAATCAATGCTTATACTTAAACGATATGAACAACTTTCTTGGGTGGGAAATGCAAATGATTGTTCCTTTTTAATACACTACACACACTTATGTCGGCGTTCTCTGAAGGTGCCTCGTCCATGCAACCGTGTGCTGATCTGAACTCATCGTTCAAGCTCCAGTGAGCAACGAACCCAGAATCAATCCTGACACAGAACCCAAGAGGCGCGCACAGAGTGGGGCAGGGTTAAGATAACTAACACACACACTCGCTACGGGGAGGGAGGGATGCACATGAGCACTGACACACAGAGGAGGAGGAAGAAAGGAATTGGAGGAGGAGGGTAGAGGTTAAAATAACTAACAAAGTGCCCTGTTGGAGTAGAATAGACAGCAGTGGGAGAGAGGAGGGAGAAGCCCAGAGGAGAGAGAGGAGTAGGGGAGAGTCCTATAATTCGAAATGACAGTACATACGAAAGGAGCGAGAAGATGCAGGGACACAAACTACAAGCTGGTGTCGAGAAAGCTGTCACCGATACAGAATTTACGGAGCTACAAGTGGATTAAATACACCGTAATTGGTTAATTAATGGCAGACAATGCAATGTCACTGCACCGCTCAACACGCTTGGAGGAGAACACTAACCACCAGTTCCGTTACTACAGCTAACATACACCCACAATGACCAGCGTCACACTGAGGACGGGATGGAGCTGGGCTGGGATGGAAGGCCGTCCTTCCCCTTCAGACAGAACGAACCTGAACCTGCACCTCCCTGATGATGGGAACCGACGCCAGAGAGTTGTACCACCCGTGAGCCTTACATGTGAGGGGGCAGATCTATCTTTGATAGTATTTACAATTGTATGAGAGAGAGAGAGAGAGAGAGAGAGAGAGATTCTGTAATTATTGCTGTGTTTATTGTAGTAGTTATTATTGTTGTTATGGTTGTTATTATACTGGGTTGGCACTATTCTACTCATTGCAGTCATGCCAATAGAAAGAGGGAGAGAGAGAGAGAGAGAGAGAGAGAGAGAGAGAGAGAGAGAGAGAGAGAATAAATGAATGTGTGATCTGTGTATAAAATGAAATCTGACAGTGGGGAGAAAGATTATTTGCAAAGAAGTCCACACAGCACACACACCCCACACACACACACACACACTGCAACCAACTACTTACCCCAGCACAGACAGAAAGAGAAAAAGTGAGCTGTCTGTGTGGCCCAATCTCTGTGTGTGTGTGTGTGCGGCAGCGTGTAATGATAATGACCAGCTATTATTAATGTGTGTGGGTGTGTGTTATGTAAAAATAGAGCTCCATATTACTGCCAGCTCATCGCTGCAGGGACTGACAGCTAAACACCGACGCCATACTCTCTCTCTCTCTCTCTCTCTCTCTCTCTCTCTCTCTCTCTCTCTCTATATATATTGGCTAATGATTGTGTGTGTGTGAATATATATACCATGTTTATAGACTATATGAATATTTGGAAGCACACACCTGGGAATATAAGGTTCGAAGAATGATTTAACCTGCTCACATCCAGGTGTGCAAAGCTTGTAGAAACATATCCAAGATGACCTGCAGCTGGAATTGCTGTTGAAGTAAGCTTCTAAGAAGAATGAGGGAGTGTTGGGTGGAAAAAGAGGTGGAAAATTGTTGGAAGGATGGGCAGATGGAGGTGGACCCAGACCAGGAAGATTTTGGGGGAGTGGGAGGTGGGGGTGTGGCTGGATGGGACGATGCTGCCCGATTGAGTGATGGAGATAAACAGATGAATGGAATAGTAGAATGATGACTGGAGGAGGTGTGGAGGAGGGACCGAAGGATGGACAGATCGATTGGAGGATACTGATTGATGTATACAAAGATGCATGGATGAATGGAGGGATGGATGGATAGTTGGATGGATGAATGAATGATCTGAAGTAAGCATAGGAGGAGGGGAGGTGCAGGTCGTTACCTGTTGAGCAGCAGACGTACACTCTCAGTCTCAGGCAGCTTCGGCCGTGGTGATGAGTGGGCGTGGCTAAAACAGAGGAGGACCACAATCAGCACTTACCATCACAAGCCACTTTCGCACATAATGACTGGAAGAGGTAGGAGACCTCGTAATCAGGTCTTATTGTTCGGCAGGACTGTGAGATGTTCTGTTCTCTGCACATGAAGGTGGCTGTAACTGCAATGATCTAATGCTAGCAGACAGATATTGGAGTTATAGAAGCTCCTCTCTGTCCTCTTTCTCTTGCTTGAAGGCCAAAGTGACACTCGTGACAGATGGATCTGAGACTGCAGTGGTCATTTTGTTTTGAGGCTGTGTGATATTGCTCCTCTACACACCATCCACTTCTAACCTGCTCTTCCACTTTCTGCCTATTTGAAGCCTTTTGATGCTGTGGAGAACCATTTTTCAAAAGGTTGGTTTCACAGGTTAAAGCAACCTTTGAAATAGTTGCCATGTTTCTACACAGAAGCACTGCCACTACAAAATCCTGGAGGAGCCCATCTGAGGATGTACCTGATAGACCTACAGTACATACCCTTCATAAGTTCTTCAAAGACAACAGATATTTACACCATATGAACAAAAGTATTGGGACAAAGTACTAGGACACCTCCCCATTCGTTGCTGCTTTTGTTGGAGCAAATGTCTCTACTGTTCAGGAAAGCTTTCTCCAAGATTTTGGAGCACTGCTGTGAGGATTTGATTGCATTCAGTGAGATCAGCAGTTACTGAGATCAGGATGGTGGATGATCACGACCCCACCTCATCGCCAGCTCCCCAACTCATCCATAAAGTACTGCATGGAGCACCATCATTCCAGAGAACACAGTTCCACTGCTCCATAGCTCAGTACTGGGGGCTTTATTCCTCTCTAGCTTATGCCCAGCACAATGCAAAGAGTCCTGTTGTATAGCTAGAACGTCTCTACAGGGACTAGACAAGCTGTGTGTGCATTTGCACACCTGTTTCAGCAATGCATGTGATTCTCTGATTCTGTGAAAGCTTTCCATGCCCTTTCAGGGCAGAGGTGCCTCTAGGACCAGGGTTGAAAAACACATACTAGCCGCCCCCCCATCATTCTACTGCATGGTGCCACTTCCATACTTACAGATGTAGTAGTACTCGTGTCCCACATGGAACTCATAGCCCAGTGAGAAGGCGCTGTAGCGCTGGAACTTCTCAGAGAATTTGATTGGCGCATGTGGGGCGTGGGGCCGGTTGCACTCCCAACGCTTGAAGCCGAGTTGTGGGTCGCACGTGCGGTAGCCACGGTAACTGACCATGTAGAGCACATACTGCTCAGCCACGCCCCTCTGGCTGCTGTTGTAGTGTGGACAGTAGATGTCCAGGTAATCATTCACGTTCACCTGCAGGGTGTATCCTTCTCTCCGGAGACTAGATAAAGAGAGAGAGAGAGAGAGAGAGAGAGAGAGAGAGAGAGAGAGAGAGAATGGGTCAGTTTCATTTCAAAAGGCTACTATCCTGATTACAATACCAGTGCATTTTATAGTTGTGATTGAAGATTCTGCACCAGTTTTACACCCACGCTGACCAAACTGATGAAGAACGTTTGTGGTTAGGATGCATAAGCTCATTACCATGTCTACTTTGATTGGCTGTGACACGGCAGCGTTAAACATGGTGTAGCGTGCTGAGAAGACCACCAAATAGGAATTAAAAGGGCCCTAGAATTAACCGTGTGTACCTTTGTATAGTTAAACCATGTGAGTTCAGTGCATGGAACATCTGCCTCATGTCGTAAAACCAAGGTGGACAACAGGCCGATGCAAAACCCCCCAAACTGTTACATAACAGTCTTGACTCAGTAGAGGTACAGCCCTAAACCGTACATAAACCCTGCCCACCAGTGACAGTGTTTCAGGGCTAAACACAGCAAATTGGGAGTGAAGCTGTTTTTGTTAGGTGGATGCTATGGGGTCGATTTGTAGGTGCTAAGTGGTTGCTATGGTGCTTCTCGGCGGTGTTGCTAATAGGTTACCAGATGGCTGGTTTTCAGGTGGTTATAATGGTGTTGCTTAATGACTCCTAGGGTGTTCCAAGGTGGTTTCTAGGTGGTTACTAGACACTAGACTAGACACAGGACTATGTTGTCTATAAAGACAATGACATATTAAATGTATTATTATTATTATTATTATTATTATTATTATTATTATTATTAATAATAATAATAATAATAATAATAATAATAATAATAATAATAATAATAAATAATATTACTTATTACAATTATTTTTTATTCATTTTCTGGTCTCATGTTTTATTGATCTATCATATATGTGCTGGAGGTCTCAAGAACGTAAGCTCAGGTTTATCAATAACACCTCCCACCTCATTGAAACCGTTATTATAATTAATGCTAAAACACTTGGTATCAATACTCTTAGGTAAAGATTGACTCGCGAAAGGAAACATTAGGGTCGGTCATATTGATACTTCAGCATCGATCCGCCCAGCCTTAAGTGAGAGAGAGAGAGAGAGGGGAAGTGAATGAGAGAGAGGGACCGTTAATTAGACCACGGGACCATGAAAATATCACTGCTGAATTTACTATCACACCCGTACACAGTGTACTCCGCCTTGGCTCAGCTTATCTGCTGACTCAGAAAGCAGAAGCACAGAAACCACCTTGCTGGCAAAAGCTGAGCTCCGAGTCTCCAAGGCTGCCAAATCCTTACAGACTTGTTTTTTTTTTTTTTCCAGATTCTGTGCTGGCAGTACGGAGCAGAACCCCGCCTGTTTCAACAGAACTCTGCTGAACTATTGATATACGGTAATGCAATTAAGAGTTCGCCGGTGTTAACATTCAATACTGAACAAAATTAAAGCGCGTGAGCTCTGCTCTGCCAAGAAATAATGCAATAACACACACACAAAAACGGCTGTACACAATACCCTCGTGTACTTTATTACACCTCTCCTACTAATAATGCATTATTAAGGGAGAATTCTGTCAAAGCTGAAAGACTTGCGCATAATCAAACAGTTCAGGTGTAAGCAAAGTTTTGGAGAGAACTGCTCACGATGGTGGAGAAAGTCAGCAGACGTCTATATATCAATTCAATGCATCTAAAAGGCAACTCACAAGCTTAGTCTATGAAACGACACTGTGTTTTAAATCTAAATTAGGCCTGAAAGGTGTTTTAAGCCCTTATATATAATGCAGGGCATTCTATGCACAACATGGTGTTGCTATTGTGTCGCTAACTGGTTGTTATGGTATCCCAGGTGGTTGCTACAGTGTTTCAAGGTGGTGGCTGTGGTGTTACTAGGCGCCATGGTATCCCAAAGATGTCACCCAAATAGAACAAACTAGAGTTAAAACACCATCTTAACAACTGTAACGACAGGCAAAAACTAGCAATTAACATAAGCTTTTCCGATCATTCGCACTCATGTTCACAGAACCCTCTGGTGGCCACGACTTTGGTTGCAGCCCGTTAAAGGCAAACTGAGTTAATATGGCCTTGCACACATACATTCACACACACTGTGAAGCCCAAGGGTATGCGGTTTCATTAACCGAATTGCAGAATCAATCCAAATTCTGGCCACTTCCAACTGCATTGATCCCCTAATAGCGACATCGCTATTGTCTCGGACCTGATTCCATTCCAAATGATTCTGTTGCAGTGACTCACATTGCTCGGAAACAAAGACCAATAACAAACTGTTTTCTGAGAAACACCATCTCAGTATGCTAGACATACAGTCTGTTACCAACCAGCCAGCCAGCCTTCAGACAACCACACATAAACACACTCGCCTACGCAACAGCACCCCTTTAAAATATAAATATAACACTGAGATCTTCTTATTGATCTGCAACGTTGAAGCACATCATAACTGTAACAGCGACTGTCTTATTTTGTGCTTAAAAAGAATCTTAAACACATCTTATGCTCTTTTATTTCAAAGACTGAAATCCTAGGTTGCAGACGCTGAGCCTGCTCATGCTCCGCCCACTAATGTAACTGTAACAGGACAAGATTTTTAGAACAATAGCAGAAGTCCTGTTGAAATGAATGAGAACTCTGTTTAACCTCTCATGTCCTCTTTTCTTCACATTGGTCAGCATTTATTTCTGCAATCATCACAAATCTGTTCAAGCCCCGCCTTCTCACTGCCACTATTGGCCTACATGTACCTGCATCTACACAGTCATCGCTCAAACTGCTTCCTCTCACAGCCTAAAATACATCGACACTGTAAATGGCCAGTCACTGGTTGAAATATGAATGGGTTGTAATGTGTGAAATGGTGTCACAAGTAAAGTCCCACCCTTCAACAGAAAGAGCCAATTAGCTTGCAGGATGTCCGTAAGGACTTGCCTAAAAGCAAATGTAAATAAACACAAATCAGTTTGATTTTAACGGACCTTTTTATTTTATTATTGCATTTATTATTTTGTCACACTGGCAAGATGTTGTGACATAAATGTGGTTACCTGTTTTTTATTTTAAGACAGAAGTTGAAATGAGATGATTTAGAAAAATACAATGAGCACATGCCAGTCTGGGGTGAGGCTGAGCACATGCCTCCTCCGATACACGGGAAGTCAATCACCTCCTCTTTTCAAACTGCCTCCATTGGGTATCATTGCTGGGCAGCCAGTGCACTCAGAGGAAAGCGCTGGGTCGCCAGCTCCGATACAACAGCTAACAGACGCCTGTGCCGGCCACAAGCTCGATGGCAAGCAGCATAACCCAGGATTCGAACCTGCGATCATAGGGGTAGTGCATTAGACCGCTGTGCCACTTGGAGCCTCCAACTACCAGATATTTTCTGACAGCCTTCATACCACTACGAGACATCATCAGCAACATAACAATGCTGCTCGTTTCCCTGCTTATTCAGTATTAAGCAGCAAAACCTCGGACAACTGCAGTTTGCTGGCTACTAATGTGCACCTTTTGCTAGAAGACTCTTGCCATTCCCTCACAACAGTAAGTCCGGATATTCCCACTCAGGCCTGGTGGTGTGCCACAGCCTCCAGAGTGGGAATAGAGTGTAGCCTCTGTCGTTTCCTCCTACACAGTCGTTCATCACTGTCAAACCACCGCTCCCCCCATAAGAGCGAGGGATGACAGGAGTGGAGGATGGAGCCAAACATCAATAACTTCATTTCTTCCCTTTCCTTTTCCTGTCTTAACCAGTCTGGCAGTTCACACCTATGAAAAACAGTGTGTGTGTGTGTGTGTGTGCGTGTGTCAAGATGGTGCAATAACAAAAAGTGACCAGCAGATGACAGTACAAAGGTGTTTAGTATCTCTCTCTTTCTCTCGCTCAGTTCTAGGTCACTTCTCATGGGAGATTATTATTCAATTATTAAATGAAGATCGAAAATGCGGCCTTTATATCTCTCCCTCCATCCTTTCTCCCTCGCTCTCTCTCGCTCTCTCACCCACCTTCTCTGCTGATGTCGCTCACCCTCATTTCATTCAGGGCGTACAGCCTTTATATGCAGCCCCATTATGCTCACACTGATGGGCTTTTGTCTGTTTGTTCGTTTGCTTGTTTACTGCCTTTAAAAGCAAAAAAGTGCATGTGATTCAATTTCACACACTCCCTTCACCCCACGAACTCACACACTCGGAATGCCGCACAACAGAGGCCGGTGTGTGGGTGTTTGCTTCACATTTACTTCGCTGATTTTTAACAGCTTCAGCACCTCGACTAGACTAATTAATTGGTCAATTACAAGCAAATAAATGCGATTAATCATGGCTGGCTACACAAGGTAATACACGATTAATTGCAATGCAATGCTTTAATCGTTTGACAGCCCTATAATAAACACATGCTGATGTAGATCATATTGTCTGCTCACGCAGCTCTAAATGCTTTTTATCGGAAAGAGTCTTTTAAAAGTCACATTTGAGCAAACAATTGTGATTATTCACAGTAAATAAGGTGATTAATTGCGATTAAATGCTTTAATTGTCTAACAACAAACAAATGGTTTGACAGCTCTAACAAAATGCAATGCTTTGTAAATGGAAAAGACTCCTTTTTTTAGGAGAGGTTTGTGCAAAAATGATTAATCACAGTTAATTTCACAAAATAAGGCGATTAATCACAATTAAATATGTTATTACTTTGACAGTCCTACAATAAATGCACTCTGATGAAGCTCATTTTCTCCACTGTCAGGTCGAACTAAGTGCACTGCATTTTTAAATGTAAAGACTCTTTCTAAAATTCATATTTGAGCAAGGAATGTGATTAATCGCAGTTAATTAGACCACCATGATTTAACAATGCAGTCATTTAACAATCCTATAACAAGGAAATTGTGATTTATTTTGTCTATGTATATTTTGTATATTTGAGCAAATAAACATGATCAATTGGGGCAAATTCCATCAAATAATGGGATTCATAACAACTAAATGTTTTATTAATTTGAGCGATTAACAATATATTCTGATTCATAAACTAATGTACTACTTTTATTTATTTTATTTTATTTGAGCATGTAAATGTGATTAATCACAGTTAACTAAACATGTAATTCCAGTCATTATGATTTTTATAAAAAAATGAAATAATTTAAAGCTCTATAATAAATCCATTTATTTGAGGAATATTCTTTTTTAAGATTATCAAAGCTGTAGGTACGAACATCATTTTTTGTGCTAAAACCTGTGCAAACAATATAGAAGGCAGTTTATTACAGTAAACGTCACACAAAAACAACCTGATTCATCACAACAAATTATTTTAATTGTTGTAAAGCTGTACTTTTTACACCATTTGAAAGCATGACCTGTCCTCAGACCTACGGGACATTAATGTATACTGAGGCTTGTCCCGCCTCATGTCCCTGGACTATCTTGCAGACACAGGTTTGTCATGATAATGATATTTTTGTCGTATTATAGTTTGTGCCTAATTCTCTCCTGGAGAAAAGCTCATCCACACTGAAGTTTCCTTTAAATAGAGTCACTGTGACGAGATCCAGAGGAATGTGGTCGCTGCGATTTTGTCTTTGTGGTGGTTTCGTCCTGAAGAGTGGATTGTCTTTCATACAATCGGTTTGATTGCCTCCATTTGTTTTTAAACAGCTTTTTTTTGTAGTTGTAGGAAAAAAATCACAATAGTTTCAGTTGGCAAATAAATGGAGACAGCTGCAAGAAGCATAATGAGACAGAAACACAGATAAAGAGAGAGGAATGAGTATGAATAGTGCTGCTGCTCTGCATCCAGGAGAGGGCAGTAAAAAGACCGAGACGATGAAATGTATGGAAATGCAGCACAAAAGCAGATTTTCATTCATCATAGAGCGATACACTGATTATCATCATACTATGCTACACTTACACGTACACGAGTGCAAAAAACACACACACACACACACACACACTCACACACACACACACACACACACACACACACACACAGAGCTATTTAATATTCTACTACACACTTTCTCTCTGCTACCGAAACTGACATCATTTTATTCGCTGCGTTGAGTTTTTCATGTGTATGAATTTATTATACAATCAACATGCTGGGTGTGTGTGTGTGTGTGTGTGTGTGTGTGTGTGTGTGTGTGTGTGTGTGTGTGTGAGGGGGTGACATAGGGGTGTGGGGTACAAGCTGCTGAGTGGAGCAGCAAGGGACTCTGGGACGGCAGGTTAGAGCAAGATCAAAGAAGAGCAGATCAATGTCACCAGAGTACGAGAGAGAGAGAGAGAGAGAGAGAGAGAGAGAGAGAGAGAGAGAGAGAAAAGAAAGAGATAACACAGGATAGAGAGAGAAAGAAGAGGCAGAGAGATAGAATGGTTTAAGAAAAAAAGTATACAGCTATTATGTATAAAATAATATTGGTGTCATTGGTGTTGGGTGCAATGTCACACAATGCCAGATCACCTTTGATCTTCATTGCAGGCACTTTGACATCCCAACGTTATGTGAATGAGGTCCTGCATCCAGTGGTCCTACTTTTCTGAACACCCTCAGGTGCTCTGTTCCAAACAGGACGCCTTCCAAAATCTCGTCTTGAAGACACAGATACTACGCCGTGGTCACTCTCATCTCCAGACCTGTCCCTGATTGAAAATGTGTGGGACGCTATTGGACGCTCTATCAACACTCCACCCCTACCACACTGCAGAACTGAGTGAGCGCATTCAAGCTGCATGGGATGGATCATCACAGGACACCAGTAGGAACCTCTATAACCTCATGCTGGGATGAACACACTGTGTCTTTTCCCAAAGAATCATATCAAACTGAATCATCATGGAATATATGATTTTGTTATGCACTGAATCATTTGCTATTGAGTCAAATCAAACTGAATCATCATAGAATGTACAGTTTTGTTATGCACTGAATCATTTCCCAAAGAATCAAATGAAACCAAATCATAATGAGACGTAAGATTTAAGATTTCGTGATGCACTTCCTAAAGAATCAGAGTAAACAGAAAGGTGGAGCAAGTTACGGACTGGACTTTATATTATGGAATATTATAAAACACCATGAATAACGTAGTAATTGCTAGTTGAAGGCCAGGACACCCCTTTAAGAAGGTTCAGTTAAGGTTTCAGAGATACAAGATTTCAATTTTTGGCTCATGTTTAACCCTTTAAAGTCTGGGAAGCACATGATTACTGCAGATACAACACTCTGAACCTGAAACAGGCGGGGGAGGGTGATTATACGTGACGGATGAGAGAAGTGCAGCAGATAGTATAGAGGATATATCAGTGTGCACATGCAGTGCACAGAGAAAGAGACATTAGGGAATAGAGAGTGAGGGAATAAGCTGAATCAGCAGTCAGCAATACGGGCAAACGCGCTCTCTCTCCAGTCTCCCCTCACTGTCCTTATTCTCACTCTCTTCTTAATTAACATACACCCTGCCTTTAATTAAAGCAGAGCATCTGCCCTGTTAACACACGCACACACACAAACACACACACACACACACACACACACACACACACTAACCCTCAGCACAGGTGTAGAAACACACCTGCCGCTTCATGACGAAGGTGTGGCAATGATGAAGTCAGTGAGTTTCTCTCACTCTCTCTCTCACACACACACACACACACACACACATGGGTAGACACACACAGAGCTATAGGGCGCTGAGCTCTTCAGTAGTGACCCTAAAGGTATGAACTATAGCAACATCTCTCTACAGTCAAGCCACCACAGGTTACAAAGGTGTTAGTGAGGTCAGGATGTTGGATGATCGCCACCTCACCTTGTCCCCAACTCCTCAACTCATCCCAAAAGTACTGAGTGGAACACAGTTCCACTGCTCCACGGCTCAATGGAGACTGGGGCTTCTACAGTCTTCATCCTGATGTTCAGCAACAAAATTAAAAGCACCTAATTCTGTGCAGGCCTCGCTGGTTCCACCAAAACAGCTCTGACCCACTGATCCATGGACTAGTGTCTCAGGTTCTAACACTTGTCCATTTGTCATGCTTTAAGAACTTACAGCCCAGTATGTAAATCCCACTGTAACCAGGTAATACATGTTACTCAGATCTCAGTGGTCTTAATATTATGGCAGGTTCTACTCACTGTAGTCTCAGTACTCATTCAGTTTTGCAGACAATAGTTAAAGTGAAACTGAGAGTGAGTGAATCACAGCTCTCTCTCTCTCTCTCTCTCTCTCTCTCTCTCTCTCTCTCTGTGTGTGTGTGTGTGTGTATGTGTGTGTGGCTCTGGTTTTAAATCTGTTCAAGAATCAATAGGCCTGTAAGGAGAGGTGCTAGCTGCAGTGCTCAAGGCCAGCCCCTCATCACTGCTGATGCTTGCTAGTGTGCGTGTGTGTGTGTGTGTGTGTGTGTGTGTGTGTGTGTGTGTGTGTGTGTGTGTGTGTGTGTGTGTGTGTGCAAGAGATAGAAAGAGATAGAGAGAGACAGACAGAGATGTGGTTAAATCACACACACACACACACACACACACGCACACACACACCTCAAGCCAACATCCCCTTGTTTTGAAGCCCATTTGCTTCAGGCAATTATAGCGAGAACCATCTCCATCTTCCACCTCTCTCCTCAGATCCCTCACTATTGGCTGTTCATTGGTGAACAGCAGGGCACTAATGGCGTAACGGTGAATATTAATCTTCTCAATTGCACTAATCTCTCTCACCCTCTCCCGCTTTCTCTCCAGTCACTTTCAGTGCAGCCCCTCCCCCACCCCACTCCCAAGTTTTGGTCTTCAGTTTCAGAGCTTTATATCTGCATCACAAATGTGCTTACTGACATTTACAACGTCAGCGTTAAAGGGTTAAATGCACACACCGACTCGGTATCAAAATGTCAGGTTCCGCATGAGCTGAGAAAAGTATTCGGACTCTGCCAGTGTTTGTGGAGCAGTTAAATTAATTGTCGGTCAACAACACAGTTACGCTCCCAGCCCAGTTACTGGGTGTCTTACAGTGACCAAAGTAAGACAAATCAGCTATAACATTATGAGAACCTCCCAGTTTCGACTCCCTGTCCATTTAATCAGCCCCTCTGACCACACAGGAGCACTTTGTAGTTCTATAATTAAGAACTGCAGTCCATCTGTGTCCTTGTTCACTCCTTTCACCCTGATCGTCAATGGTCAGGACCCCACAGGACCACCACAGAGCAGCTATTATGTGGGGTGGTGGGTCGTTCTCAGCACTGCAGTCACACTGACATGGTGGTGGTGTGTTAGTGTGTGTTGCGTTGGTACGAGTGTATCGGACCCAGCAGTGCTGCTGGAGGGTTTAAACCCCTCAGTGTCACTGCTGGACCGAGAACAGACCACCCACCAGGAACATCCAGCCGTCAGCGTCCTGCGGGCAGCGTCCTGTGAGCCCCGATGAAGGACTAGAGGACGACCGACACAAACTGTGCAGAAACAGACGAGCTTCTGTCTCTGACTTTACATCTACAAGGTGGAGACACTCGGTAGGTGTGTCTAATAGAGTGGACAGTGAGTGGACACAGTGTTTAAAGACTCCGGCAGCACTGATGTGCCCAGCGCAACACACACTAACACACCACCATTATGTCAATGTCACTGGAGTGCTGAGAATGACCCACCACCCACCTCATACCTGGTGTGTGGTGCTCCTGGCTATTTAGGTTTATCTGCTCTAATCTGGACTTTAATGCATTAAAAACTCTTATTATTCAGAAACACATTTTTTAAACAATGTAAACGTCTGCACGGTAATGATTGTACGTCCTCAGAAACGTATTTACCAGACTAACTGTGCTGCCTCATGAAACACCTCCTCAAGCGATGTCACTCACAGCAGGGGAGCGTCCCAAATCATCCACATCACCAATGATAAACAATATATTACTGTTGGCTGTGCAACATTTTTATGGGTGTGTCTGTGGTTCCTGGCGGAGGCCTATACTGGTATAATTCTTGATGTGGCACATTAAATTAAAATTACTGCATGCAAAGTATCTGCCAACAGTAGGACAAGTACAGACGTCCTTCACTGAAGTGCTTGAGTTAACCAATAGGAGCCCAGACACAGTTCTGAGAATCCATCCAACTGACAGAACCTGAAACTGAAACACAGTAATTGTCCTTATTGGGTGAGCTTCTGTCTCTGACTTTACATCTACAAGGTGGAGACACTCGGTAGGAGTGTCTGATAGAGTGGACAGTGAGTGTTTAAACCCTCCAGCAGCACTGCTGCGTCTGATCCACTCGCACCAGCACAGCGTACAGTAACACGTCACCACGTCAGCGTGACTGCAGTGCTGAGAACGACCCACCACCCACATCGTACCCGCTCTGTGGTGGTCCTGTGGTGGTCCTGACCATTGAAGATCAGGGTGAAAGGAGGAAAGAGTATTTATGTAGTTGAGTAAAAGATGGTTGGTACTTAAGTCCAAGGGTTCATTGAGTAAAAGATGTAAATACCTGTATTTAAATTACTGAGCTGAAGTATTTACATATTTAAATTATAGAGTAGCTTTTAGGAAGCTTACTTCAGAAAAATATATAAGTGTTGGGTGTAAAGTGCTTGGCTTCGAGTATTTCAGTAGTTGAGCTGTATTTAAGTACTCAAGTGAAAGTCTTTGGGTACTTAAGTACTCAGGAACCTGTATTTAGGAGCTAAATACCTAAAAGTACTTAGGTATGGGAACAAAATTTCAAGTAAGTGAATACTCGAGGAACGGTATTCAGGTAATTAAGATATTTACGTACTTGATTAAAGTATTTAGGTATTTAACAGCAAAAAGTATATATATATTCATAAGAACCCAACGTGTTATTAAGTCAAACTGTAAAGTATGATGTATGAATGCATAAATCTTGGATATCTGGTTTAGTGGGACCTTTCTAGAAGAAGAACTGTTCTGCTAGCTGTGATCTCTGGAGTCGCATTGTGAAATGAAGTTACTGAGTGTGTTAAGGCTGCTACCCCATGTTGGTATTCATGGTGTTTGTTTCCCAGCGTTAGACGAGACATGCATGGCTTATTTAAATGCCAAGAATCAGAGCGTGGCACCTGAAAAGAAACCATTTCCAAACGCCCGAAGATGCGGGCGGCTTGATGGGCAGTGAGAATATTAATGAGGCCACCGCCGGCTCCTCCAACCGCCGTGATAAAACTTATATCTGAAATCAAACTGCATACGATTTACGGTGTTCAGATAAGCACTTTAGGTATTTCATTTTAAAGTATTAAAAGTAAAAGCATAAGACATTTTGAGACATCTTAAGTAGATGTGTAAAAAAATCATTTATGTTCGGCACTTTCCTCCGAGTGCGCTCGCTGCCCAGTGATGCCGCATTTATGGCAGTTTGAAATAGAGGCCGTGACTCAGTTCACACGTATTGGAGGATTCATTTGCTCATCCTCAGCCTGAGGAGCTGTGATGGAGGAGTCCATTGAATGCGTTAATCAGCACTAATTAGTGCATCTTAAAAGAAAAGCTAGATTTTTACAACTGAAATAAAAAATGAAAACACATACATTCTGTATCTCAAATATAAACATTGAAATGTTTGCAGTTACTTTCCATATTAATTATAATGACTTCATTTTAAGTAAAATATAAATTTTTTTTAACGAACATATAGAAAATAATAATGAAATATAAGCATATTAGCTTAAAAATGTAAGCAATTCTTAAAAAATCTCTTCTTTTTGGTAATAATTAATAATTAATTATTATTAAATTATAATTAATAATTAAATTTTTCATATACTCCATAACCTACCGGAGAATAAAACCTTATTTTAATATATTTAGGATCATGGCATATATCGTGCAATCATGCAATTTTATATAAATTTATTATTATTACAGAAGAGATAAATGGTTTTAAAACCTTTTTAGAAATTGTGAAATAAAAAAGTGAAATTTTATTTATTTAACTGAAATAAGTATAGAAATGAAAACGTAATTACATTTTTGAATTATTTTCTATCGAGTTATTTGCTTTAAGAGTTGATCACATTTGAAATCCAAATATATAAATTATAATTCATTTGTTAAAATGCATCTTTTACAGGAATTGTTCAAATTGTTCAGCTCGTTTTGTTTGAGTCTCAATTTTAATGCTAATTATCAGAATATTTCTTCCAACAACCCTGCGGTTCTATTTAGTTCACATGTAGAAACTAGAGTGACAACCAAACTCGAACAAAACAACAAACTACGGTGAAACTAAAGCTGCAGACTTATTTTACAGCACTGTGGACGGTGCCAACCGGGGTCACCCTTCTTAATGGTAACACCTGTAGTGAAGAGAGATATGAAAGCAGACGTAGGGGGTGGGGTGGAGTGATCGTAATTTGTCAAGTCTACCTCCAGCTTCATGGTAGTGTGTCGGAGCTGTGTGACAGGGCCGCAGCTGATACCGCCTCACAGTCGGCTTCCTTCATTGCACTTTTGTCATTCGCTCATTCGTTCTGTTCTGGAAGAATGATGAGGATTTAATCTCCCTCTTCTCGCCCACTCTCCCGTCTCTCTGTACTGCTCGCTCAGGTGCAACTAAAGAACATGGCTCCCAGCTGAGCAGTGAAGGCAAAGTGTGTGTCTGAGTGTGTGTGTGTGTGCTGTTGTTTATGTGCTTCATAATATGAAGAGAGAGAGAGAAAGAAAGAGAGAGAGAGAGAGAGAGAGAGAGAGACAGGCAGAGGGAGAGACTTTCATTTACTATCATCCATTATCTATCATCATTTCAGAGGGGCGCTCGGCTGAAACTGAAATCTAGACATTATGAATTTCTTAATAGCTTTATTAACTGGCATTTTGACACCAACACAAGTAGAATTAATGAATTATAATGGTGTCAGTTGTTAGGTGGTCATGGTACCTGAATTTCGACTGTGCTGATACCACCTGTAGTATCTCAATGCTCCAGCTGCAGCTCCAACCCACCAAGGCAATACCCACTACAATACCGCTGAA
>CM067507.1:3592855-3617855 GCA_034509495.1 Acestrorhynchus altus | reverse complement strand
GAAAATGAGTGATCAAGCGTGGCACATCAGTGCTCTGCTATCCTCTTAATACATTATTTATAATATATAATTTATAATATCATTTCTAGAGGGAAATTCAGAATTCCCATGCTGAATTGACCTTTTAAAGAAGGTGAAAATGCCACATTTCATCTCTATATGTCAAAAAAAAAAAGCCCTTTGATGTGATATGCTCCTAATTCTGGAAAACTTTAAATGATTTCATTGTTTATCAGAATGGAGTTAGTGGATCGGACTGGTGGCGGTTTAAGCCCAGTCCTTGTTCACTACATGTTTATTACCATATCATCTCCATCTGTAAACACACGAAACATCACGTCTTGGCTGATCGACGACCTCGGTGATGAATCGTGTTCATTTCCTTTCGTCAAACCATTTCTCTAATGTCACGTCAGTGTTTCAGAGGCATCGAGTTCTGAAGATGTCTGGTTCCGATTGACACTGCTTTGGAAGTTCTGATTACAAAACTGTTGCGAGAATAGAGGATTTCACACCAAACTTCTCTCGATTACTTTGTTTATGTCTGTTTAACTCATAAGGAGCTTTGATACATTTTGATACAAATTTGTTTTGATAAATTTGATTAATAAAATTCCCCTTTAAGCCTTTATATACTGTTAAATGAGGCCTGGGTGGACTGGTGTAGTGTAGAAGGTAAGAATGGTTTGAGTGACAGTCCGTCTATGAATGTGGAATTTCTAGGTGTGTGAGTATATATACACACACACAAACAAACACACAGACACATATGCACACACACACACACACACAGATGCACACACACACCACATACGCACACACAGTGACTGGCACATGTCAGCCATGTCAACAACATCCAGAGTGGCATATTAGATTTGCTCTGGCAGAAGCAGTCACCTGAGAAAAACCAGGAGAGAGAGAGAGAGAGAGAGAGAGAGAGAGAGAGAGAGAGAGAGAGAGAGAGAGACTGAGTGGCAGTGGCGAGAGGAAGTGTCAGGAAAAGTGAAGCTGAAATGAAGGGATTGAAACTTAGACAGATGGAAGAATGCTGATAGTGAGAGTGAAAAGGGAAGCAAGGGAATGAGAAAGGAATGAAGTGAACAAGGGATGAAGGGAAGGAATGGGTTTGGGAAAAGGAGGAATCGTCTGTCGTCTTGTTGAACAGGACGAGCTTAGATTTGATCAGCCAGAGATGGGTGACCAACAGATGAAATATTTATCACGCACACACGCACATGCACACACACACACGCACACACACACACATGCACACACACACGCACATGCACACACACACACAAAAACACACATCCTGTCTCTCTTCCCCATGGTTCTGTTTTATTTCTGCACACACACACACACACACACTGAGTGGAGGAGGTAATGGGAGACTTGTGGGAGAAGACAGAGGACATAGAGGTTAATGCAAACACACACGTCAACCTAGACAGACTGTGATACATACACACAACACACACACACTTGTTCAACCATATCACGTTTCTCTGAGCTGCTTCTCCAGGCAGATGTGGTCAGCCTTTGCGCTCCTGTGTTAGCATGAGCTCCTTATGGCAGACGATTAAAACAGGCCTCTGCTTTCACCCAGTCTGAGGTCGTCTGAGGAAACGATATGTGCCACTGTTTATCTGGTCGATAAGTGTTTATGCGTCCAAAAAGTCAAAAAGCTTGGAATAAATAATAAAGAATACATTCATAATTACAAATACACAAATTATGGTAAGACCTCTAGTAGTTATTCTGCCAATGGAATCGAAATATCAAGCAGAGGAGTTATAACATGTCCTTTATATTATTCTTAACAAATTATCCTGACCTTCAGCATTTCTATACGTGTGTATTGTGTCCCCCGATGAACTGACCAACAGAAATGCTCCAAAATGACTTAAATAAAGTCATTTTACATTAACTTATTTTGAGAGTTAAGAAGGTTTGTATGTGGCAGCAAGAATATATGAAAAAGGAAGCAAAATGAACTACGAATTCAGCCATTTCCAGTTCCCACCCACTAGCATGGATAACAGCCAGGGATGGACTGGCCATTGGGAGACTGACCATGACAGGGGTCGCTTAACAGGACAAACTGATTCAAAGATATCCCCCCATTCGCCTGAAAATGTGTGAAAAATGGAGTGGTGGGGTTTGACCATATGGCTGGTCTTTAAAAAATTCAGCTCTGGATTAATATACCAGTCCAGCTCTGGCACTGTTAGGAGTTCATTTAAATGTACGAGCGTCAGTTTCTTCCAAAAGAAGAACTTGTACGCACTTAAAAAGAGTGAAAGTGTCATGTTAGAACTAAAGAAAAGCAGAAACGCCAGCCACTGGTAGTGAAGGACTGTCAGGAGGACATATGTTACAGTTATTTCTGGTTTATATTCACATCGAACTACAACACCCGCAAACTCTACACACACACCTTTGACTCTGCACTGCCTTTCTGCATCTTCGCACCATCAACCCACTACACTGCACTTTATTCATATTCACCAACATAACACTGTTTGCTCATTTCTATACAGTACAGTTGGTATTCGTTTTCAGCTGTATTGCTGCTACCACCACATGCACACCACATTCTGCACATCTGCTCGGTACCTTTAATCTACATACTTGTACATTTATACATGCCATACTTATGTGTATATATATATATATATCCATTTATGTAAATAACAGTGCATATTGCACTTCTGGTTGGATGCTAACTGCATTTCATTGGCTCTGTACTGGTACTTTGCCCAATGACAATAAAGTTGAATCTAATCTAATCTTTGACTTTGACTAGTGTGAAATATATATATATATATATATATATATATATATATATATATGCCTGGTAGGATATGGTTGTTTCTCTCTAGTCTGGTAGTGTGAATTTACCATTTACTTATGTTCACACTGAGTTAACATTTAAAACAGATGAGGTCAGTAAGTGTTTATTGGTCCAAAAAGCCACAAACACTGAAATAAGCAATAAACAGTACATTGTGAAGAATATAAAACTTAATGTTTATCACAGAACCACTGTAGTTCACGGTAGTTCACCCACTAAAATAACCCTATTTCCATTGACCTAATAATGTCTTAGCTATGAACTGGTATTGTATCGCAGCTCCAGATGAGCTACATCCATCTGAGGCTGAGAAACGTTTTATAACAGATTTCCTGACACTGATATTAGCATTTGGATGCTGAATAATTCAGTCAATATTCAAGCCTATCTATGAATATTGCTGGAGGCTTTATTGCTTAAGAAAAGCTTTTCATTTACAGCTTTTTTTGTACCAAAAAAAAAACAAAAAAAAACACCCAGCTTCCACCGAACGATTTGGACTGTAGCTGTAGAAGTTGTGAAGTACCAGCTTTACAATCCAGCCATTTCAAACATACAAACTTTCTCTTGACCTCAAGAACCAAAGCTCTTTTACTGATGAATAAAAACTTCAATTCCACGTGGAGACCTGCCAAATTGTCCCCACAATGTCAGACTTTTCACAGTATTGCGGGAACCTTTGCTTCCACGTACAATAAATAACACACACACACACACACACTTACTTCTTCCTCTGTATATCTATTCACTTCACCTCCTGTCAGCTGTCAGTCCTTTTTTTCTCTCAACTGGTGAGAATAAAAGTTTAATATTAGAGCGCCGGCACACAAGAGAGATGGAGAGACATAAATAAAGAAAGAAAAAGACAGCGATAGAAAAAGCTCTGATGGACATGTGTTCTGGGACGGATGGGGGCCAAGAAGGTCAATGCTGATTTCTTTTTCCAGTGAATCAGGGATGAAAAGCTAGAGATGGGTGAGAGATGAAGAGAAGGATGGTAGGAACGATAACAATGACGAGTGAATGAGAGATTAGGGAGGGGGGGGAGAGAGAGAGAGAGAGAGAGAGAGAGAGAGAGAGCATGCAGCAGTCATTCACGCTGACTCTGAGCGCTGCAGGGGCATTGTGTTATTGTGTTACCATGTTTTACACTTTTCAATACATCCACAGTCCCTGTCAGGCATGATACCACTTGTTCTTTTCTGTGCTGAAATTTCATTGGCTGATACTTCACAACTCTGACTGAATCTTGTTGGTCTCCCATCTGACATTTGTTTTTGGCAGCATCTAAGCTTGAGGACCTCTAGCCTCTTCTAACTAGCTGAGGACATCTTCCGAGTGAACAGCAAAGCGCGCTCTGGATGAGAGTGTCTGCCAAATGCTGCAAATGTAAACATCAATGGAATCTTCACTTTCATTTAAAACCAAGAGAAATCCTGGAATCTTGCGTAATTACTGATACTGGAATCTTCATCAATACTGAGATCTCCAGTACTGGCAAGATGGTCTCTGGTTCTGGTTGGTTCTGATATTAAAATATTAGTAGTATTGCCATGTAGTATTTGCCTACATGAGTCTTTAAATCTTAATACTGATATATTAATGCAAAATCAATACAGAAATCATGTACATTCATATGAATATTGATCATTGATTATTTTAATATTGAAATCATAATTATCAGTAAGTTCTGATTCTGATATCTTTTGTATCGGCTTACTCTGATATTGAAACCATGAGTATTTCCCAAAATAAAATCTACAGAAATCTTGACTGTTTGCAGACACCGATACTGCAATCTTGAATACTCGTCAATACCAATACTAAGGTTTGGAGTATCAGCTCTTACCAGTGTGATACTGACATCTCGAGTATTAGCTGAAACTCATTTAAAAGTTTAGTTTTTAAAAATGTTTTAAAAATTACTGTAACTCTACACTTCAAGATGAGCTATTTTATGTACTTCAATTAACATCACAATACGGGCATTTTCACAAAATTTCAGAGATATTATATATATATATATATATATATATTATCTATAATATTATCTGTTTACTAGCCAGTCATTTGGGCTAATCGATGTATTCTTTTTACAAATGATTCAAAGTGTTGAATAGAATTGAACCATGCTAGAATTTGGGAGTCACTGAATCCTTCCCTACAGTGCCGAACTCAATGGAAAAGGGATAGAGAGGAATTTGAGTTTTTTCTGATGTGCTGAATCATGCAGTAAATAATCAGAAAATGAATCAAACTGAGGTGAAATTTCAAAGGGATTTACAGATGCAGTGAATCAATTCCTAAGGAACCGAACCGGATCGTCGCAAAGCAGATTTCCTCCTCTACATTCCATCCTACATATTTTCTCACTTATCCGAGTTATTATTCGCTCGCTGCCCACCTCTACGTTGTCTATCATTTCTCTGCCAGTCTTCTCCCAGCATCCACCACCCTCCATCTCGCCCCTTCTTTATTCACTCCTGTCATTTACATCTCTATATCTTTCCAATTATCTCTCCATTTTTGTCCTCCCTTTCTCCTGCTGACTTTGAGCGAGGCCATATGTAAAACATCTATCTCTCTCTCTTTCATGGATTTCTCATTTCCCTCCTTCCTTATCTCCTTGGGTTGACCCCCCTTCATCTCTCACTCGCTCTCCCTTTTCCCTCGTTTCTCTCTATCGCTCCGTCTCTCCGGTCCTCCCTATAGCTCAACATTTGATATTCAAACTGGACTCTTTTTTTTTTTTATCTGCACAGTTTGTCCCAAACTCCTGCCAAGTCTGGAGCCGCCAATCGGAGAGAATGGACTGGCATGATAAAGCCTAAACACACACACACACACACACACACACACACACACACACACACACACACACACACACACACACACATCTACACATCCTTTGCTATTCTATTGCACTTCTTAAAGGGTTTGTTTCCCAACCGTCACTTTTTCCACCTCTCTCACTCTCTCTCCCCTTTTCATGCCTTCCTCTCTCTCCCTCTAGTTTACCCTCGCGTCTCTCTCACTCGTATTGGACTGTGTATATAAAGAACACTTTAGGACACAGAGGAGAGATGCTGCTGTAATTAACACTAATTAAAGCTCCTCCCTTTAGTGTGAGTGTGAGTGTGTGTGTGGGGAAATAGCAGAGTTAGGGTGTGTTGATGTGTGTTTAGGGGTCTCCCTAAGCAATCCCACAGAAGGCCTCTTGAAAGGCTTCAGTTACAGTTCAGTGTACTCAGTGAATATATTCCCCCTCTCTCTCTCTCTCTCTCTCTCTCTCTCTCTCTCCATCACTCTCTAACTCTCATTATCTCTCAATACAAACATCTGCCTAATATAGTGTAGGTCCCCCTCGTTCCGCCAAAACAGCTTGGACTCATCTAAGCATGGACCTCTGAAGGTGTCCTGTGGTATCTGGCACCACACCATTATCAGCAGACCTCCTGCAGAAAGTCCTACAAGTCGTGAGACGTGGCCTGAATGAGCATCGGTGAGCCGTGGGTGCCCTGTCGCCGCTTCCCTAGTTGGACCACTGCTGTGAATCATGAAACACTTATACATGAAGTTAAGAAGCTCCACCTATCTCAACAGGTTGGATTCAATCATACCTGGAATGCAGGGAAGCAGTGTGCACTCCCTCAGGCGTGTACTATGGGGATTGCACAAGGTTCAACTTAGGGTTCAGTGACTTTTTGCTTTTACATAAATGATTAAACTGGCATTTTTGGAGGCACAGACAGTCACATGTACGCTGAAGGCACAATCATTGGTGTATCAGCAGCAGAGATGTTAAATAGACCAATGACTTTTAAGATAAAAGACCACAAAGAACCTTCATTATCTTTGGAGCAAAACTGAAGACCGTGAGTTTAAATATGCAGGACAGACTCTGGATCCCAACTAAAATAAATGCTCACATAAAAAAAAACGGACCAATACTATCAAAAGCAATTAAAAGTGTTTTCGATTGATAAGACCTTTCATTCCACTCAAGGCTGCCCAGATTTATGTGCACACCATAGTTTTATCACATCACACTGTGTGACTGTCTGGGGTCGAGCTTCTCAATTAGCAATTAAATGCTATTTAATGAAGGCTTTAATTAAGGCTTTGAACGTAATGGATCAGAGATCAGTGAGATGACCACTGTGGAATTCAAGAAAAATACAATTCGAGTTTTGATCCTGTTATAAATGTTTTCTTTCGTAAGGCTTTTTATTATTATTGTTATTAATTGCAGTCAAATCGATTCCAGCTCCCGGCGACCACATGAACAGCGCTCCTCCAGAACGTCCTGTCTTCTGTTTGGGTCTTCAGGCACCTGAACGGTCGGTTCGTTATTCCTTGAACTGGATCCATCCATCTTGTAGCTGGTCACCCTCTTCCTCTTTGACCTTCAACTCTTCCAAGCATGACGAGCAGTGAATCGGTTCTTCACAAAAGAATATGATGTCACCGACTCGTAAATCGGAAAAATAAGGTTTGAACCGGTTGCTCTCTTTTTTTTATGCGCGCACTGTTCACATTTCAGAATAAAAGTCCTTACTCATACATACACAAACAATAAAAATAATAATAAATGTAATAAATTATAATAATAATAACTTTATTTATTTATTTATTTTATTTGGACCACTGTCGAGTACGGTCAAATTCATACAAATGTTTAAATTTTATGTATTAAAATTCACATTTTTGGGTGGATAAGAGTATGTCAGTCTTCGAACACTTCGATCATATGTGAACACAAATTGATATGTATGTAATTTGATGTGATTCATGCACATTTTAATTTGTGTGTTTTGGGTTTTCCTATATGCCCTTTATAACAGTGTTTATCTGTATTGTCAGTGTTAAATGAAGAAATAAAGATCAAATATTTTGGTATGTACTGACCACTGCATACTGGTAATGGTCCACCAGTCCGGCCTAATGTCTGGAGGTATTCCAACCCAGTCCTTTCAGCTGGTCATGTCCATGTATCAGGATCAGGGGGTCAGGCATAATAAATGGATCGGTATCGGCTAGCTTAACCTCAATCCAGGTCTTAGTCATTGTGTTTTGAGGGCCTCAAGGTGCCATTAAGGGACATTCCCGGCTGGCAGCCATGAGGAATTTCCCTTAAGGTTTTACAGCGGATCATGGAATCATAACCTAATGATAATCATAACTCAGATTTAAGAGACTTGGACTATAAACCTATAAACAGGGCCACTGGAAGTAGATCATCAGCCTTATTTATTTCAGCTATCAGTGGTTTTAATGTTATGGCTCACTGGTTCAATGTGAGTGTTATGCAGCAAGGTTCAAGTAGCTTCACTGAGATCTCTCTCCTACATTCACACTCTCTCCCACTCTCATTCTCTCTCGCTCTCTCGACTGTGTATGGAGTGATTGAGTAAAAGAGACAGTGTGTGGAAAGAAGGTCACTCTCTCTGGCTCGCTCCTCCTATCATTGTCCTGCTCTGGGCTCTTCTCTGCACGTGCATTTGGACGCATGTGTATATTATATGCACACACTAATGGACAAAAGTACTGGACCTGCTCTTTCATTGTTCCTTCTGAAATCAAGGGTATTAAAAAGACTCTGTCCTGCTTTTGTTGGAATAACTGTCTCTACTGTCCAGGGGAGACGTCCTGCTAGATTGTGGAGCACTGTGAAAATTTGATTGCATTCAGCAAATCACTTTATCTCCTCACCATGCATCTGTTTCTCTGTATATTTGGTTATCCAACTTTCACCCCTGTTCCTGTTCCTCAATGGTCAGGACCCTGCAGGACCACCACAGAGCAGGTAATAGCTTGTTGGTGGTCATTCTCAGCACGGCAGTGCTGGTATGAGTGGATCAGACGCAACAGTGCTGCTGGAGTGTTTAAACCCCTCAGTGAGAACAGTCCACCAACCAGAAATGTCCAGCCAGCAGCATAATGTGGGGCCCGAGAGCACTGATGAAGGACTAGAGGATGACCGACACAAACCGTGCAAAAATAGATGACCTTCAGTATCTGACTTCTAGGTAACTAAGTAGGAGTGGACAGTGAGTGAGTGGACGTAATGTTGAAACACACCAGCAGCAGTAACCACACAGCAGTGAGAATGAGCCACCACCAACATAATACCTCCTCTGTGGTGGTCCTGCGGGGTCCTGACCATTGAAGATCAGGGTGAAAGGAGGGAAATAAATGATGTCGAGAAACAGATGGACTACAGCCTGTAATTATAGAACTACAAAGATGTTCTGGAACAGAAACACCATTCTGATTCATGTCAGAGCACCGTCCCTCCAGAGAACCTCACACCTCCATGCTTCTAATACTGGGAGGTCTTGGAACCCCTAAACACCCCTTAACCAATGGTTCCCAACTCTGGTCCTGGAGGACCTCCTGCCCAGCACATTTAGTGTTAAACCTGCTTCCAGCACACCTGATCCAACAAATCAGCGAATTACAAACCCTTATTAAATTGACGGAGATGTTTCCGAGCAGGAAAACACTAAAATGTGCAGGGCAGAGGGTCCTCCGGGACCAGGGTTGGGAACCACTGTCGCAGCTAATGCTTTGCTTTGGACATGGTGGCCTCAGGCTCAGTGATCCATGCTTTTTCTGTGGAGATTATACAAGCTGTGTGTGTGCAACTGAATGCCTGGCCTGCATCCGCAATGGGAAGTGGAGCACTGCTGGACAGTGTATGTGTCTATCTGTGTGTCCAAATGTGCATTTAGAAGTGTACATACGTGTGTGACCTCCATAGCTCAGGGTCAATCACCTCTTTGGCACACTGTACCCTATTTATATTGTATGACATGGTTGGAGGACTGCCAAAGGTGCACACACACACACACACACACACACACACACACACACACACACACCCACCCACACACACACGGTATCTTCAGCCTGCACCAAGGGTGGCAAGGGGGCTCTCAGAAAACATCATGATTCAAAACACAGCTTGCGGTAAGATGTGTTAATAATTCAGCAGTTGAACGTGCTTGCACGCACACTCACACACACACACACACCCACACACACACAGACACACAGAAAGGCAGGTCTATCAGTAGGCGCATGCAGGCAGCACCGCTGGCTCTTTACACATTTTCAATCTGTGTTATGCCGTTTCGTCAGACGCTAAAGCTCAAATGAAACATTAACGGAGCCTCAGCTCCAGCACATCTCACGCTTTACGATCATAAACCCAAATCTCTTATTCCTCCGAGCCAAAAGCCAGAGAGACGGTAATAACATCAGGCGCTTGGCACCAAAACGTGCCGAAATAAAGCCCAGCACACCCTCATTGTTTCCAACGCTTCCTAGCAGGGCTATGACTAGTGATTAGTTCTATAATGGTTCGGATTAATCAAATTACCAAACCATCACACCTTCCTCCGTTTCCCCATTTTGAGATTTCTGTAACCGTTTTTTTTAATCTCCACTCTCTACCTCGTGCCACCCCATCACACAACGCAACCGGTGTTGGGAAAGTGAAGGCCAGCACGTGCTTCACCTTCAAATCATGAACCCAGTGCAGACTTTCAGCTTTAATTCAAGTATATTTGCCCACTTTTATACACAGCCGCCTTCATTTCTATGGGGACAAAAGTTACTGGACCATTGGTTGCACTGTAAGGTGTGTGTTACATAACCATAACTTTGTCCAGTTATGTTAGATTTGACTGTTTTTATTAATACAACATTTGAGAACTAAAGCTGAATTCATCTAATCCACTAAAGAACCTTGTGCTTCCAATCACTGACCACTTTGTTAGAAACACCCACCTTGTGCTTCCAATCACTGACCACTTTATTAGAAACCCCACCTTGTGCTTCCACTTACTGGCCACTTTATTAGAAACCCCACCTTGTGCTTCCACTCACTGACCACTTCATTAGAAACTTAGTTACCTAGAAGAAAAGAAGTAGGCGTGTCAGGTGTAGGTGTCAGGTGTAGGTGTAGGTGTAGGTGTAGTTGTTTACTCCCAGTACACAGAATTTCTTCAGTGTAAATCTGACACTCTCAGCAGATTTGCCTTCATCCCTCATAAAGTGCAGCTTCTTTCATCAAACTACTTTGAGCCACACGGTTTTGGGCGGGAGCTGAACCTTGAGTCTTTAGCAGAGAACATTAGTTTAGTCCTGTTATTCTCCGCGAGCACCGCAACCCTTATTAAAATGCTGTCAGGGTCAACACGGCTTAAAATAGCAAACCTTTCCATACAGAAGAGCCTTCAGTCTGCAGTCTCGCTGCACCCGGTGCTTAAAAGAAAGAAAGAAATCCAGGTAATCTGTGTGATCTGTAGCGTACTTAAACGTCCGCCAGATAAACTATCTCGCTTACTACCACAAACCCAACCAAATTACATAAGACCTAAGTGCTCTGTCCTTTTTTTTAAACACCTCCTTCACAGCAGAAGCAGTTCGTTCTGACATCTGAACTGAGTTCTGTAATATCTCTATCGTTTTTGAAGCTGTAATAAACATAACAATAACAATAAATGACTGGACTGTCTACTGAACTACAAAGTGAAGAGCAAAAACAGGGAGGTGGTCATATTGTTGTGGTTGACTGTAAATCGCGCTGTGATGTGATCTCTTGATTAACAAAATGCCGCTGAATAATATATGCACACGACCGGTCAGAGGTGTCAGAACCCATACTGGGTGTTCTTAAACTTTTGACTGGCAGTGTAAATAAATAACACAAACAATAAAGTACATTTAGGTTGTTGTTTTTTTTTGTTTTGGACCACGGTCAAGCATTTTGAAGAACTTAAATATAAATATACCTCAATCTAATTATTACAAATAACTATTTATTTATTTGTTTATTTATTTATTTATTTATTTATTTCAGAATTATTCTTTATTGCCCAAGCTTAAAAAAAAATACATTTTTGTATTTTTTTTAAATAAATAAGTAAATTTTTGAACTATATATATATATATATATTTGTTTATTTATTTATTTATTTATTTAATGTGTGCCAAACTATAAATACATCCTGCCAAATTGCCCATTTTCCAAGTCTAACATTCAGACTATGTTTATTCTAAATATTAAGGTCTATTCAAGCTTTAAACCCGACTTGTTTGGTTGGATATCTCTGACTGAAGGCTTTGAGTCGGGTCGTGAATTGCGCATCATGCAACTTTAAACGTGAGCCCCTGACTGGCGTCCCCATCTCTGCATGTATCTCCCACTAGACATCCACTCCTCTGGTCTACGGAACCTCCAGCACTACAGATAAGCTTTGGGTTCTTTTTTTCGCCTAGAATCAGCAGACATGTCATGGCTCCAATCCCAGTTGGCTGCTGAAGTATTAGCCTGTCCCCCCGAATCCCTCAGTCATATATGCAGATGGAGCTGCTGGGGCTCCAAGGGGGCCGTGTTCCCGGGATCCGTAGGAGGTGTATTAGGGAGCCTATCAAATATTCATGGAGATGAAATAGGAACTTTGGAATGGGAACTTTTTTTTTTTACCTGTGTATTTATGCTAATGTACCCCAGCAGAGGATTGCACACACACACACACACACACACCCACACACACTTTTTTGGTATTCATGGATATGCAACTTAAATTTCAACGCTGAAGATGTGTCTGGTGTTAGGGGTGTAGTACAAGGTGCAAATGAACACACAGTTCAGAAACACCTGCTAGGTGTGTCCACCCACTGGCCACATTATTAGAAACACCTACTTTCTGTGTGTGTCTCTCTCTTCTCCCTCTCTTTTCTATTATGACACCCCCCCCCCCCAGGTGCCTACATGGCCTAAAGTAAAAATGCATTCAATTTCAGTCTAATCATTTACAGCAGTGTGGAGGGAGAGGAGCGTTCTCTCTCTCTCTCTCTCTCTCTCTCTCTCTCTCTTTCTCTGTCTGTGTCTGAGGCTCTCTCGCTCAATCGCTCTATGCTGTGAGTGAAGAAGAGATTGTGGGTGAATAAAGCTTCGATTTCATGTCAGACAAATAGGCTGTGTTTACGTACATAAGCTCAGAAAATGGCTTTCGATTTCTAATTCTCAACAGATGCACACAACCCCTGACACACACTCACACACACACATCCTCATACAGGTTAAGCTGTTTGAGATAAATTCTGATTAACACACACACACACACACACACACACACACACACACACACACACACACACACACACACACACACACACACACACGCACACACACAAAGAGAGGAAATCTGATCTGAATAGTTCTATGCTTGCAGACAGCAGTGGTTCCTACCACTCGCAGTGTGTGTGTGTGTGTGTGTGTGTGTGTGTGTGTGTGTGTGTGTGTGTGGGTGGGTGTCCACTGTGGCTTTAAATGCATAGTGAGACACTGTTCATTATATCAGCTCCAGTAACCATGTAGGAGCACTTTTCAGTTCCATAATTACAGACTGTAGTTTAAACACCTCAGTGTCACTGATGGACTGAAAACACACCAGAACCAGAAATATCCAGCCAACAGTGTCCCGTGGGAAGTGACCTGTGAGTACTTCTGAACGACTACAAGACGAGCAACACAAACTGTGCAGAAAGAAATGATCTTCTGTGTCCGTCTTTACATCCAGGTGAAGCAGTTTGGTAGGAGTGTCTAACAGAGTGGACAGTGAGTGGAAACAGGGTTTAAAAACTCCAGCAGCACCTGTGCTGGTCTTGGGGTGTCTTGATCATTGAAGAACAGGGTGAAAGATGGGTAAAGTCACCCTGCCCACTGCCATCCTGTAGAGAGAGGTATAAAGCTCCACAGCACTGGACTGTGGAGCAGTAGAGCTGTACCCCTGTTTGTCTATGTCATCCATTATCAGTCCCTGACCTTGCTGATGTTCTCATGGCTGAACAGCATTAAATCGCCACAGAAATGTTCTCAAATCTACCCTTCGCAGAAGAGCAGAGACGCTTACTGCAGCAAACCGTGAAGACTCCCTTGATTTCGAAGAAAACTCTGGACGGCCAGGTGCCTACAAACGTTTGGACGCACATCAATCAAACATAAGCTCCTCTGACCATAGAGGAGCACTTTGTAGCTCTATAATTACAGACTGAAGTTCATCCGTTTCACTGTATTCATCATCCTCCTTTCACCCTGATCTTCAATGGTCCGGTCCCCGCAGGACCACCGCAGATCAGGTATTTTGTTGCTGGTGGGTCATACGCCGGTATGAGAGGATCAAGACACGGCGGTGCTCCTGGAGTGAATAAACCCCTCAGCGTCATTGCTGGACTGAGAAAAGTCCACCAACCAGAATCGTCCAGCCCAGAAGTGTCCAGAGTCTTAAAAAGTATGGGGACAAACAGATGATATACAGACTATGGTTATGGAACTACAAGATGAACCCAGGAAGGAGGTGGTCATATTGTTATGGTTGATCGGTGTAGAGAGAAAGAGAGTGAGTGAGAGAGTAAATCACCCTCATCATCAGTAATGAATGTGTGTGTGTGTGTGTGTGTGTGTGTGTGTGTGTGTGTGTGTGTGTGTGTGTGTGTGTGTGTGTGCGCGTGTGTAATGTAATAGTGTTGTAAGGCCGTGACACGCAGAGCCGATGTTGCTGGTAATGATGTGGAATTGGGTGGAATGGTGTTGCCCTGCCGGACGAGCGGAGCATGAAAAGCTGGTTTAGAAAGCAATCTCTGCCGCTGAAGACACACTTTAATTGTTTTATTGTTTCATTATGAGCTGCTGCTCGGTTCCTAATGGCCAGACGATTTCTGAAACACTTAGCGAACCTGCAGAGAATATGGAAAAGCAATGCTTAATTCGACACCAAAGTCGGGCTGTGGAATATACATCACAAATATCGATATATCGCAAACTGTCCGAAACAAGATGTGAAAAATGAGCGGCGCGTCGTAATATCGCGCGAGTGGGTCCTTTAGATGGATATGATGACACTCAACAGAGCACACAACAACCTCATCATTAAAGGAGCATTTTCTACACCTCGAACAGCATTCAACCGGTGAAGTTTGCTGAGTCAATCGAACACCAGTGCAACTGTCTCATATCTCGTTAATATTAAATATGCATTTCTTAGATGCACATATAACCACTGATACTAATACTAATATCTATCATTACTGGAACAGACAAGCAGACAGAAATGAATACAGATACTAACACTAACTATTGTCAGCAGCAGTGCTGATGTGTCTGTTGTTCATAAATGTCCACTAAACCTCTGGATAATTATACATTCATTCATTTATTTATTTATTTATTACGTTTATTTATTTATTACGTTTATTTTTAAAAATATACAGAATGCATTTAAGTATTTTCACAAAAAGATTCACTAAAATATAATATACTGCGTTTGTCTCTTTATAAATAGGATAAAAACCAGGTCCAGAATAAAGTTTGAATTAACATCCAGTGATTACATATTTTTATTCTAGTGTTTCTAAATGAACTACAATCAAATCCAAAATGCATCATATTTTAAATGCACTTTAAACGAATAGTTGCAGTGTGGTGTAGATTAGCTGTAGTTCATTAAACGGAATTTAATTTCAATACAAATGATGAAAAACTTGTGAGGAGCACTGTTTACCGCACTGAGCTGGACTGAGCTGGACAGAGCTGGACAGTGTAGCCAGTGACTACTGGATTCAGATACAGCATATGCTGCACATCTCGCAGGTAAGTGACAAACGCATTAAAAGTATATTTTAGCCCCCAGCACAACTGCTTCACTGCCAATCAGCACCGCACTCTGTGTGTGGGTGTATGTGTGTGTGTGTGGGTGTGTGTGTGTGTTTGTGTTGAATGGGAATGTAGAACCAGGAGCAAGGATACACCTCATTTATCGACACATTAAACCCAAGGACAAGGCTCGGCAGGGTGAAAATAATACCCAGCATGCTTTGGACTGCTGCGCGTCATAAATCGTGAGCAGCCGGGTGTGAACAAAGCGTGGAAAAAACAACCGTAGGCGCTGGAGAATTACCGGACAAAATATTTATATTCATACAGTTTTACCCTCTTTTTTACCCGCCCAAATAACAAGTGTGCACTCCAGAACAGAGAGAGAGAGAGAGAGAGAGAGAGAGAGAGAGAGAGAGAGACTCAAGGAAGCTATAGATGAATTCTGTCCCATTTTTCAACCTTAAGGCCACCTAAATATCTGATTTATTAAACATCTACACATCTACACCCATACCTACATACAGATCTCCACTGGTACTCTATTGAGGGGTGGGCGATACGGTGCTCCATATGAAATCCCACCCCACTTCACTGATCCTCCAAATTCACCAATCAAAGTACTGACAGCGCTCCAGTGTGGAACACGCCGGTCAGTACTGTCCAGTGGAGCTGAATGGAGTTTGAATGGCTCGAAAAGCTCCTTAACAAAGTTCATATTTCTATGGTAAATATTTCGGTATTTACGATATTCTGCACATCGGCACGTCTGCGCATCAATCCGAGTTGGCTCGACCTATAAGGAGGTGTGATGGAAGTGCCTTTTGAGATATCAACACACTTATTATTCAACCTTAGACGAGCTTTGCGACAGCGTCTGAAACCCCAGGCCTGATCTCCAGCACATCTGCAGATCAGATCACAGTGTGTACAGATCCTCCTTCAGCAGCTACGTTCTCAAAACTCCTTTGTTGCTGCCGTTGTTGTTGTTCTAATCACTTGGTGGTTAATTAAAGCATTAAATGCACGGCGGGAGGCGTACCCATTGTGTACGCAGGGCTGGTCTCAGACGCAGCCTCTGTAGCCAATCATACACACGGCCTCGTATTTTCTGAAAATTCCACTGTCTTTCTCTGATCCTTCAAACCTTGTCCCAGCAACCGTCAAACATCGGCTCCTTTAAGCCACTGTCTGAGAAGATCTGAAAAATCAGACAACAAAAGCAATCAATGCCCACAAGGCAGGGGAAGACAAAGAAGATAACGAAGCTTGTAGTTTCTGCAGTGTTGAATGTTTTATTTTTTTATTTTATTTTGGGAGGTCAGTGTAGGTCGAGACAGATCTAGAAGACAAAGAAAATCTCAGAAATAAACGTTTGTGTGCTGGTAACGAAGGCAAATCAAAACGTCCGTATGACTGCCAAGGAACTGCTGGAGAACCTGAAATGAAACTGCTCGGCCACAGCAAAGGTGCATTTGCAGGAACCGTATTTCACGAAAATAACACTTGATCTGTGAACTGTGAAGCATGGGGGTGGAGGGACCGCTGCTGGGAGTGGCACCGGAAATAGTGCATCAATGAAAGGAACAATGGATTCCACATAAAGCAAGATATCATGGAGATATTAAACCATCTGTTACAAGACTTCATGATCCAAAACTGTGCCCACCATGGGCTTCTCGAAGAGACACAAACGGGTGCTGTTGGAATGGCTCCCAAAGTGTGAATGGGTTGTCATGGTTCTATGTAGAACCATTGCTGTAGTATAGAACCCTTGAAGACTGCACATCTTGGCACCACCAGCAACTGGTGTAACTGGCAGTACCTTGTAGAACGTACCATGTATCTGGGCATCGAGTGAGCCACCCAGCCTAGTTAAGTGCAAGGGGGTCTGAGAAAAGTAAAGGAAATGGAAGGACAGGACGAATCGGTACTTCATTAGCAATTCAACTGTCCCTACCAACACACACACACACACACACAAATGTTGTGGCCTGTCACACACAGCCCAGCCTCCTTTATCAGATCTGACCCCTGACCCCAACTCTGATAGCATGTCTTCTCACTCATTCCATGTAATACAAGAGCTGGACATTCAGAGAGAGAGAGAGAGACACACATACACACACACACACATATCCATATGAATACATGGTAAGAGCTTTCCTTTCAGCCTGAGAGACAGAAAGAGAGAGGGGGATCAAACCCCATCGCTTCAGCCTTTTAGCATCAGAATACAGAGAAACCTCTGGAATGAATCTGTCTGAAATTCTAATATCAAACCTAATACCTCCCAGACACACACACACACACACACACACACACACACACACGCACACACACACCTCAACAGCAAAAAAGAAGCCCCCATGGGTACGGCTTTGAGCGGGACTCCTCCAAATTGCCGGGCGGCCAGCTCAATGGACCGTGACTACTCTTCTTATGGGGCGTCACAGCATGTCCCGAGAGAGGAAGAGAGAGAGGGAGAGAGAATTAGAGAGAGAGGAATACAAACCGAGAGAAAGAGATGGACAGAGAGTGAGGGAGAGAGAGAGAGAGAGAGAGAGAGAGAGAGAGAGAGAGAGAGAGAGAGAGAGAGAGAGAATTAGAGAGAAAGAGATAGACAGAGAGCAAGAGACAGTGAGAAAGGGAGAGAAACTGAATGGAAAAAATCAAAGAAAATACCCAAAAAAGTACAATATCACTAAAAACAAGATACGGAAAACTGGGGATGGAAAAGAATAAAAGATTTTAGAATAAAAGATAATGTATCAGTTTGTGAGAATGAGTACATAAAAGAAAAAGTGAGGCGAGAAAAAATGTTAGCAAGACAGAAAGAGAGCGAGTGTGTGAGAGAAAAATGAGATTGAGAATGTTGAGTTTGCTCCAGTGAGAGAAGAGCGAGAGAGGGAGAGAAAAGAGGATTAAGTGCTGTGGGAGCATGAGACAGACCTGTATAACAAAAGAGAAGAAGAATGTGAGAGCAGTGGAGGTGGGCATTTCAGATCCAGCAAGTCAAAATCCGTCCCAGGACTTGGTTCCGACTGCGGGGCGGCTGTGTGTACGGATGAGCCAGACAAAAAGTCCTGGGGTGAATTTTGACTTGCTGGACCAGAAATACCCACCTCAGGGGGGTGGAAATAAAAACAGAAGAAAAAATGCCACGAGAAAAGAGAAAAAGTGAGAAGGTAAGAGATGAGAGGAAAGAAAGTAGAGACAGAAAACAGTGAGAAGCGGGAAAAAAAAGAAAAAGATGGGAGAGAGCAGATGCGAGAGACAGAAAGTAACAGAGGTGTGAGAGAGATGGGGAGAAGGGCGTTGTGGGAGGTGAAAGAAGAGAGGGGTGGAAAGGGATGGCGGTATTTACAGAGGCTCCTCTGTGAGTGTGTCTGTCTTTCACCTGTGGTTTCACTCTGAATGGGGGATTCACGCTGAGCCTCTACATGCCGTCAGCCCCCACTGCGAGAACCCCTCAATCTGAGAGCAAAGACAACCTCCCTTCCTCTGCCTCTCCACTGTCTTCATCTGTCCATCCAGTTAAACTCGCTGGATCTGACACGTTATCTGTCTTTTCCCTACAGCTGTCCTTTCTAAATCGGATCTCGGAGTTTGTGAAATGTAACTTGTACTGGCCTATTCATACTGGATAAGGCATCTGTATAATTTCTCTCTCAGCTCAGACAGCTTAGTTGAAAAGCCCTATCATGGATGTTCACACCAGCATTACCAACGCCTGATACATGCTCAGTGACCACATGCTGCATAGCGGTAAAAAAAAATACGCGCGGCAGATTCATACTGGATCAAAATATTTCTGTTATCGTTACTTTCAGACTATAAAAAGCCACACACGTGCTTTAAATTCAGCCTGGATTATTGCATCAACATACACCCCGCAGCAGATTCACGTTCATTTCGCTTTAAACTACACGCAGATTCATACGCATAAACATTTGTGTATAATTATTACTATCCGCAAACTAAGACTACACTGCGAATTCATACCGGAATAAATTCACTACACAGACAAACTGCCAAAGAGGAAAAACCATCATTAGATTCACTGGATTAAATTCACTGCGCAATTCATACTGTGGTGAAACCACACATATGGAATTCGCCACTGGATAAAATTACGGCGCAATTCATACTGTGAGAAGTGCAAGTACACATAATAGATTCATACTGGATAAGAATTGCCCATAATTCATACTGTGAGTGGAAATCACACATAATAGATTCATACTAGTTAAATTCACCCCGCAATTCCCTTACTGTGAGAGTGCAAAAGTACACATAATAGATTCATACTGGATAAATTCTGTATAATTCATACTGTAGAGTGCAAGTACACCCTAATGAGATTCACACTGGATTAAATTCACTGCGCAACTCATACTGTGAGAGTGCAAAAGTACACATAATAGATTCATACTGGATAAAATTCCTCCATAATTCCTTACTGTGAGAGTGCAAGTACACATAATAGATTCACACTGGATTAAATTCACTGCGCAACTCATACTGTGAGAGTGCAAAAGTACACATAGATTCATACTGGATAAAATTCACTCCGCAATTCATACTGTGAGAGTGCAAAAGTACACATAATAGATTCATACTGGATTAAATTCACCCCGCAATTCATACTGTGAGAGTGCAAAAGTACACATAATAGAGTCATACTGGATAAAATTCACCCCGCAATTCATACTGTGAGAGTGCAAAACCACACATAATAGATTCATACTGGATTAAATTCACCCCGCAATTCATACTGTGAGAGTGCAAAAGTACACATAATAGATTCATACTGGATAAAATTCACTCCGCAATTCATACTGTGAGTGCAAAAGTACACATAGATTCATACTGGATAAAATTCACTCCATAATTCATACCAGCGAGAGTGCAAAAGTACCCCATAATGGGTCATACTGGATTAAATTCACCCCGCAATTCATACTGTGAGAGTGCAAAAGTACACATAATAGATTCATACTGGATTAAATTCACCCCGCAATTCATACTGTGAGTGCAAAAGTACACATTGTAGACTCAGACTGGATTAAATTCACTGCACAGTTCATACTGTGAGTGCAAACCCTTACACACAGGTGTGAATTCATACTGGATTCATTTTTACTCAAAGACGTATTAATGTCCGACTGTAAAACCACTACACACACTGTAAATTCATACAACAAAAAATACATTTACTACACAATCGTACTGACAAACTAAACCGACAAAGACAATGTACACTTTCAGCAATTGTTAAAGACCAAAATGCTACGAGTTTAAGAAGATTTATTAATTATATATATTTTTTTCAGTATTTTGATTCTTACACCCTTATAATATAGTAGTATCGCAGGCGTCACCTGTGTGAATTTGTTTGTACAATGTAGTCTGTCAACATTTGGTAGACAGCTGTTTAAGCTGATTCACAGCATGATGTGTGGTGTGGAGCTCCAACCATCAGCTCAACAACACAGTCCCCACGGCCGAGATACTAATATTACACTAGCAGAATACAGGAAACGTGAACACAATGTGGGTCAAATATGAAGAAACTTCCAGGCTAAACTAAATATCAAATTTTTGTTCAATTGCATGCACACACACACACACACACACACCAAAGACCAAAAGGTGTCAAACACAAGTCCTTTGCACATAAAAAACACTAAGCTCTAGCTCTGGGCCATGGAACATTGGCAGGCTTGTTTCTTCTATCAATCATAGAAAGCAACACATCACTTAAAATTCCCAAACTAACCTGGCACACACACACACACACCAACACCACAGAGCTGCCCTGAAATCTGTCACCCTCAGATACCCGTACACCAGACCTGCAGGCTACCGCACAATCCCGCTGACGATCACTGCACCGATAGCTGACCAGCATCTGAAGTGCAGTTTAATCTCATGACAGATAACACAGTTAGATCTACACGGGATCCCATGTTCGCATCAGCGGAATCATGTTAAAGTAATGGCGTGGACATGCTCTGCCACACAGTAAATATCCAGCGGCTAAAGAGTCGTTCAGAGGCGCTTTGGGGCCAAGCAGGTGGGCGAGCAGCGATAAGGGCTTGGCGGGAGGCTCCCCGGTGTGAAAGGTGGTTAAGAGCAGACTCTGGCCCCGACCTGAGCAAGTTAGAGCCTCCGCAAGAAAGCAAGAACACTACCCGATGAAATCTCATTTGAAATTCCAGCCCTACGAGAACTCCTGTTTGGAAATCTCTTGCCACAGGGTTAGCTGCCTGACAAACGAGGGATCTAGGGCTGTGTAACACAACTTCCTCGTCTTCTCTTAGGGTTTCAGGCCCGTGTTTTTTTCTCGTTCCCCCACAAGAGACGTGGTGTCAGCATTAGCTGGGCAGCGCTCAAGGCCTACAATGCAGGATTTGTTGGAGCACAAGCTGTCAAGGCCTCACAGAGACTTTGTGCAAATCTGCACTGCAGGTAAAGAACAAACTTTCAATGTTCACTCGAAGAACCAAGAACTGCTGAACTCTAATGAGTTAAATATGGTCCACATTGAGTGGTAAATTGGAACAGTTGGAGCACCTGAACGGGCAAAAATAATTGGGCTCTCAGATTTCCTCTGATATTTGGGGAGTTAGCCACGGACATTCTACCTAGCGAGCATCAGGCTGATCCAATCTAACCAATGATAAGCGAGGCTAAATTTAACGGAATTGGGTGCGGGACTCTCTCACCACCTGGCTATTAGATGTGAAAATCCAAGCTTCCTCACGGGTGCCTGCACAAAACGAAGTGATTCTTTGACGTTCCCTCACCTTACGCTGGTATACTTTGACCTTGGGCCTGCTATAAATAGCATGCAGGTGGAAGAGTCTGGTGGGATTCCGTGATGTATCAGAAGGAAGCATGGAGCTTTTAAAGATGATTTCTGCAGACGGGCCTGCCTGGCTCGGCCACCTGGAGACAGCTGGTTAATGTCGAAGGCCGAATGCCACAGGCTGTGTCCGGAGGCCGTAGTAGAGACCTATGAAGGCTCTCGGCTGTGCTCCTCAGATAGAGTCAGCGTGATGTGTAATTACTGGCAAGGACTGACAGTACTGTGGGAAAAACCGGTCAATACAGAATTCATATGGGCTTAACATGCCAGTTCAAAGCAAAACAGTAAAGCCCTCACGTTTTTCAAGGCAACAATGCCAACCTAGCCTGGTTTACCCTAATGGTTGTGAAGACTTGTCTCAATTTTAAACATATATTTTTAATCTACATCCATTTCTACACTTATATTCTCTGGAGTATTTGGGTAAAACAAGTGATTTTCCAACAAAGCACATTTTATGGCATTTATTTGCAGGATTTATTTATCTGCTGCACTTATAACTCAATTGAGGATGAAATATAAGCGGATTCTATTTTGTACCCGTGGGTGACAACCTTCACAATGATGTCTGCCACTGAATACCACTGCAACGTTTAAAGCAGAAAAGCCTCTGATTAGTTGCTTCCTACATGTCCGTTTCTCACTAAGTCTTGCCTCACATGCTCTTTCTCAACCCCTGCGGGCGCGGGCCTCACTACAAAGTAAAGTAAAGTAAATAAGCCTGCTGACCAACTGTCACACATTTTGTCCTCGAGTAGAAACACAGATTGGGGTTCGATATCCAGGTTCACTAAAATGCCGCTGTCTGGCCTTTGAGCATTTGAGCAAAGCCCTTAACATTTCTGCCCCAGGGGCAATCTTACCATGACTGGCCCAAGCCTTCTGAGCTGGGATATGCAAAGAGAAGAATTCTTTGGTACTGCTGAAATGTGAAAGTATGGCAATACTATGCCCAGGTAATAAAGATTGTAAACAATATGATGTCATCATGCACCGTGCTCAGAATGATCATTTTTGGGCATTTTCCCAATTGTTCTCAGTAATTTAGTAATTTCCAATTCCAGTCCTCCTCACTCAATGGTTCCAATGCTGGGAGGATGAAGACAAACATGGGAAGAATGCCAGATTGATTCTGGCAGAAGCCTCAGACATCTGTGGCTGGGTTCCCAATACTTTCGTTTCCTACCCGCAGAAAGAGAGGCCAGCCGGTTAACTTCCTTAGTTTACAAGAACATAACTTGGACAGTCAGTTTCAATAAGATGAACATTGTGCAATTAATGTACCTGTAAACATAGTTCATAAAGGCTCTTCACAGTATACCACAGGAAAGGTAAGGTGCTGATGTGCACTCCTACATTCCTGCAACCCCTAGGTAACATTGTGGGAACGTTCTCTCCCTTATCCTCAACAGTGCATATTTGCATGTTCACAGCTAACTCCCTTGGCAGGCCGTAATGACATGGTGTAGGCCAGTCAGCGGGAGCTGAGCATCTGAGCTTGTTAATTAGGTATGAGCTGAATCAGGTACAAGCAGTGCCTAGGTATTTCTGTTATATCGTGTTTACAGCAATCTACCGTAACCTGCAGACCACATTTCAGCATTCCTTGCCATACTAGCTCACTCTTGTGTACCATTTTCAAACTGAGCCTGTGACAGGCCTCCGGCTCCCTGTCAATAATCCCAGACAGGCCTGATGGGGCAGGAGCGAGAAGAAGTGAGGGGAGAGGGAAAATGGTCAGCAGCAAATCTGAAAATTTTGCCGTTAATTACAAATGACAATGCATCCAACAAGAGACTCGAGACCCTGATGGGGACCTCGGTGGCTTCCCTGCACTATCGATACCTGCCAACCAGTTTTTACATCAAAATCAAACTCTGTAAGCCTCATCCAACTCGTAAAGTGTAACTTTTTCTTCCAGGAGGATCTGATTGCCTGTATGGTGACATGTCACAAAGTGAGAGAAACTGGCTTTGTTGTGCTGCGGTGCAACTGAAGCCACTAGTCCATCAAGAAAGGTACACAACTTGCAGTATGAGTATTAGGAGCGTGGATGGATGAATGGATGGATGGATGGATGGATGGATGGATGGATGGATCGATGGATGGATGGATGGATGGATGGATGGATGGATGGATGGGTGGAATTTTATTGATCCCTTTGGGAGGGTTCCCTCAGAACATCCCACAACGATGACCCTCACGGTTCTAAAAGGTTAACAAACTCTTTACATTGAGTGTTCTACAACCAGTGCTGCTCGTGGAGATTGCATGACTGCAAAGCTTTATTTATACACCTGTTTGTAAAGGTGTTGTTAGCAGAGCTGGTATTGGATGGGATGTTAGTTCAATCCTGGTGATGCCACAGCTACTCATGGCCAGGACTTTCCTAGTGCACAACCGGCCTTGCATCCCACCTCCAACAGTAAGGTTAATTATGCTCTCTGCGACTCGCAGCCAGATGGTGTGCTGTCAGGGATGGAACCAGCAATCTCCCGATGCTTGCATTCACTCTCGCAAATCCGGGTCAGTTGTGCTGTCAGGGCAATTCTGATCAACCATGGATGACTGGAACATCACTGAGATTGAACCGCACGTCTCGAGA
>CM067507.1:3565355-3590355 GCA_034509495.1 Acestrorhynchus altus | reverse complement strand
TCTATGTCACATTTACCGTGTATCCGGAAAGTGCATCTCACTGACCATCCTTCAGATGTTTCTGGCTTCGATTAGAGACCTGTGGTCGATTTAGCTGATTGGACCATGATTTGGAAAGACACACACCTGTTTATATAAGGTCCCATGGTGAGCCAGTGGGGCGTCAGAGCACAAACCAAGACAAGTGAGTCTAAGACATCTGTAGACCCTCCGAGAGGATAATTTGCCCCAGTCATCTGAAAGCGGGAGATTTGGAACACAGGACTCTTCATAGAAGTTAATATCCTGGAATGCAACTATAAGAATATATCAAGAACTGGTTCTAATCAGATTGATGTCTTGAAGGAATCTGGAAGTAATATAGCTGAAACAAAAGTTCCAATCCAGATTCATTTCCTGAAAGCAACAACACACACACCCACACACACACAAACACACACACACACACCGTATGTATTATTTGTGTGTATTAAATACTACTAAATATGTATTTATGTTATGTAATATTTCATAAATGTGAAAACCTGTCATTTATCATATTTAAATTGTAGTCATGTGACACGTGACAGATGCAGTGATGTATTACTGCTGTGCAATAATGGTTTATGGTTATACAATGCACCAGTTTATTATTATCCATACAGAGCTCCTGTTTCTACAGCAATATCACGTCTACTGTACTCCACCAGAATACAGCTACAACACACACACACACACACACACACACACACCGCCTCTCTCTCCTCCTCTCCAGCCTTCTTTCTTTGCTGTTACCTCCTGGGATGTGACATAGTGTAAAGCTGCACTGACACACACTCACACACACACACACACACAGTGTGAGCTGCGATTAAGGACAACGTGATATTCAACACAGCCACATTCATAGTAGAGAGGATTTGGTGCTGAGCATCTGTGTATACACATACACACACACACACACACACACACACACACACACACAAACAGGCATGTTTCAGGAACTGGTTTATTACCCGGCCCATGCTGTGTATCCTGTGTCATATGGATTAGACCACACACACACACACACACACACACACACACACACACACACACACACACACACACACACACACACACACACACACAACCACTGCACAAGAGGGGTAAGGAGGAGGCAGAGACAGATAAAAAAATATAGAGGGAAGGGGGGGTGGGATGAGAAATATATATATAGTGTGGAAAAGTATTTGATACACTGTGGATTTTTCCACCTACAAAGAATAGAGAGATCTGTCATTTCTATCGTATGAACTTCAACTGTGACAGAACCTAAAAAAATCTAGAAAATCACATTTTATGATTTTTAAATAAAGAATTTGCATTTTATTGCATGAAATACGTTTTTGGCACAATAGAAACACAGAACCTAATATTTGGTACAGAAACCTTTGTTTCCAATTACAGAGGTCTGACGTTTCCTCTGGTTCTTCACCAAGTCTCACTGCAGTAGGGATTTTGGCCCCCTCCTCCATACAGATCATCTGTCCCCTGTGCAGAAAAGCACCCCCACAGTATGACGTTTCCACCCCCATGCTTCATGGTTGAGATGGCGTCCTTCCTGTTTTTCTTCCAAACATGGCAAGTGGAGTTGATAGCAGAAAGTTCTATTTTGGCCTCATCTGACCACATGACCTTCTCCCATGCTTCACATGGATCATCCATATTGTCAGTGGTGAACTTCAAAGGGCCCGGACATGTGCTGGCAGGAGCAGGGAGACCTTGCGTCCTGGTGCCTTAGACAGCTCATGGTCTTGGCCGTGGTGGAGAGGTTGATTGTGAAAACAGGTCTCTTTTATACGAGTAAGAAGTTCAAGCAGGTAATCAAACACATTTCATGCAAAAAATGCAAATTAATTTTTAAAAAATCATCACCTCTCAATTCTTTTTTGGTGGGAAAACCTGCAAAATCATCAGTGTATCAAATACTTATTTTTTCCCCACTGTATAGAGAAAGAGAGAGAGAGATAAATAAAGACAGAGCAAGAAAACCAGCAATCTCATGGATCTTTCATTACATTACGTTCTAGGTAGGAATGTCCTGGTCAAGTTGTTTTGCCCCCAGTCTGATCCCAATCTTTTAAGGCTGGGTATCAGCCGACACCGTTCCGATCTCGGTGTGTTTATTAATAATTCAGCCCCACAGTTTAGATCAGAAGAGCTGCTGAATAACACTCAATTAAACACACCTTATTTTAGTAACATTGTATATAATGAGACACTTGGACTGGTTTAGTGTCTTTAGTATCTTATAATCCAGTCAGACTGACCTACCAGTCCAGTCCGCTCCCAGTGCAATCTGATCTGGGAGTGTATGTTGCAGTTCACACTCTGGACTGATATCTGTGGTTGTTTGTCTACTGGTGTTAAATAACTGGTTTACAGACGGTGAATGTGCTGCGATTTGGTTTTCAGTACCGTGTCTATGTTAACATTTGCACAGTCTTCAGCCGTGGTTTTCCCGCCGGGAAAACAGTTCTGTGTCCACAATGGCTTTATACGGTCTCAGATATTATGTTATGTTTCCAGGTTCTGCTGTAAAACTGCTCCACACTGTGAGTCTAAACTCTCATTTTCCTTAAGGGAACTTCCTCATGACTGCCAGCTGGAAATGCCAGGTGATCAGTCCCCCGATCCCGATACGTGGATCGGGATTTGGATGTCATTAGTTCTGAGGTTGATTTAGTTTCCATTCACCCATTTCCATATGGAGCTCCTACATCTTGAACTCAACTCAACTCAATGTTGAGTCCGGATTAAGGAATTCTTACTGTGAAAACTAACAGCAGCAATAAAACTGTATTCAACCCTGTTAGGCCTGAAATATACCTCACACGAGGATGCTTTTCCCAGTTAACTCTCATGGCAAACCAGTTTTGATGATTTGATGCTTTAAATGGCACAGTGACATCAGAACACACCTTTGTGGATTTGCATTTCTGGCCTAATGGTTAAACCTCTGTGATTAACGTGGTTCACCTGTCTCCCAAAACTGTCCTAACCAGGACACAAACACGTGTCACCGAATATGTCACCGATGCCACACTGATGTCACCAAATATTGAATAATTACTTTTGTTGCCAACTTATTTGGTCATTGATTTTAGTCATTTAGTCAATTCTCCCCTCCATTAATGAAAGAAGAAATGAAGAATATAAAAAATACGGGAGAAGAGGGGAGGAAAGAAAGAGTGATGAAAGAGTGAAAATCTGAGAGAGATTGAGATAAAGTAAGAGGAGAGAGCAACAGATCAAATGTGAGAAGAAAGAGAGAAAATATAGAAAAGAAATGAGAGAGAGAGAGAGAGAGACAGAGAAGAAAGAAGGTTAAACAGAAAAAGGGAGATAAGAGGGATTGAGACAGACTGAGAGAGAGAGGGAGAGAAAGAGGAAAAAAGTGAGAGAAACTTTCACACACACACACACACACACACACACACACACACACATGTTAGCCTGACACTGGCAGATAAAGCAAGCCATGGGATGAAGTCATAATTCAGTTTGTCCATTTTAAATCTCCTCGTTAACACACACACACACACACACACACACACACACACACACACACACACCCACACACACAAACATACACACACGCACAGACACACACACACACACACACACACACACACACTCCATCTCCTGCTAATTCTCTAATTATGCTCGTGATTAGGGTGAACGGGGCGCACTCTTGGCCTGGCTAATGACGGCTTTAATGGCCAAAATCTCCATTAAAACATCCCCATACTTCACACACCAAACAGCACAGAGCTAAAAATTCTCCATTAACCCCCCCTACACCACCCGCAACCCCTCACCACCACCTCAGGCCCCCTCCGGCTGCAGCTCGGAGGGAATAGGGGACGGTTTTAGCACTCAGCAATCTCCATCTTCCAGTTAAACATCTTGCCATCTGTAGCTGCTGAGGAAAATTGTGTTTCCGAGTCGAGGCGCTGCATTAAGGAGGCCACAGCCACTTGTTTGTTCCCGGATGTGCTAACGAGGTATGAAATGAGATATGAAATGAGGCTGAGGTGACGTGCATTTTTGGGGGGTGTTTGTTGTTTGTTGTTCTTAATTACAGTTGTGTAGCACAATTAGTGATGTGTGGTCAGACTGTAACAGCGAAAGGGAGAAAACGGGGTCTGTCTGGACAAGAGGACACACTCCACTTCTCCTGAACAACCTTCCGGTCAGAAACAACACATGGGCTAGAGCAGTGACCTGCACAAAATCATCAGTGTCCACAAACATCCCTTCAAACGAACACATTCAGCTACTTTCAGTTGAAAGACGCTCCTCCGGAGAGTCCTGTTCTATTGGTAGAACGTACCTGCAGGGACGGTGCACGTCTGTGTCAGCAAGGGGAGCAACTTAAAGTAGCTGAACGTATCCATTTGAAGGGGTGTCCACAAACATGTGGACATACAGTGGAGAAAAAAGAAAGTGTGCTTCGAGGAAAGAACAATTGCCAACTGTGAAACATGGTGGGGGTGTGTCAGGCATTAAGGCTGTGTAATATTTCATGGAAGGAGGGAAGAATGGATTTGACAAAATCCCGGCAAATCCTGAATGCAAATGTCAAACCACTTGCCATGAAGTAAATCTGAATAAGGATGGCTTCTGCCACAGGATAATGATCCACGGCAAACCTGAAAACCACCGTGGACTACCTAATAAAACGCAAACTTGAAGCTTTTGGAATGGGCTCTATACCCTGTTGACCAAAACATCACGTTTGGTGATCCCGAACGTGTCATGATTTTATATCTAATCTAAACGAACTGTCTAAAGCTTAATGAGTAATGAGGAGTAATCAATGCAGAGGTGTCAGTCTGTGTTTAATACGAGAAAAGTGGCAGTTCAGGGGAACTGTGGAGGTCAAAATGAGATCTGGAAGAGCACGAAAACTCTCAGGGAGAACTGCTTATATGTTGGTAAGAAAGGCAACCCAAACCCTGCATGTGGTCGCCAAGAACCTACAAACAGCTTTAGCGGAGTTGAGTGGAGGTGCGCTGTTCTACAGACAGAAAAAGGAGATCTTTAACTTGAGAACCTCAGAACATCCACATAATGGCTGAATGAGTGCTGAACTCCTTGCAATTAGGGAAGAAAAGGTGCATTTTGTGAAAAGCAGACATTGCCAACTGTTAAGCATGTATCAGCCTTTAAGGCTGTATAGCTTCCAGTGGCACTGATGGTATTGCTTGCGTGGAGGGAAGAATGCATTACATAAAATACCATAAAACAATCCGTATGTCCGACTAAAAACGTATAATTAGGACTAAAAAGGTGTGTGTAAATTAATGCTGGAGAGCGAGCGTACTTTCGGAACGCCGATCTAGACGGACGTGCACTGGCTGAAAAGAACCCGTACACGTGTTCCCTGAATATGAGCTTGTGTAGCGCTGGCTGCACTTCTGTTGCTGCTGTTCTTTCCTCTCTTCTCTTCCTGAAATCACTCTCTGTGTTTACCTGATTACCCTCAAACCTTCTGAGCCAAATTAATTCCACAATAAGAGAGGTAGGACACACATAACACACACAGCAGACCAAATTCCCCAACCCAGGCCTGCCACGCCGCTTGTTTTTTCCCCCTCTCTGCAGCCCCTGTGTTCATGAGCCAGGTGCCTTTCATAGTGTGTGTGGGAGCGAGTGTGTGTTTCACACATTGTCTCCGATGGCTGGCGGTGTGTGAGATAGCAGTCGTTTTTGTGTGCAGGCCAGAGCTCAGAAGAGGAGAGCGCTTAGGGAGGGTCCGATGCTTTGTGTAGCCTATGTGTGTGAGAGAGAGAGACAGACAGACAGACAGAGAGAGAGAGAGACAGAGAGAGAGAGAGACCGAGAGAGTTTGGCCTAGGCAATGTTCTATTTTCATCTTCAGTTGTATCCCGGTTGTTCCTTAACTGCAACCTCAGCCCTAAAATCAGAATTTGTCAGAATATTTTGACAAATTTGATGGTTATCATATCGTTAACATTTGAAAAAATGCAACCAAACAGTAAAAAAAAAAGAAGTGGCTGTTCAGGGGAACTGTGGAGGTCAAGATGAGATCTGGAAGACCAAAAATCCTCTAGTGGTGGTGCACCGTTCTACTCTGCAGGGTTGTTTGCACAACCATAATCATAATCATAGAAGATATCATAGATCAAATTATAGAAGAGACTTAAAAAAGGACATCTTAACTCAGAACATCTAGAGAAACTGAACGGACTCTTTGGCTGCAGCCAACGAGAGTACGTTTAGAGAAAAAACAAAAGAGATGTTAAACATGGGGGTGGATGTATCAGGCTTTAAGGGGTGTATTGCTGTAGCCGGTTGTATATTCGTATGCTACAGAACATCCGGCCTGAACAGTTTTGAAAGTTTTGAAAACTGTTGTGTGTGAAATTATGCTGATTATAATATATAATTCAAGTCTAAAGCCTCATACGGCTGAATAAAGAGTAGGGTTGAAGCGGTGTACTGCTTTTAGGTGTACTACGGTACTAAAACCGATGGTTAACATACCGAGTACATTTGCTTGATGCCAAAAAAATGCAACCAAACAGAGACTCTCAGTCATATTTTAACTGTTTCCAAATTCAAAAGGCAAACAATCAGTAATAAATGAATCAAAAACAAAACTCCTCTAAAACAAAATAGGTTCAAAGAGCTCCGATTTAGGTGCTACTATCTCCATATAGGCTTTGTTCAGGTTGCAGATCTGTTGAGATGACTGTCCGCACTGTTATTTGCAAGTGATCGGATCAGATTTGCATGGGACATACATACCACCTCACCGTGGGTTGCTGTGGTAACCACACAGGCTCAGTAACTACATAGCCGCACTGGTGCACCACTATTCTTGGACCCTGCACTCTGGATTTGACGTGAGGTTTTTTTGTTTGCCAATGACGCAAAGGACACTCTGAAATCCGATTTGAGCGCCCAGAGCACCAAGACAGGGACACATCTGTACAAATCCGATTGTAATTGCATTTCAAACCACCCCCAAACGTGGTTTGGAACCGATTTTCAAAAATCGGATTTCATGTGGTTTTGTGCTGTCCAGGCTACCAAAAATCAATCTGGATACAATCTTGATGCCAAAATCAGATTTCGGCTGGCAGTCTGAGCTCGCATTATTTATTTATTTATTTATTTATTTATTTACTTGCTATGTACACTGATCCACCATAACATCATGACCTTGTTTCTACACTCACTGTCCATTTTTATCAACTCTTCTTAGGACAGAGGAGCACTTTGTAGTTGTATAATTAGAGACTGCTGTCCATCTGTTTCTCTGCATACTCTGTTTGCCTCCTTTCACCCTGATCTTCAGCGGTCAGGCCCCGCAGGACCACCACAGAGCAGGTGTTATGTGGTGGTCATCCTCTGGTCCTTCGTCAGTGCTCACAGGACACTTGAAAGTCTCTTTGCAGCCCTCGTGAAGAGTGGTGGTGCGCTGTTTGACTGTGTAGCATTGCCTGCACAAACACAACCTTAATGGAAGAGACTTAAGAACCTTTCCTGAGAAGCCAGGATTAGAAACAAGTGCTGTGGGCTGATGGAGTCAAAACAGAACTTTAAGCACAACCAGTAAAGGTTGATTTGGATGTCAAAAACGACCAGCATTTCACCAAAAGAACACTTTGCCAACTGTGAAGAATGAGGGTGGAGCTATCAAGCTTATGGTTGTGCTGCTGCCAGTGGCATTGGCAATACTGAATGGGTGGAGAGAAGGACGGATTCAAAAAATCTTGGATGCAAATATTAAGCCATCTGTTAAAAAGGCTGAAGCTGAAAAAGGATTATGATCCGGTATGTCTTTCCACTACATTCTGAAACATTGCTGTGAGGACGATTTGACTGCATTCAGCATCAGTGAATTCAGGTACTGATCTCTGATGCCCAGTTTAGACCAAAGGTACTGGGATGGCTCTTCAGCCCAGTGTTGAGGACTTTACACACCTACATTCCGAGTTTTCCAGGTTTCCCATTGACAGTTGGACCTGATCTCATCATTGTATGGATCACATTTAGACTTCATTCTAGTTCTTAGTCCACAGTGTGGAGGCTGTACTCCAGCCTGGTTAGCCCTGACAGTTACAATACGGACACGTTTAGACTAATTAGCTGCTTTACAACGAGCTTCCACACTGTTCACAGATTTTCTATATCATCATCATCATCATCACTCATTATTTCACACTTCTCTTCATCACCAGCTCCCGTGTAAACAGGGATGCACACTCATACCGAGAGAGAGAGAGAGAGAGAGAGAGAGAGAGAGAGAGAGAGGGACAGGATGAGAAAGGGAGAACAACAGAGACAGAGAGAGAGGTGCTGGTGTTGCATCATTATCCGGAGCGGTAATGAAACGCGTGCCACATCTGGCCTCCTTCTGAAGTGAATAATCAGAGACGTGAACAAGAAAAGAGCCTGGAAATAAGCAGCATTTTCAGTCTCATTTACATAACCCCCCCCCACCCCACCCCCAATACACACACACACACACACACACACACACACACACACACACACACCACCACCAAACCTCCTCCCATACTAGTGAAGGGACTCAAACTACCATAATCCTGGGTGGGCAGGAATGTGACAAGTATACTCAACGTAAAATACAGACATGGACATGCATATGGGCAGTTTTGGTCCAGATATGCACGGACTGGGCAGGACCACTAAACGCAGTGGAGGTAGTGTAGCCAGCAGTTCAAGGTCCACTGCCACATGGACATGACAAAGAAGAAACTCTGGCAGACGGGAAGCCATTTACACCATCCCCTCTTTTGTCTGTTTTTGTCAAAAATATACTGTCACAACCTCAGAACTGTCCTCTAGTGGACGTATTCAAGACGAGGTCCTTTCTTCTACCCTTCACAACTCAAGATCGGAGAGACCTACAAGTTCAACACACATATCACAGCAAACGATCTAACAACTGCGAGAAATCCAGCTCAGAAAATCCCGGTTTAAATGCCAAAGCTGCTTTCAGTGCATGTTTACTGCTCCGTCCACGTGTGCATGCTCATCCTGGGGGCGTGACTAATGATGTCAATGTCCCAGATGTTGGGCTTTAGAGGGAAATTAGCTGAGCTTCCCTTAAACACAGCAGCATCTATGTTAATCAGAGTCCTAACTTGTTAAGCTCCATGATAGTTGAAGTTTCCTCTACACCAGTGAAGCTTCCCCCTCATTACTCACCAAAACCTTTACAGAAAATGCCATTTCCATTCCACCTTAAATGGTGCAGAACCCACAGGATGCAGAATGCAATTGTGAGGCTATTTTAAGGATTTCAGCCTCATGCTGCGAGAAAAGCATAGCGCGGACTATATAGTGTTGTTTATTTCTTCAGAACTATATTTTAAAATGCTGTATATTAGTCCGATCCAGTGAATATATGAATGAATGAAGTCATGAAATGTCACAAAATGTCACAACTGTATGAAAAGATGCAAAAACAGGCATTAATAATAAATACTCCCACAATCTGCACGTTACTTACACTCTTTTTGTTTTTTTTAACACGTCTGTGGTGATGCCACTGCCAGTCATTCCACGATCTAACATGCCCTCGCAGTTCTGAGCGGCTCCAGCTTTTGATTTTTAGTTTCACTACAATTATAATTAAAAACATTCGAAAATGCTTCATCTGTGGCATATCTTTGGTATGAAGTCATTTCTAGATTTTTAAGAGCAGTGGACAGGGGCAGCAGCCAATTAACTTGATGTCATTCGCTGCGTCTGCTCGTTCTTGTCAATAAATCCATCAAAAAGAATCAAAAGTCTTATTGAACTTTGAATTGAACTAATCAGACTTGCTAATTGCGCTCAATAATTGAGTCAAACTCACACAATCACAATGTAACTTCCTGCTTTGCAACATAAAAGAGCTTCTCTAGAAATGGCTAATTATAAAAGTACTATTGATTATAAACAGGTGTTAAAAATTGGATTTGAGTTGGATTTAACTATTGGAATATGGTACCATTGAATTAATTTATGAATCAGTAAAGGTTCTCCATCGATAACTCCTTTCCAAAGTCTCTGTAGCTTAAGGCACACAAATTTAGCCCCAATTAGCCCCGGTTTTTGCAGATCATTTCTGGATTTCACGGACAAAAGTGGCTGAAAGTCTTGCAAACCTCCAACAAATACAGTATCTAGCAGGTTTAATGTCTGGACCTGCTGGCGACTCTAAATCCGATAACTGGAAGAGCACAAGACACAGGGTAAGAAGAAAGCCACAGGTGGATTTATATAACATCAACAAGCTGCACATTTTAGTGCTTTCCCTGCTCCCATCACACCTGAGTCAACCCTTATTAACCCATTAACACCCATAACCTCGTACTTCACTAAAGATTTCGTTCGGCCAGATTAAGTCAATAGTGAAGAGCTCAGGGACATTCCTATTGGAGATTCCTCAACTACAGACCAGTTACTTCTTCATAGTTTGTTCTAGGGTTGCACAATATATCATTTCAGCATCATCATAGCAATGTGGGAATGTGCAATATTCATGTCGCAGGAAATGCAATGACATATAAGGTTAATTTAATTAGACATAATTCTTTCTGTTACAAAAGTAAAATTCATTGTCCATGACAGATCTAACTGATTCTGTTTTGTTTTTTTTAAATATCGTGATATATAATCACAGAAAATAAATTGCAGAAGTGTATCATGCAGCCCTAGTTTATTCATAACTTAATGAACATGTGTATTTATCTTCTATCACAGTGCTATACCTCCGCAAATGATAACAGTGTTTGCAATCATTTTTATGGACCAATCAGAAGATATTTATGAAAGAAATAAAAAATTCATTAATACCTTGGAGACCATGAGCCAAACAGGTCAAATTCTCCTTCTGAAGAACCGAGAAAATCATCAGGATGCATCTGTGGATCCTCACAAAAATGAGTTCATATCACGAAAACGTCTGTTTCGATTCAAAGGGGTAAATCGATCATTTACTTTTGATCAGTATGGTTTATAATTATGGTTTCTCAAATTATTTGAATATTTAATTTTGAGTTGGAATAAATTTCTATGCAAACAGCATCAACGTTACAGCAAAAATGTCTTGAAAACTTAATAAATACAAAATATGTGACAGTTAACCTTTTGGAATTAAATAATATTTGTATAAATGATCCAATTTCATTTGATTTGGCGATCATTGGGGACCAGGTACAATATGCAACGTGAGGTAGTTACACATAAGCATACGTTGTTTTTTTTTAATGGTCTCTCATTAGAATAACTGTGTGTTTCTATAGAATATGTCTGTCATATTCAGTATACATTGACCTTTTGACCTTGGTATGATAAAAACAGATTTGAACTTTTAAATATGTTATAATAACAGTGTTTTTGCACTGCTCTGCATATAGTTAATAATATATTGCATAATTAGAGGTTCCGAGGTGATGTCGCTGAAGTAACAGAGTAAAGTTAAACTTGTCTTACGAGTCAATGGATCACTGAGTCGAATAGTTTGTAAGAATCAGTTTGGTAAACTGGATCAAAGTTCACAATGCTAGATGACAGGCGAATAGATAACGCAGATTTCACTGATAAGTGCATGTAGTTATGGGGCACCCCCTCCCCTTCAGCGGGCCTACTTTAACTACTGTTATTAATTAACTACGCTTCGCTCGACGTACCATCATAAAACACGCGCGCGCGCGCAAGACGAGACGAGGGCTGGCTGACAGGCCGCCTCTGTGATAACAGCATGTTGATAAATGAGTGCCAGGTCTTCTCTGTCACACAGATGCATCTCTCTGTTTGCTCATGAATATGCGGCAGGCCATTTGCATATGCAAAGCCGGCGACGTTATCTGATGCGCGGGGCCGTGCCGCCGTCGATCAAACCTACTCTGACGGTGAGCTCGTAACACCGGCGCAACGAGCAGCTCTAAAAGGCTTAGCGTGGTTTAATGTACAAAAACAACAATCAGTTCTCTCTCACATCCTGCTGGTCATAAACAGCCAAATAAAGACGCTGTAATCCAAAAACACAACAGTCGTTTTCGCCTTTCCTTTCTCTTCTCTCGGTGGAACGCATTATAAGGAAATTGCTTAAAGCCGCTTAATGTATCAAATAGCCGCTTGAAAGCGACTTCAAACAAATTACATTGCAATTGGCAATCATCGGGGTCCACGCACCACATGCTTAAAGAGCTGTATATATTTCGCTGCCTATTTCTAGATAATGGACTTTTATTTTGGGCCGTGTGCTGAAAAAAAAAACAAACGAAACGTGACTGAGCATCCTACTCTGATATTCAAAATCGATTACTGCAATGAATAATCAATTATTTGAATTATTAATCACGCAATTACCAAATACCTCTTGTGTGGCTGTCAGCTTTTAAATTCACCTTGAGATTGTTCGATGCATTTAATAAGCAACAATCCGGTCAGTAATGATGAATACCTTTCTCGAAGGTAACTTTCCAGTTACTTTACAATATTTTTAATTCATTATTATTTTTAAAACGATGCCATTTCATTTAAAGGAGATGCAAAGAAGTGAACAAATGAACAAAAGTCAAGTGTGAGACAATACTTTTAGCTTTAGTCCCCCTTATCACTGGGTACAAGGCAGGTATGCTCCCAGGATAGGGTGGCAACCCATCCATGGGTACCACACATAAGCACACACACACACACAACTGCAGGGCAATTTAGCATGCCAATTACTCCAGGGTTCATATGTGTCCCAAATCGTTCCTAGAATGAGCGGGAGACAAGCGTGATGACATCATCACCTACTTAACTATTAAATGGCTGTTAAATTTTGGTTTTATTTCGACTAAATCAGGTGTTGCACCTCCGGCCATGTCTGTTTTCTAGAATGACTGTTTGGCTTTCAATAGGAAAAGATACACTGGACTTCCGACTGTCACCAATTTCACCTCCATAATTACTTGCCTAAAAATGCCTTTTAACCCATCTGTTAAAAACCAGAAACTATAAAAACACTAAAAACACTATAAAAACCCTAAAAAAAAACACTGATGTAGTTTAGAAAACTGGGGAAACTCATGAATAAGATTATAACTCATCACTCATTTTTGTTTGGTCATTTTTCTGACTGTAAACAAGAGTAATTAAGTTTTCCTGATCTGCAATGTGCTCTGAATGAGCTCTAGAACTCTCTGGGATAAAGTTATGTAGAAACCCAGACGCACTGTTTAAACACGCTGCTGAAGCCCTATCCAGATGGGATTAAATTTAAACGAGGTTCTGGGGTAATTCTCACTTTCATGAGGGGTCCTCTGTGATTTTATTCCCGTCCGGATCCTTCTTGTCTGTGTTTTTCTCAGTAGTCCTCTGAGAAAATTACAGGCTGAGATACCTACTGTTTTCCACTGAACTCAGCGGTAGTCTGATGGTTTTAGTCCCATCTGGATTCACATCTCAGGCATCGTTCACACCTGGCATTAACCTTTACAACTCTAGGCCCATTTTGTGGGATGTTATTTGTGGTTTGATGCACTTTTATTCACCAACATTTTTGAAAAGTGTTTATAGACACATATGACAGATACTGCTATTTTCAGAATATCATAGGCCACTGAAATATGTCTTTATTTGAAATGCAAATGTATTCATTTAAATTAATTTAAATAATATTTTATATAAATATAAATACATTTATATTTATATATTTTTATATATTTTTTTATAATAAATAATTTATTTGTATTAATTTAACCAATTTGTTTTATCAAAAATTTGGCCTATTTATTGATTTTTTACTTATAAGACAATTAATCAGTTAACATCTCAGAAGTCCAAATAAAATAAAATAAAAAATAACCTGAATGTCCTTTATTATTTTTGTTATGTATGTATTAGAATTATCCCCTCTTGGGACTTTTATTCTAAAATTTAACCCTTCTCTGCATTTTCCCTTTAACCAATATCAAGATCAGTGACATCATCAGCCCCACCCCCTTTGTCTGATCAGTCAGAGTCTGTATTTATCCTGTAATCGATGTAGGCAGTGCTTTGAACTAGGATTACAGCCCATCCTCGAGACACATTGTATGAAATCACATTGTTGTTGGAACCAGAATTTTTGGATTCAAAAACTGGATCATTGAGTAGATGGGCACATTTTTTTCCACACGTCCCCCTGAGAAACTAATCTGAATCGGGATTAAGTTTCACTTTCACTTTCATGTCTAACCATTCAGGTCTCTGCTGGCAGATTTAAATCAGTTTAAATCAGACTGATTTCACCAGCAGGACGAACTTATTAACATATGCAAATTGTATTTTGACAAACTACCCAGCCAATATGCTCACATGGGTTCGACATGGGTGCATCACTGCCATTATTATGACTTATTTTAGTCCATAAAAATAAAATAATATCTCAATACAGAGTAACCAGAACCACATTTACCTCAGCCCAGCATGCAGCATCATTCCACACACTGATCCACTTTAAATGTGGGATTTTCCTACAAATCGGAACATTATTCTAATGATACTGTCACTTTTTGGGCCTGTATTTACAGAGACGAGATTGGTGTCAGTGTAGCTACGGTGTTTTTTAGCCTAGTATCTCCTGTTCTAAACTAAAATAACCCACATCAGATATCAAACGTGTCGTGATTGATCGACTGTATTTTAATTCTTTAAATCAGGTTCAATATCATAGATATAAACATCGATATATCACTCAACCCGTATCCCGCTCTGTTTATATCCCGATACAGATATAAATATCGATATATCACTCAGCCCGTATCCCGCTCTGTTTATATCCCGATATAGATATAAATATCGATATATCACTCAGCCCGTATCCCGCTCTGTTTATATCCCGATATTGACATAAATATCGATATATCGCTCAGCCCGTATCCCACTCTGTTTATATCCCGATATAGATATAAATATCGATATATCGCCTCAGCCCATATATATATTTATAAATATAAATATTGATACACCCAGTCATATACTGTTCATTTATGGCAAGTTAAGCTGCTGGACGCAGGTTCAGGGAGCACCGTGGTGTAGAGACCACAACTTGCCAACAGCTAGTTCACCTCATCTGAACCTGTGCCTCGCCAGCCGACTGCACAACATCTGGATGCACCTGTGTTTACTCACACTCACACTAACACTCACGCATCCACAGGCCGGCTACAGGCTGCTAATCATTTAAGTGTGAAACCTCACGCCTGCTTAATTCTGCAACATTCACTGTCAATCTGTTACTAGTCGTGCTACGACTTTACGTCACAGCCCAGCCAGCAGAGAACCTTCTAGAACGGTTTCGCAGCAGATTGAGACACCTAAAAAATAAATACGTAAATAAATAAATAAATAAATAAGCAGCAAATTGCAACAAATGTAAGTAATTTACTGTCATTTTCTTTTTTAAAGGTAGAACTTAAATGTCACCTGGTCGTACGATTTCAGTACATCCTTCTCAGCCCTGAAGAGAACCGTATACCTGTCAGTATACCAGTATACCAGTTTACCAGTTCTACATCTGTCCTACCTTAGCTTAGGCTCTGCGGTGCTCCTAGTAAGTATCAGTCAGCCTTATTCACCTGTTACCTAGCAACAACTAGCAGCCCTAACAGCCCAGATTAAAATAACACTTAATGAGTCCGCGGACCATGTCCTAACAGCCGAAGACAAAACCTAAAAGCTTTCATTATGAATAATAAAGGTCTCCCCATCCCCCATCAGCGGCAGAACCCCATTTAACTGTCAATGGTTTACCGCTGTGTGTCAATCAGTTTTTGTAACATCAGGAAAGCAGAGGATACAAGACAGATGTTTTCATGCCCGCAGCAGAGATTACGATCTGATTACGATCGGATTACGATCGGATTACGATCGGATCACTCAAACCATAAATAAATGATAATACGGGTAAATATTACTTTAATTGGAAATCACCATGTATGACTGGTGTCCATGGAAACCAATCAGATCGGATCAGAGCAGTATTGTCTGCTAGTATTAAAGAACTCCGGACTGGACTGGGAATTTGCAGGTGTATTGCAGTGGCCGTATGCAATCACAGCGCTGGTGTATTGTGCAGCCCTGTTGTGCTGACAGGCCTAAAGAGTGTGTGTACTGGAGTGTGTGTACTGGAGTGTGTGTACTGGAGTGTGAGCGGAGGGTGGGTTCACTGTGAGAATGTGTCTGATTTTATATTTTGTTTTCAGGACCACAACCTTCAATTACTACTCGAACCTCTTCCTCATTCTTCTCTCTCTCTCTCTCTCTCTCTTCCTCATGTTTTTTTTTTCTTTTCTTTTTTCCCTTCATTCTCATCTTTTTCTCCCTTCATTCCTCACTTCCAACTTTCTCTCTCTCCACCTGTCTCTCAGTTATGGACAGCCCGTAAACTCCACCCCCTCACCCCTCCACTGTCTCCCAACCTCTCTACCTTCCCCTTCTTTCTCAACACTTACTCTATTTCTCTCTCCACCTTTCTCCATATGCCCTTTCTCCATTCTCTCTACCTTTCTTTCCCATCTCTCTCTCTCTCTCTCTCTCTCTCTCTCTCTCTCTCTCTCTCTCCGGTGTGGCAAGCTAATAAGTATATGAATAAAACATTCGGTACATCCAGAGGATGTGTGTGTGTGTGTGTGTGTGTGAGAGAGAGAGAGAGAAAGAGCGAGAGTGAGTGAGTGAGAGAGTGAATGAGTGAGACAGAGTGAGGGAGATAAGGAATCAGCAGGTCATCCAGTATGCATTTATTCACCTTTGTTTCTCAATTATGTGTCTGAGAGGATTCAGTGTGAGAGAGAGAGAGAGAGAGAGAGAGAGAGAGAAAGAGAGAGAGAGAGTGAGAGAGAGAGAGAGAGAGAGAGAGAGAGAGTGTGTATGTGTGTGTGTGTGTGTGTTTTCTAGGTCTCGCATCACTGAAGCACGAGTGCAGGGTGTATTAGGATCACCGGCCAGTAATTGTCAGAGATATGTATGTGTGTGTGTGTGTGTGTGTGTGTGTGTGTGTGTGTGTGTGTGTGTGTGTGTGTGTGTGTGTGAAAGGTGCTCTCTCTAGTAGAAATCTCCAGGAAGATGAATGAGGAGAGCGCGCTCTACTAGCTTTGTTTTCCTCATTCTCCATGGCCGATGGGCGCTCTCCCACTGTTTACACCAAATCCGCTCTGTTCAAAACAAAGACGTTTAGCTGTAGAACAACAGACACACACACACACACACACACACACACACACACACACACACTGTACCACACCCCCAAGTCAGAACTCTACCTAGAGAATACTCTGCTGCCAGTGCTATTTTAACTCCAACACCGCTTCGCCTCCAAGCACAGAAAAGGGAAGTAACTGCATCACACTCTTCACTCTGTGTGTGTGTGTGTGTGTGTGTGTGTGTGTGTGTGTGTGTGTGTGTGTGTGTGTGTGTGTGTGTGTGTGTGTGTGTGTGTGTGAAACACTAAAGAACCCAAACCTTATTCTGCGCCAACCTAATATGGCTCAGATGAGCTTAATTAGACAAAAGACCCGCCCTGCTGAAAAAACAGCCTGGCCTGCTCAAGCTGGTCCAGTTAGTCCAGTTGGTTCCCCCACATGACCAGCATCACCAGGCTGCTTGGCACACATGACCAAGCTGGTTGATTACCATGACCAAGTTGGTCAACCAGCATGACGACCAAGCTGGTCAACCAGCATGACGACCAAGCTGGTCAGCCAGTACGATCAGGCAGGATGGCCAGCATGACCAGTACGACCAAGCAACAGATCAAGGTCACGATACTGTTGGATAACAATGGAGCAGTGGTTCTCACGCCTGGTCCTGCAGGACCTTTGTAGGTGCTGCAGGTTTTAGAGTTTTCCCTGAATCAGCGAAGTGACGAGCTCTGGCTGAGATGACCCGGGTCTGCTAAAACAGGCAGGGCAGTGGTACGCCAGCTGGTTGGCCTGCATGACCAGTGCGATAGAGCAGAGTGATGCCTACCATTTGCCACGTTTCCCACGCCTCGCCGTACGTCCTGTGTGCGAGGAGGTTTCACATGGAAAGCGCAGTTATCGCTCCTATTAGCGCGCCTGCGGTGCGGAAAGGCAGTCTTTTTAAAGCCCTTTTGTGGGTGAAGTTTTTTGATCAGTCATTCACTTTCACTGACCTGCTCTCGCGCCTTGTTCTGTTAAACGTTTAATCAGTGGAACTCTCGGAGCGCCTGCTGCCTCGGCCTTTATACAGCCTGATGGCGAGGCCTGGCAGGACTTACTGATTGAGTAAAAGGCAAAAGCAAAGACAATATCAGTGGTGATACACCAGTAATGGCACACACACAGCAAGTGGTCTACAGGAGTCCAAATCCACACTCCAGTCTGGTTACTTCAAAGAAATAACGATTAGTCCACCTCTAAAGAACCATCAGGTCCAAAAAACTCCTTACTGAACCGCAGTGGAACCTTTTAATACACCCAGGATCCATCTGCACTGGAACTGAGAGTCTGACGAACATGCAAGCGACAGTACACTGCATGGACAAAAGTATTGGGACACCTGCTCATGCACTGTGGCGGTATTAAAAAAGGGTATTAAAAATGTCTCCCTCGAGATGTTGGATGTTCCCCACCCCACCTCATTCCCGGCTCCGTCAGTGGTGGTGGGGGGGAACCCCTCTAACCCACACTTGGCAATGGGTTCTTCTTTATCTGCTAGAATCCTATTCTGTTGGCAGTACGTTTCTAAGGGGACTGGACAAGATGTGTGTGCATTTATTAGAAGGGGTGTCCACACATTTGGACACATATTGTAGATTGTAGAACATTCAACTCTAAAGTCTTCCAAAACGGAAGCTCTCCGAGGGGTTCTTTGTTTACAATAATTAGTCTAATAAGTAAAGGTGAAACAAGAGGTTCTTTAAGTGATGCCATAGGATAACCATTGTTGTGAAAGAGATGTGAGGAAGAAGAACCTTTAAACTGGTGAAGAACCTTTCCATGGGCTATAAAAGGTTCCACACACATCTTATGTGGCCTGTGTGGAGCCATTATTAATACTGGTATCACTCACATATTGTGTGTAGGACAAAGGAACCATTTAAAACCACTGGTTTCAATTGTTAAAAGTGTCTGGGATTCAAACCAACAACCTTCCGACAACGGGGCAAGAGTTTACAGCAGTGCAGAAATGAAACTCAAAAATAGAAATAAATATGCTAAAATCTGTACTGCACTGTGTGTGTAACCACCTCTGCACACTACACTGCACACTCATGCAAGAAAAGCTTTAACATCAGGCCTCTCCCTCTCTCTCTCTTTCTCTTTCTCTCTCTCTCTCTCTTTCTCTCTCTCTCTCTCTCTCTCTCTCTCTCTCTCTCTCTCTCTGTCTCTCTCTCTCTCTGTTTTTTTGCTGAAGTGTAACTAGGCCAAGCTGAGGTAAGAGGGTGTCATCAGTGTTGGAAAACATACATAAACACACACACACACACACACACACACACACACACACACACACACACACACACACACACACACTCAAACATATATATATATATGCATATATGTATAATCTTTTACAAAAAATTATTTCTGCCCCAGAAGGACGTGTGGGATTGCATTTCTATTGGGAAGGATGATGAAGTTGATCAGGATCAATAACTGATAAATGTATCTGATCAGTACTTATTGATCTACTCATACAGAAGTGGTGTCTCTCAGTACGGCGTCGGGTTTAACGCAACACGCCAGACGTCTCTGCATGGAGGTGTACAGGTTCCTAATGGGGTCCTGTGATGATCCATCCCATGCAGCTTGAACGTTCTCACTCGGTTCTGCAGATGGTGTGGTAGGGGTGGAGTGTTGATGGAGCGTCCAATAGCGTCCACACATTTTCAATGAGGGACAGGTCTGGAGAAGAGACCGACCACGGCGTGGTATCTGTGTCTTCAAAACGAGCTCGTGAGACAGCAGTAACATGTGGACGAGCGTCATCCTGCTAGAACAGTTCACTGGGAAGTGTGTTCAGAAAAGTAGGATCACTGGTTGCAGGATCTCATTAATGTAACCGTGGTCTGTCAAAGGTGATCCGGCATCATGTGACACTGCACTTCACATCACAGATTCGTTGGTCGTCTCCACCAAGACAGAAGCGAGAGTCGTCGCTGAAGATGACCCACTGCCATTCTGAGTGACCCCCTTGACAATCGGTGGATTCCTTCTGGGTGCAACTTTTCTTCTAGTTGCTAAATACAATCAAATCCTCACAGCAAGGCTTCACTGGACAGTTGCTCAACAAACACAGGATAAACTCTTTCTGATGCCTTTGGTTTCGTATCGTACAGGTTATTAAATTAAATTTAAGGTTTCCATTAAATCCTTTTATTAATTTCATATCTGCCCACACACACACACACACACACACACACACACACACACGCAACCTAGAACCTGTTCTTTCATCAGTCCTTCATCAGAAGTTCAGAGATGTCGAGTGGCGTGTGGCCCGAAAGTGCTCATTGTCATTGATCTAAGTGAACAGGTTTAGGTGTGATAAATATAAAGAAGGCTCAGTCTCCTCAATCGATCCCATCCCTCCGTTCCGGAGAGTTAGCGCGCCTCCCCCAGAACAGCAGGGAAGCCATGCGGGATTCTGCTCACGGAAAAATCACGGATTACCCGCAAATCCTCTCCGCCGCCTACAACCCAGTCGACCCGCTCCTTAAACAAGACCACTCACGGTAGCAGAGATGAAGTTTGCATTTTTATGACTCTGAACACTGAACACTGTGTGATTTCACAGTCAGAATGCAAGTTTCATTCAGGCTGTACAAGAGCTCTCTATTCCACTGCAAAATCAAAAACACACACACACACACACACACACACACACACACACACACATATATATATATATATATATATATATATATATTACTTCTTGTTGTTTATACTGTTTCAATTCAATGTCATTACCAATAGAAATGCGCCAAAATACACTAATTTTACCCCGATTTACATTGAAAGTTACACTATTTACACTAAAATTGAGGCTATATATGATAATATGTGTGAAAAGCTGTGTGATAATATGTGTCACATGTACGTAAAATTGTAGTTTTATTTTTATATGAGTAGATAATCATACTTTTGAATGCAGACGTTTACTCAACAAAAGCCCACACCACGTGTAATATGACGAGGGGTGCCAAAACTTTTGCGTGAGGTACACGGTCGTTTCTAGTTTGGAACCTGCTTCAGTATGAATTCCGTGTTAGAGTGAATCAGTCAGTACATCAGGGGTTTATTCTAATGCATTTCCTAAAAGAAGCACCAGCACCATAAAGCACGTCAAACTGTTACTAATAAAGAGTTGTTGCTTAAGCGCCACATCGAGGCCCATCGGCCAAACTGCTCTTCTGACAAAACCTGGAATGATTTCAGCAAGTTAACACCATCAACATAAACCAGAGGAAATCTTTCCTAACACGTTCCTACAGGCCGTATCCTGAACGCGGTGTGAGGAGGACACAAAGGGCTGGTTCTTCACTGTTTGGACCCATTATGAACCTTTTTCTATGTTTAGTGACGTTTATTTAAGAGTCAAAAAAAAAAAAGAAAGTGATTAAATTCAAAAATTGAGGGACTTTTATCGACTGCAATAAATGTGAAAGTCTTCAGTGGCGCATCTTTAAGTCGTTTTCAATGATGTAAATCCACAGAAACACGAGTAGATGGAGCTCATCATGATTCCGGCTGTATTCGAATTCGGAATTCTGCATTACCAGACAGATTTTTTTCCAGCGTTCACGGTTCTCAAAGTGGCGGAGTATCACTTTCCACGCAAGCGTGTTTGACGCTAATTCTGCCAGGTTCTGCGAGTCGTCTGCCAAACGTACAACAATGTCTGAATGTCAAACAAATGTTGTTTTGTGCGAGAGAGCGAGAGAGAGAGAGAGAGAGAAGGAAAGAGGAAGAGAGATGGAATTGTGGAATGGTGACACAACGCTAACACATTGAGGTCACGGTGAAAAACGGCTGAGGGGGGGAGAGAGGGAGCAGGGAGGTGGAGGAGGAGGAGGAGGAGGAGGAGGAGGAGAAGGGACAGAGACAGACGGAGACTCCCTGGGAGAACCATGCCAGAGAGAGGGATGGAGGAAGAGCGAGAGGGCGAGAGAGAGAGAGAGAGAGAGAGAGAGAGAGAGAGAGGGAGATGATAGATGAGAAGAGTCTGAGTTCAGAAATCTCTCTGTACTGCTGTAAAATCCATAAGGAGAGAGTGGAATATCTTCGATTGGATGTGTAGAACACAATTTACGCCTCCTAACGAGAAGCCCGAGACCCTCGCACACTAAACGACCCTCCCTCCACCACGTGGTCATGCGGTGTAGCACAGCAGCGCTCAGGATTCAGGATATTAGTTCATAATATAATAAATCGATCAATCGATTCCGACATTTCTCTGCAATGTTCATTGACTTGTTCTCTAATATCCGCTCAGAGGTGTTGAACGGAGCAGGGGTCGCCGTGACAACAATACAAATATGGTCAATGACCTTCCAAGCCCACCAGTGATCCTACCACCACCATGTGTTTGCTGGGGTTCATGTGTGATGTTTATGACGGTGGAATTCTTATGAATATGAATCAATGAAGCTCTCCTTTGGGATTATCGTCCCTGACGAAGGCCTTGAATCCACCATGAACATATAGTGTACAGTCAGTGTTTCAGGCAGGAGACAACGTAACTGCAACCATCTGTCTGTAATACCTGTCTGTGGTGAAGAGGCAGAGGTTTGATCACCACTGTGAACAATTCTGGAGTTGGCTGTTGTCCAATATCTTGTGCCGAAACGTATGAGTTTTAAAAGTAATTCACGCCTGAGATGGAAGCTCTGAATTCTGGCCGAAACATCTACAATGTAGCGCGACAAGCGTACAACAGTAAATATTACCAATGTATGTATTTATTATGTATTATATTATTATGTATTTATTATGTATTTATTATGTATTATATACAGTTTAATACTTTGTCAAATATATTGTAATAACATATGTATTACTATATCTTACACACCTGTACACACCTTACTTTATGTATTAATGCATTCGTTAATTTAGATCTTTGAAATCAAGTAACAAGTCATATTAACATGTTGGTGGGTGTGTGTGTGTGTGTGTGTGTGTGTGTGTGTGTGTGTGTGTGTGTGTGTGTGTGTGTGTGTGTGTGTGTGTGCACAAGGGAAGCACATGACCTTATCTTTTATAAAAAAAAAAAAAATGTTTATATGTTTTGTGATTACTTGCAGCGAAACCCTGTGTGTGTGTGTGTGTGTGTGTGTGTGTGTGTGTGTTTCTAAAAAAAAAACTCTTATATGCATTATGATTAGTTGCAGTGAAACATTGATTTTTTTGTGTGTGTGTGTGTGTGTGTGTGTGTGTGTGTGTGTGTGTGTGTGTTATCATTATATCTGCAGCATGAAACGGTCTTAACAATGACAATATCGCCTGTTGTCATGATTTCTGGGACAAAATATCATCCAAATACAAAAGTTACCATCACAGAAAAACACCGTCACTTCAAAACATTAAAACCACCTCCTTGTTTCTACATTCTCCGTCCAGTTTTACCACAAAGGAGCACTGATCTAGAACTCCAGACCGTAGTCCATCTGTTTCTCTGCATACGTTATTCTCCTCCATCTCACCCTGATCTTCAATAGTCAGGACCCCACAGGACCACCACAGAGCAGCTGTAATTAGGGCGGCCGGTGGAGTAAAATATATTACGATATAATAATTTTATAAAATGTTTTATATGACAAACCATCGCACGATTCACTGCACTGAGATTAATCACGATTCTTCAGCTGGCACTTTAATTTTAACATTATATTAATATTAATAATATAACTTTACTGTTAAAATAAACATACAAAGGTGAGTCGATCAATACCAGTATTCCAATCAACTGGGAATGCAAGCACTGATCAGCGTAAGCAGGACAAGCCTGGTTCCTGCACAGGCGAATGAAGCTGCTCACGGAAAACAAGTGTGACACAGCAGCGAGTAGGGCTAGTTAGCACTGATGGCGTCCTGGCCTCTCACGGGACACTTCCAGCCAACCAGCAACGACAGCTCCAGCGTGAATTACCCCACCAACACTCCTGCTCCAGCGAGGCGCGGTGAGCGTACACACCGACTCCGGCTGCAGACACGGTTCCTTTCCAAGCTTCCTTTCCGCTCGGACAAATTCCTACAAAGCAGTGGTCTTCCAGAAGGAGCAGCGTCAGCTAAGTTAAAGCGATTGCACTGTATTGATTCTTGCAATCAGTGAACCTCAGCCGTGTGGGTTCACGCTTAGGGTTCACATCTAAATCAAGAGCACAAGGCCTAGCGAGGGAGTGCAAGCCAACAAAGGCAGCGCCCCTCAACCCAGCTCCTACAGGAACCCTGCGTGGTGTGGGTGCTTTCGCAGCACCGAAACCCCCCCCCCGGCCCACCTGATGAAGGTTAGGAGGTGTGTGTTAGGAGCAACACACTTAGGCCTGGGACTAGAAGTGAGACTAGACCTCTTAAAAATACATCCTAAATGGTTCTTGACTTGCCAAGCCTTAAACAAGCATGCAACATTTAATCGGACCTCACATTACCTTACATGTGGAGGTTCTTCAGCCTCGAAAGTAGGTTCCTCACGCTCCTCTTTAAAGAGCCAGTCACTGGAAGCTTCTTTAGGGGGCCAAAAGTGGCTCCTCACTCTTTAAAAAGGGTTCTTCACGCGGTTTTAAGTGAAGGTGTTGGCTCTGTATGGTGTCTTGAGCGCTTGGAGAACCACGTGGATGATTATAGGTTCTAAAGGGTTCTAAATTTTGTTTTTTTGCTACTATGTAGAACAACTTTTGCGTAAAAAATGTAGAACTATCGAGTGCGCAGTGCTGAAGGTGCAGATGTAGTTCAATTGAAAGGAAATTCCATCAATGGTTCTACGTTTCTGCATA
>CM067507.1:3547855-3562855 GCA_034509495.1 Acestrorhynchus altus | reverse complement strand
AATAATAATAATAATAATAATAGTAATAATAATAATAATAATAGTAATAATAATAATGCAGTATACAATCCCTCAACTCTCACAAACACAGTATTCCACCCCTCAACCTTTCTGGCCTTGCATTGTAAGAAAATGAAATATGGATTTGTACTTAAAGGAGTTCACAGCTTGTCGCTGGTGCTGCACCTTCTTAATGTACAATAAAGTACCTTTAATCCTTTTCTCCAGTTCTGTGTTCTGGAGCAGTTACGGTGCTATTATGTACCAAACGTCCAATATTACCTTTGAGGGAATATTATACCTCCGTGTTTTTAAGTGTGTGTGTACGACCTGTTGATTAGGTAAGAGTTCAGGTCCAGACATGCTTGTCCAGTGTACACGTGGTGTTCCACTGTTTGGCTAACATTAGACTGGCAGCTGTGAAACAGGTGATCATAGATATATGGTTCCTCTGTTAAAGTTTATAAAGATCCAACGTTAGAAATAACTTCTTCTCTTTTAGGATTGATAAATCGATTGCACGCTGCTTCCAAAATACTTGTGTGGACGCATGAAGGTTCCCAGCTCTCTCTGCGGGCACCGGTCACATACAGGAGAACTCATCAAACTCACGTGGAACCATTTCAGGGAGTTAAATAAACCCTACATATAAATTTCCAATTAACTGATTTGGTGATTAGGATTGAGAAGGCATAAAAGTCAAGCTCTAAGCATGATTAGTTGAAAGATCTTATATATGCACTTTGATATCTTTTGTCCAGATCGCTACGGTACCCAACGGACGAAAAGTAAACGTAAGGAAAAAGAATAAATATTGGAAATGGAATTGGGGTTCTGTTCATCTGGCAAGATTGGCTGACGCAGCAGGTGAATGATTAATTCAGTTCCCCACGAGACACCATCAGCACAAACTGCAGACCTGTCATAAAATAAATGCTCTCAAAGTGTTCTTTCACTTTTGGTTCCACCCTCCCCCCAAAAAAACATGGTTGGAATAGATATCTGTGAGCAGAACCTTTCAGATGTGCTGAGAACCTCCTTTTGTACTGTAAGTAAAAGGGTGTTTTACGACTATGAAAACACAGTGGAACCCGTTTGGTACTATAAAGAACCATTTTAAAAAGGTTCTTTAAAGGACCGCACTCAAGGAAGGGTTCTTCAAATGTTCTTTAGTACAGCCAATAGTTCTACCAAGGACCAAGGCAAAGTAAATGCTTCATTTTCCTTTTTAACACGGTTCTATTGTATAACTGTTCTTAAAAGTCAGAACTACGACCTTTTCAGAACCCCTGTTTGTTTAGAGGAGAACCATGTTTGAAAATCGATGTGTGTGAAGAGCCTTGTGAAGGTGTAAAGTGCCATTTCCTACTCTCTTAGCAATAAGGGTTCTTTATTGCACTGGTTACAGCATGAGGTTTTCTCATATTTCACAAACCATATAACCAAGCCGAGAACCGTATCTCATATCAGGGTAACCTGTGCACATGATACACATACCAAAACAGACTACTTGGAAACCAGTTGAATTAAATCCCAGTTTAAATGCCAAAGGAGCTTCCAGTGCATGTTTACTGCTCTGGCCAGGTGAACAAGCTCAATCAGCCAGAGAGGCGGGGCTAATGATGTCACCCAAGATGTTATAGAGGAAAGGTTATGGGTTATAGAGGGAAATGAGAAGGGAGGGGCTGCTTGCTCTCTTTCTGTTCTCATGCAGAATTCAAATTTCAGAATAAAAGTCCTAAGAAATTATAAGACCAATACAAACATAAAAAAGGACATTCAGGTTTTTATTTCAGGATTTCTGAAATAGAAAGTGTTTCACAGTCCTCATAAGCAACATAACACAAACAAATTATAATTTCAAAATGCATTTTGATGAAAATATGGTCAAATTCATACAGATGTTTAATTTACACCAACACCATATAACTTTCAGCTCACTCCTAAAACAGCGTTTATTATAATTATTATTGTCTAGCTGGCAAAGTAAAGTCATGTGGGAAAAATGACATAATGGAATTGAAGATGTACCACAGTATTCTCTGTGTTTGCATGCAGTAAAGAAAAGACTGGATCAAAGCTGTGAAAGGCAGCCTTAGAAGCTATATGGTCCGTTTCCCAGTTTTCTGAGAAACACCATATCAAAGAATGTCTTAAAAACAAACAACAAAATCTCAAATTGCTCACTCTTATACAACACATCCACCGCTCTTATGAGCAGAAAGCTCTGCTTAATCTGAACCAACCCTGTTCGATCTGCCTCAGAGGCAGAGCTGCCTTCAGAACCATTCTGAGTAGTGATTTTGCTTTCAAACTGCCCCCATACGCAGCTCTGAAAGCTCTGCTTGCTGCTCATTTTAGTTGGTTATTCTCCGAACCAGTCGTGTTGGTTCTGCCTCCGAGGCAGAGCTGCCTTTGAGTAGTGATTTTGCACATAAGCTTTTAAATTGCCTACATGCTCTGAGGAAAATGCCAAATCTCCAGCTCTGATACATCAGCCTATAGACATCTGCACCATCCAGCACCACCATGGTGCCATTTACCCAATTAAATATGCTCCGCCTGCTGATGGCAAAGTGGCATGACTCAGGAACTCATGATCCACAAGCCATAGTGGCACCTTAGTCTCCTGTGCCACTGAGCACATCCTTTATGCCAGTTTATGGGTACTAATGTGGAACGCTCACATTTTGTGTTATGGGTACTAATGTGGAACGCTCACATTTTGTGTTATGGGTACTAATGTGGAACGCTCACATTTTGTGTTATGGGTTCTAATGTGGAACGCTCACATTTTGTATTGTAAAGTACTAATGTGAGCAGCTCACATTTTTGTGTATAGGTTCTAATGTGAAACGCTCATTTGTGTTATGGGTACTAATGTGGAACACACACATTTTTGTGTTATAGGCACTAATATGGGCAGCTCATTTTTGTGTTATGGGCCTAATGTGGAAAGCTCACATTTTATGTTATAGGTTCAAATGTGGAATGCTCACATTTTGTGTTATGGAGTTCAAATGTGGAGCCGCTCATTTGTGTTATGGGTACTAATGTGGAACGCTCACATTTTGTGTTATGGGTACTAATGTGGAAAGCTCACATTTTGTATTATGGGTACTAATGTGGAACGCTCACATTTTGTGTTATGGGTACTAATGTGGAACGCTCACATTTTGTGTGTGGGTACTGTGTGGGCAGCTCATTTTGTGTTATGGGTACTAATGTGAACGCTCATTTTGTGTTATGGGTACTAATGTGGAACGCTCACATTTTGTGTTATGGGTTCTAATGTGGAACGCTCACATTTTGTGTTATGGGTACTAATGTGGAACGCTCACATTTTGTGTTATGGGGTTCTAATGTAGAACGCTCACATTTTGTGTTATGGGTACTAATGTGGAACACACATTTTGTGTTATGGGCACTAATGTGGAACGCTCACATTTTGTGTTATGGGTTCAAATGTGGAACGCTCACATTTTGTGTTATGGGTACTAATGTGGAACCTTTCACATTTGTGTTGTGTATGAGTTCAAATGTGGAACGCTCACATTTTGTGTTATGGGTACTAATGTGGAACGCTCACATTTTGTGTTATGGGTACTAATGTGGAAAGCTCTATTTTGTGTTATGGGTTTTAATGTGGAGCGCTCATTTTGTGTTATGGGTTCTAATGTGGAGCAACTCATTTTGTGTTATGGGTTCAAATGTGGGCAACTACATTTTATTATGGTACTAATGTGGAGCAGCTCATTTTGTGTTATGGGTTCAAATGTGGGCAGCTCACATTTTGTGTTATGGGTACTAATATGGGCAACTCACATTTTGTGTTATGGGTACTAATGTGGAAACTCACATTTTGTATTATAGGTACTAATGGAGCGCTCATTTTGTGTTATGGGTACTAATGTGGGCAGCGCTCACATTTTGTGTTTGGAGTACTAATGGAACGCTCATTTGTGTTATGGGTTTTTAATGTGGAACGCTCACATTTTGTGTTATGGGTACTAATGTGGAACGCTCACATTTTGTGTTATGGGTACTAATGTGGAGCAGCTCACATTTTTGTGTTATGGGTTTTAATGTGGAGGCACGCTCACATTTTGTGTTATGAGTTTTAACTGGAGCGCTCATTTGTGTTATGATCTAATGTGGGCAACTCACATTTTGTGTTATAATACTAATGGAGCGCTCACATTTTGTATTATGGATTCTAATGTGGGTGCTCACATTTTGTGTAGGTTCTTTAACCTTTGGTTGAGTTTGATTGAAAAGCTTTGTTAAATGATTTTCCCAATATGATGAAGAGCTTATGGAGAAAAGGCTCAAACAAACAAACCACGAACCCCTTCCCTTTTTCAGTTCTACACAGAACCCTTCTGTAGACGGCAGCTTTATTCTAGGGTAAGAGTGTTAGTCACTGGGGTGATTACAGGACAAGAAAGACCCTCACTGGTCCATCTCTCCTGATCCATTATATGCAACCCCCCCCCCTCCCAAACACTCTGCATCCTACAGCCTTGCACCTTACAGTACCCCACTACCATTTCCGCAGCATGGCTCTATGGTCAGTGTAAGTCACTAATACCCAGTATTATTGTGGTAAATCCTCTTAGGCAGTAAATTGATTACCTCTCTTCAGCCTCCTATCTCGCCTATAGCTCATCTGCATGTGGAGCTGAACGTTGGTTAATGGTTAATGCACCTGTGATAGCGAGAGACACACACACACACACACACACTTCCTTTATGACACTGTATTTTTTACATACAGAATGATTTGTTGTGTCGTGTCATCTCCGGATATGTTACTGTGTTGATGCTCTTTTGTAGAGTAGTGCGAGAGAGAGAGAGTTAAAAGAAGCGAGAGACAGAGAAGGGGGGTGGGCATAGATGGCTGGCACCACCTGGGATTAAACCTTTCCTAGTCCAATTCTTAGACATGTGGACCACTTGCTCTTGACCATATTTTAAGATTGTCACCATACCAGAGCACGTTGTGGTTCTATCGTTACAGACCGTAGTTCTAAGCTGTTTCTCCTCCTCTATTCTCCTGATCTTGTGGTCAGGACTGCTACCCCCACAGTTATTATGGTGGTGGGTCATTCTCAGGGCTGCAGTGACACTGACATGGTGGTGTGTTAGTGTGTGTTGTGCTGGGATGGGTGACTCAGACACAGCAGTGCTGCTGGAGTGTTTACCCCTCAATGTCACTGCTGAAGCTAAGAACAGTCCCCCAGCGTCCTGTGGGCAGTGTCCGTGGGCACCGATGAAGGACTAGAGGGCGACCTACACAAACTGTGCAGAAACAGATGAGCTTCTGTCTCTGACTTCACATCTACAAGGTGGAGCAACTAGGTAGGAGTGTCTAATAGAGTGGACGATGATTAGTTACGGTGTTTCAGAACTCCACTTGAACCAGCCCAGCACACACTAACACACCACCAACATGTCCGTGTCACTGCATGACCCACCACCCACATAATACTTTGCCGTGTCACGTCCTTTATTATGGAGTGCAGAAGAGAGCATGAAAGAAGGCTGCCGATGGCTTGGACGCCATTTATGCGGTTTGATGAGTTTGTGGTTATGCATTAGTAACAAGGTACACAAAAAGAACAGTTCAAGATAATTTAAATCAATGGAAGCGATTGATTGCTGAGATGCTGGTCGGTTTAATAGTTTGTAGTTGCCACATTGTCTTTGAATGATGTAAATGTCACCCTATAAATACACACCAAAGTCTTTATTTACCTGTAAAATGCGATAATAAGTAGCTCTGACGTGGGACCAGAGGCTGTGGAACCAGTAGTCTACCAGTGAAGGTCAATGCGTGACGTCTACGCCACTTGATTTTATTCATTTTTCCAGAAATTCAGTCAAACAGAAATTATAAGACATATGATTCAGGTGATTAATCACTGGCGGCAGAAGCTTTTGGTCAGCTTAGAAGGAGGTGTTAAGGTTGGCGTTAGAGCGATGCTACCCCACTTCTACAGGCTATGGTTCCCAGTTTCTCATACAAATTTGGCCCCAAATGTGTCTTCTATCTGGATAAGGTTCTTTGAGTGGTGCTGAAGGGGACCCACTTCTGTTTGGTTTGTAATGGAGTGGGAAGAACCTTTAAACTGGTAAAGAACCTTGAAAATCCATTGGAGAACACTTTATACTCACACTAATCTCTACTACAAAAGTGGTTCTTCTGTGGCATTGCTCAAAGAACTATTCCAAGCACGTTTATTTTTAAGAGTGTGTGATAGTGAGACACACACACACACACACACACACACACCTTACAGTTTCCCATCATATGGTATTTTTACATCAAAGGATGGTTGTTGTTTGTGTCACCTCCGAATATTGCTGTGGCGATGGTGTTTTTATGAAGGGATGCAGAGAGAGAGAGAGAGAGAGAGAGAGAGGTGGGAGAAAGAGGGATGGTTCTCAGTTTTGCTCCTGCGCCTGCTGAATGAGTTGGTTAAAGAAGTCAGGATGATTTATTGGTGGAGAAGGAGGGAACAGAAAAAGGGATAGAGAAGAGAGGGAGAGATGAGGCGTCATTGAGGAATCCCTCCTGTCTTCTCCTCTCCTGCCTTTTTCTGTTTCCTCTCTCTCAGCTGTCCTGTTTCTTGCCCCTTGTACGTCAGTGTGAGGTGGCACAGTCATCTGTTTCTCTCTGCTCTCTCTCTCTCTCATTCTCTTTCTCTCTGTCTCTCTCTCTCTCTCTCTCTCTCTCTCATTCTCTTTCTCTCTCTCTGCCTGCTTGCCTGCCTCCCTCCATGCGTGTGTGTGTGTGTGTGTTACACTCTGCCGGCCCTGTCTTCTCTTACACCCATTGTGTCAAGAAGCTACACTGAATCTTTTGAGTCTATTTCTGGTTCTTCTTTTGTTCCCTTGCTCTCTCGTGATCTACCTGTCACCTCTTTGTGTGCTTTGCACTCATCTGTCTGCCATCCATCCACCCATCCATCCATCCATCCATCCATCCCTCTCTCTTCTCTCTCCTCTCTCTCTCTCTCTCTCTCTTTCTTTCTTTATTTCTCTCTCTCTCTCTCTCTCTCTCTCTCTCTCTCTCTCTCTCTCTCTCTCTCTCTCTCTCTCTCTCTCTCTCTCCCCTCTCACCTCTGGGCTTGCTTTTAGCTTCCAACTACAGGCGAGAGTGTCTTCTCTTCCCCTTCATCCTTCGCTCCGTCTCGTTGACAGCGTACAGCGTTGGAAACACAGAAGAAAGCAATGCAAATGCATTTGGCAACTATCGTAACCAGATCTCTCGCTCTGTTATAAAGTGCCGTAAATCAGTCCTCAAAACAAATGGAATTTGACTCTCAGCTCGTTCTATTGTGGTAGTGAAGCTGGTATGTGTTGCGCTGTACTGCTGCCGGGGATCTGGGGTTGTGGGGTTGATCCTTTGCTCTGGTCTGTGAGGGTTTGTTGAGAGGTTGCAGTAGCGTTGGGTGCGTGGGGAGAAGAAATCAAGGAGTATCATGGGGTTTCCTATCAGGAAGACCTTCTGCTAGATTTTGGGACCATTGCTGTGAGGATTTGATTGCAACCATCTGCAAAAGGTGTTTTTGTGGTGGCAGAGTAGCTGCCCAGCAATAGTGTGCAGGCAGCAGTTTGAGAAAGAGGATGTAGTGGATGGATTCACAGGTATGGAAAAAGGAGCATGTGCTTGCCTTCTTTAGTGACAGGGGGCATCACATGGGGCGGTGAGTCTGTGGACTTGGGCAATTGGACAGAAGGTTCTCCATCACTGTGAACCAAGGAAGAGAACCATTAAGAGTGAATACCATATACAATGCACGTGTTGGTATTGGGTTGTTATTTGCTGACTTTGGTTGGGCTGAATGATGCTCAGATACAGTCTTACAAGCCTGTTTACCACCCTGTTATTATACCGTAGAAGCAAACATACAGTTTGAACACTGTAACAAAATGATTGGTAATAATCCAGTGTCTCACCAGATAGATGGGCCTGGTTTCCACCAATACCACCATTCCATTACTAGCAAATCTCCTGATGTCACTATATGGTTATGTCCTCATTATCCCATTAGCGTGCCTAAGGCCAAAGTGTGAGAAGAGTAGCTTTGCTGGTGTATTAAAGCACACTCATACGGGGTGACCAACAGTGGCAAAACCACCAGTCTACAGGACATCCATTAGTGGACACCTGATGGGTTTCACAGCTTGTGACTTCCAGAATTGTTTCTAGAAGTCAACGCATGTCCTTCGGAACACTACACAGGGACTGGCAGAGCATGAATATGTGGGTAGAGTGGAACATGTAGGCTGGGATTTCTGCCTGCTGGAAAGTTCAAATGTGCTCACTCAATACCAGCATATTCACCTCCTTCCTTCACACTCTGCTTTTAGCCAATCATTGACATCTGCATAGTGACCCCTTTTCCATACATCATCGAGACATCCACTGCACTGTAGCTCCTCTTCTCGAATCTGAGGTCCTGGTGCTACGCTGCAGGTATTGTGGTCAACGCCATCCTGCCCAGGAGATTAAAGTCACTACCTCAAACACACGGGGTGACTAATTTTTGTCCGCAGGCTTCTACAGTGACTGTGATGGACAGTTTTGAATTCAATGAAGGTGGTGTATGAGTAACGCACGTGCTTGAGTTCACGATTTGCCTCTTCTATGTACTGAACACTGTATGCGTTGTACGGACACGTCAGATCTGTAGGTCTAACAGTCACTGCAAGTCACAGTTATTATTATTAATATCCAGTTTAACTGTTAGACTGTCTCAGCACAGGAAAACAAGTGTCTGCACCCAGACGAGGCCAACCTGGCATCGTCTTGCACAGTTTCATATATCAGCAAAAGGTTGGGGTGTGCATGAGGGTGGGGGTGGTGGTTAGGTGGTGGGAGAGGTGTTGTCAGTTTCATAAAGAAGCAGCTTTCATTTTGCAACATGGGTCCTCCTCAATCTGTCCCGGCCCCTCCTCTGGCGGTGGATGATGAAAAATGGCACTTCCGGCACCCCTGACACAACGGCCCTTATGACATTTAGCTGCGTTTCTCTATCCGTCACACCGGCCTGCTCCTCTCACTCCAATCCAATCTCCCCGCTCTCATATCGCCCAATCTAATATGGGCTTTCCCTTGGCAAAACCTTCTCCCAGTCCTCCTCCAGCAATCACCACCAGAGTGGCCCGGCTGCCTGAACTTTTGACACGGGGAGAGCCTCCCCCTGACAGCAGGGCCACAACTGATGGGGATGCGGTAGAGGTGGATTACAAGGACAGACGGAAAAAAGATGGAAAGACGGAAAGCCAGACAGGAGGCGACGCATTCGTTTGCTTTGGCGACTTTGTGTACCTTTTCACTTGACCTTTAGAGTAAATGCACAGCCTGGCTGAAGCTGAGCTTCAGGAATGATTAGCTGAAATAAGTTTGGCTTTCTGACACGGACTAGTCTCTCTCTCTCTCTCTCTGCCTCCTCTCTCTCCCTCCTTCACTCCCATTCCCCAATGTGTTCAGTGTTGTGTTAGTAAACCGTGTTGACATTCCTCCCTCCTCGGCCTCCTCTCCCTCCTCCCTTAGTTCTCCTTTTTACTCTCCCTCCCTCCCTCCCTCCCTGTCTCTCTTCCTCTCACTCTACTGACTGACATGAATTTTCAATCTCACTGTTTACCTTCCACTGCTGTGCCTAAAACAACACTGGCATGAGATAGAGGCCATGGAAGAGAGGTGAGAGAGAGAAGAGAGGAAGGGAAAATGATGTGGGAAGAGGAAAGGAGAGTGAGCTCTGGTGAAGGAAGGGAAAAAAACTAAAGCAGAGGTGTTAGTGTAGAGTGGAGTGCTGGGAGGAAGAGGAGGACTACAGAAATGAAAGGGGTGTGAAAAGAGGAAAGAAGCTCTCTCTCTCTCTTTTTCTCTGTGTGTGTGTGTGTGTGTGTGTGTGTTTGTGCGTTGCATGCATAAGATGAAAGTTATGCAATGGCACAAACTTAGAACTCAGTGCAGAACATAAATATGTGTGTGTGTGTGTGTGTGTGTGTGTGTGTGTGTGTGTGTGTGTGTGTGTGTGTGTGTGTGTGTGTGTGTGTGTGTGTGTTATTTTGGTATATTTTTCACAAAAAGAAACAACCTGTAACTTTATCCACAGATCATAATTATACGAGAGGTATGGACAAAAGTATTGGACACTGCAATCTATATCTATATATCTATCTATCCATATATATATATATGTGTGTGTGTGTGTGTGTGTGTGTGTGTGTGTGTGTGTGTGTGTGTGTGTGTGTGTTTATTTTAGTATAGTTTTACAAAAAGAAACAACCTGCCTGCTTTATCCATAGATCCATATTTATACAGTATGGACAAAAATGTTAGGACACCTGCAATCTATATCTATATATCTATCTATCTATATATATATATGTGTGTGTGTGTGTGTGTGTGTGTGTGTGTGTGTGTGTGTGTGTGTTTATTTTAGTATAGTTTCACAAAAAGAAACAACCTGCCTACTTTTTATCCATGATCCATATTTATGCACGAGAGCTGGACAAAAGTATTAGGACACCTGCAATAAATATATAAGTATATAATATATAAGTTGTACAGGAACAATAAAGGAATGTTACGTTTTAATGCGCTATACTGCATCCTGTGCTGCTCTGCAGTACATTTAGGATTCATCTGCACAAGTTGTCGATGCAGATTTTCTACTTCCCCCTTTATTTCATTCATTTCCTTAACTCTATGCTACCATAACCCCTTAGCTATAATCCATAATCAACAGTCTGTAATGTCATGTCTGTTCAGAATTAAATATGTAGTGTAGTTTTCACACTCAGAAGTGGCTCAGCCTCCCCCCGTCCCTCGTCCCGGTTCCTCCAGTATGGAGTTGTCTGTTTATCTCACGGCGCGGTGATAAATGAGAAGCGACAGATGATCAGGATTGATGATTTGGGCTGCGTTAATGAATCTGCTTCCAGCCGCACCACAGTCTGCTTGCCAAAGTGTTCGCTTCACTTCTAGTTAGTTTGTCTTTGATGTTTTTTTATTCGGCTTTAGGATATTTTGAAGTATATTTTTGAAGCATCATCCTGAAACTTTGAAGTTCACTAGTACAGTTTATTTATTTATTTCTCCAGCATTTCCACTTATTACTGCAAACACTAGGTTACGTGCTGGCCACATTATTAGAAACACCTCTCTTGTGCCGTACAGAATTGCTAAGTGGCCAGTGAATGGAAGCACAAGGTCAGGGTTTCTAATAAAGTGGCCAGTGAGTGGAAGCACAAGGTGGTTGTTTTCAATAAAAGTGGCCAGTGAGTGGAAGCACAAGGTGGTTGTTTCAATAAAGTGTGTGGTGTGCTTTGAAATTGAGTGTTTCTAATAAAGTGGCCAGTGAGTGGAAGCACAAGGTGGTTGTTTCCATTAAAGTGGCCAGTGAGTGTAAGCACAGGGTGGGTGTTTCTAATAAAGTGGCCAGTGAGTGGAAGCACAGGTGATGTTTCAATAGTGGCCAGTGAGTGGAAACTGAGGTGGGAACAATAAAGTGGCCAGTGAGTGGAAGCACAGGGTGAGGTTTCTAATAAAGTGGCCAGTTAGTGGAAGCACAAGGTGGGTGTTTCTAATAAAGTGGCCAGTGAGTGGAAGCACAAGGTGGGTGTTTCTAATAAAGTGGCCAGTGAGTGGAAGCACAAGGTGGGTGTTTCTAATAAAGTGGCCAGTTAGTGGAAGCACTAGGTGGGGGTTTGTAATAAAGTCTGGTCATAATGACCTAGATAACAGGCAGTTCTTCAAAATGAGGTGCATTACCTACTGGTACTACCTGCCTCTGAGAGCCTTTTTTTAGGGCAGCGTGGGAAGCGCTATAATGCCTTCTTGTGCTGAAACCCAGTATCTAATCAGACCACACCTGAAATCATTCCCATATTTGCCTGAGATAGAACTTAATGTCCAAGATTCAGGTCTTTCTGGGATGCATTTTGTGTGTCAACTCCACTCACTACCTATTCTATCGGCTCACTCCTGATCCTTCTGGGGCACTGTGGCAGATCTATAATTACAGTTCTGGATTCATCAACATTTTCTCTGCAGACTCTATTACCCTCCTTTCACCCTGGTCTTCCAATGCTCAGGACCCACAGGACCACCACAGAGCAGGTATGATGTGTGGGGAGTCATTCTCAGCCTTTTTGCAGTGACACGGATGAAGGACTGGGGATGACCAACACAAGCTGTGCAGAAACAGATGAGCTTCTGTCTCCACATCTACAAGGTGGAGCAACTAGGTAGGAGTGTCAACAGAGTGGACAGTGAGTGGACACTCTAGCAGCACTGCTGTGTCTGGTCCACTCGTAATAGAGCAACACACACTTGCTAACACACACTATCACCCACATAATAGCTGCTCTGTTGTGGTGCTGTGGTGTCCTGACCACTGAAGATCAGGGTGGAAGAAGGATAGAATAAATATAGAACTACAAAGTGCTCAGTATGGACAGCATAAAATGGACGGTGAATGTAGAAACAATGTGTGTGTGTGTGTGTGTGTGTGTGTGTGTGTGTGTGTGTGTGTGTGTGTGTGTGTAAGGCCTCTCTTCTGCACACAAGCAAATAAAGTAACTAGGCAGTACACATTACTATAGTGATAGACTGAGTGAGTGTACATGCGAGAGAGAGTGAGAGAGAGAGAGAGAGAGAGAGAGAGATGGGGCACAGAACATTAGGGGTGAAATGGAACAGAGAAAGAAAATTGGGAATTTATAGAAGAATGGCGAGATGAAATACCGACAGAAAGAGTGATGTGGGGAGAGTGAAAGAAACAGAGAGGAAAGAGAAAGGATTTTCACAGAAGCGACGGAAGGAGGGAGGCGGGGGCAAGCTTAGAATAGATCCACTCCAGCGGCCTTGTGAAATATTGAGCAGGGGCGAGAAAACAAGAGAGAAAGAGGAGGAAAATGGAAGACTGATAGAGATAAATACAATGGGTATTTCTGCGACGGGAGTGTTGCCGAAGAAGTGCCAGGTGGAGGGTGGCGGATGGGAGGTAGGTAGAGAGAGAGGGAGAGAGAGAGAGAGAGAGAGAGAGAGAGAGAGAGAGAGAGAGAGAGAGAGAGAAAGAGAGAGAGAGAACTTGTTTGGATGTGGATGAATGGGTGGTTTGTGTTGAAAATATCACTCTGTAAAGAAAATGTTTCATCTCTCACCCCTCTTTCACTAGTCCCCCCCCCCTCGCTCTCTCCCTCTCTCTCCTTTGATCTCTCACTCACTGATCTTTCCTCTTCCCCACTGTCAAATATTTAAGATGTTTGGCAGCTTTTGTTCAAATTACCATGCTGATCTGGTGGTGCCTTTCACACCCGTCGCCATCAAACGCCACACCTACTGGATCAACCTCCATCTCCCAGATACAAGGCCTAACGCATGTTTTATTCATCCCTAATCCCCTCGCTCCCTCTCCCAATGCCTCCTGTAGAATGTTTGGTTTGGCCTCTCTCTCCGATGATCAATAGCGGGCTTTTGGACACGCTGTCCTGTCTGATCTAGTCACGTTGCCTTTCACCCTTCAGCCAAAAAAAGTCAGGCAGTTTTTCTCACCAAACGAGACAAGCCGCCCTCACCCCCTCCGTTCACACCCATCTGTAGATCCTCAGCGCAAAAGAACAAGAGAGGAATACCCGGCCCTCCTGCCGGCCTAAAGCTTTCGGGGCTCGGATGGGCAGGGTGTGGAGAGGGAGCTGGGGGCAACATCTCAGGTCTCGGTTCTTACTGTGGCTTAGAGTTGAGTCACAAGTCAGTTCAGGGTGAATTGAGTCAGTCGTCCTCTAGCAACGACCTAATCCTCCAGCTCGTTGAAAATGAGTTGAGATGGGAGTGAGTTAAAGGTGAGGTGGGTCACAAGTCAGTTAAGCACAAGTTGAGTCGTGAGTCAGTTAAGAGCAAGCTGACTCACAAGTCAGTTGAGAGGAGCGTAAAGGGAAGAGGGTAATGCTTCCTCAGTTGGAATTAGTTGGTGTCCTTTGTCTCCAAGTTACGTTGTGAGTCACTTACAAACAAGTTGCACGTCTCAAGTCAGTTAAGGGAGACAAACCAAGCCAGTGAGTTGAGTCACGAGTTGAGTAAAGTATGAGTTACTGCATGTTGCAAGGTATTCGTATGATGCTCCTCCCTAGAAGAGCCTGCTGCAGCTCCATCAGGAATAAAGGCAGCTGTTGTGTGATCAGTTCATAAACCTGTATCTCCAGCTGTTCATTAGGTGCGGGCTGTTGTGCCTGTGCTTCGTCTCCTGCTGGTGCAGGTGTTGCAGGGAGGCGTGTGTTTGTTTGTTTGTTTGTTTGTGTGTGTCTCTCTCTCTCCAGTGCACCTGCAGTGATCTACGCCGGTGCTGATGCAGCGTTGATCGGCGATCGATTGATGAGGCCTGGACTGGTTTTCTTGCTGAGCGTTTTCTAGCAAACCGCTGACATAAATCAGGTGTTGCAGACCGAGCTGCACCACAGGACAACACTTCTGGTTTGTGTGTGTGTGTGTGTGTGTGTGTGTGTGTGTGTGTGTACTGAATATATGATTGAATATAATGACAAACGATGATATATTTAGGACAAAAATGAAATACTTGTTGTATGTTATTATCTTGTGTCCTCAATACAAGGTGTGATCAAAAGTATCCGAACATAATTTTTCACGCATAAACAAATGAAGTTAGGAAGACGTGGTTCGGTGCACATTTTTTTTCCTACCTGCAGAAGCTGTCAGTCACTGTCTGATTTAAATTTTTGACAAAATGACCCAAAGGTTTGAGCAACGCTTTGTGTAGATCTTGGAGGTTGCAAAGAGGAAATGATCCCCAAACAGCTGGACCTGTGGACAGCAGGCAGTTGGCAGCTCCATCATGAAAGCAGACCCACCCATTCTTCACATTTGATATAGAGTTTCCTGGCCAAACTCAAACCTGTGCTGCGTCAGTCTCTCTTCTCTCCTGGCACGACTTTGTGACTTCTGGCTTTTCCCTAAAGCTGAAA
>CM067507.1:3532855-3542855 GCA_034509495.1 Acestrorhynchus altus | reverse complement strand
TCTACTTTCAACTTGCTTGTTATATTGACTCTGTACTCTCTCTCTCTCTCTCTCTGTGTGTGTGTGTGTGTGTGTGTGTGTGTGTGTGTGTGTGTGTGTGTGTGTGTGTGTGTGTGTGTGTGTGCCCACCTGAGATCTCATTAGTGAACCCAGCACATGCTTGCAGTGACATTTGACATTGCGAGTCGGCGGAGGCGGTGGTTGCTTTTAATTGTTGTGCCCCTTGAAATTAGCCTAAAAACTTTTGATTAGATCTCAAAGCTCCTGTTTCTTTCCTGTGTACATCCCTCTGATCTTCTCCAACCTTCCAGCACCCAGTTTCCCCATTATCCCAAAAGTAATCAATCAGCCAAGACTCCGAGGTTAGCTGTTTCCATTTAACAGTGGAGTTCTGTGGGTTAAAGTTGCAAACAAGTAATGAAAACTTACATCTAAATCATCACACTCACCCTAAACTACAAATATAGCTCTGGAAAAAAAAAATTAGAGACCACCGCAGAGACCACACGGTGCACATAGATTTAAATTTTCATTTACACTCTAGTGAGTTCACACACTAGGGGGCAGTGAACACACATGCCCGGAGCAGTGAGCAGCCCTAACCACGGTGCCCAGGGAGCAGCCGGGGAGTTAAGTGTTGCTCAAGGGCACTTCAGTCATGGCTTGACTGTTCAGGGATTCGAACCGACAACCTTCCTGGCGCAGGGTTGATCCCTAAACAGCAGGCCACAAGGTTGTCATTTCTACACAAAATGGTAGCATTTTTATAGATTTGGGTGATCCATGATTGATCCATCTTTGCTTTCCGGAGAAAAACAAACATCTGTAACAGCAGCCAGTCTAACGCTTTCATTTATTGACGCTGCGCAGCGCCCTCTGTTGGTGACGTATTCTGTGATGCATCCTCAGTTCCAATAAAACTGGTGTAAACTAGGCTGGTTCGCCTGTAAGCCCGAGCAGAACCAGTTCGAGAGTGGAAAATCAGTGGTGGAAAAGACCCATCAGTGCTGTAATAGACTCCCAGTGATGTGTCGGGTCTGGGATTGTAGTGTGGAAGGGTTAGGGCTCGGAGATGTTAAACATGAAACCTGAGAGCGAGTGTTTCAGATGGAGACTGATTGCTGATTGCTAATGCGCTCTGTGGGTGTTGAGGCTTCATGTAGGTGGCTGATTGTTTGTGCCCGTGCGGAGAGTGAAGTGCTGTGTCATCGACAGAGACAATGCGGCTTTTCTGGTACATAATGTGGACATCATCAGAGAACGGGTGCATTAGAGGAACATGGTCAGGGAAACTGAGCACTGAACAGATCTATCCATCCATCCATCCAACTAGCACCATTTCTGTCTTTTATTTAAGGGTTTTTAAGATGATCCACCAAACAACACAACTAGATAATAAGCCATCTCCAGACTGTGGTGGTGAAGGGGTTCTTTGTTTCTGTTAAATCAAAATGATTTTTCACCAATTAAAACGTATATGTGAAAGGCACACGGCTCATTAAGGCTTTTGAATTGGAGAGGAGTTTGGAGAGGCCACGTAACAGCAGCACTTAGCAGCTAAGGGCAGATCATCAAACACTATTGTTCCAAAATTCACGTTTCAGATTAGTCAGTGTTTCATCATCTCCAAGTCAGTGAGTGCAAACATTTACCAAATGAGACATAGCATTAAAACTACTTATCACGCTATTCCAGTCCAGTTTGACATGATTTGACCGACTGGTTTTAATGGTTTTGAATCTGCATACGATACCTACTATGTCCTAGACTGGAGGTCAAGAGCTATTAGCACTATCAACTAGTTTTGACCCTCCCATATGATTGATTATACACCAGTAAGCATAGCATTAATGTCTAATATTGTTAGGTCCCCGTTGTGTTCTGACCTCTCAGTTCATGGACTCCACTAGACTATGAAGGTGTCCTGTGGTATCTGGCACCAAGACATTTAATCAGATCCTCCAATGTAAGTTGTGAGGTTGCTGGTTTGATTCCCTGATCTAGCAGGACATGACTGAAATGCCCTTGATCAAGGCACGTCATTCGCCAGCTGCTGCCCATCCACGTGTGCTCACTGCCCCCTAGTATGCGAATTCACTAGTGTGTATATGTGTGTGTTGCGTGGATGGGTTAAATGTGGAGGACACATTCTATATGTATGTTTACATTTATTATGTACTGACCACTGCATATCACGAATAGCCCACAAGACCTAATTAACGGTCATCACAATCCTGCCCCTCACATTCCCAGCTTGTGGTATAGGCCGTATCCATTCGTAGACGTGCAGAGGTGCCCCAGTTATGAGGAGAAGGTTCTCTAACTACACAGCAGCTGCAAACCAAAAATGCCAATATATCTTTAATATTAATTTTTGGAGTAGATCGCAGTATGTAAACGAAGTAGCCGGTTCCATTTCAGTCATTTATGCAGAGATTTTCTTATCCTGTGTTAATCGATTGTAAATTTTACACAGTCACATGCACATTTTTTGTAATATAGATTAGTGTTTTGTTCTTTATATTGGTTTATTTAATGTAGTATTAATATACGTTATTTACCTTTTTATTTTGATATACTATTTCTATAGTATTAATGTTGCATCCATAGTTTATTTAAAGTTATTTAATTTCGCTTTATAAAGTAAAGCAATTCTCAGAGACATAAACAGACATCAGCCAAATTTTTTCCCTAGAGCACCACAGTGGTGATCGCCAGCGCACTTTCATTCTTCCTGCTTCCAACACATGTAATAAGTGTGTAATAATACATGTAATAACAGCGACGTACTGATGTCACAGATGCATTGCAGCATATTTTAAAAAATAAATAAATAAGTAAATAAATAAATAAACACACACACACACACACACACACACACACACACACACACACACACACACACACACACACACACCTCATCTGATCTCAACACTTATCTGAGGTGCTGGAGCTGAAAATGTAAAAGGGTATTATGCGAAAACATCTGCATCTGAAACACGTCTCTCGGTGTTTGTAATAGAAAAAGCAGCAGTTCATTTACATCATTACTCTGACCTTAATACACACCTGTAACCGTACAGCGAGGCCATCCGGTGTATTTCAGAGAACACACTGTCAGACTGTTGATACCCGTGTGTAGCTACAGTGTTATGGTGTGTATTATGAATGTATATCTACACAGTTAATTGAGGACTATGAACTAGGACTGAATAAATGACTGTTAAAAATAAACGAATAAAATGGGTCTCTATATCAATATATATATATATATATATATATATATATATATATATATATATATATATATATACTGATAATATTAATCATGAAGGCCATTAATGTCATAATAAAAATAATACAGAGTCACACTGCTCACCCCTAGTGGTCACTGATATAATTAGCCCTTGCAGAATGAATTGTATGTATGAGTGAATGAGTGACAGAGAGAGAGAGAGAGAGAGAGAGAGAGAGAGAGAGAGAACACACAAAAACTATTTTTGTCTTAATTAAGATTATGATCAAAATTGTAATCTATGATTAGATCCTAAAGAAAGCCGGATGTCAGAAAGCCGTACTCTCATTTCCTCCCGGGATCATCACAGGAGTGTTACATCACATTTATCAGGGCATGAAGATCAGAGCTTCAGGAAACTCTGAGCAAGCAGCGAACACACTGATAAGAACACAAGAGCCCTTCATGCATTTCAAATCGAATTTCACAGAATGGCAATAATTAATTCTGGGGTGAAATCCAATGACATAATGGTGCTGCTGAACTCAGAAAGCACATTCACGCTGAAACAGCACAGAGATCGAGAGTGACCAAGTGTCCTTAACCTGCTGCACAATTATGCTTTCCTACTATTAAAATGAGTCATTATAGGATTGAAAATTACTGCATATTGTTGTATTATACATAATTATTTTAACCCCTTAAACCCCCAGCATTCGTCATAAACCTTTAAACTTTGAAACCAACCGAAAGATTTAAGATAAGACTAACAGGAGTTCAAAGGTGTAATATGTCATCTAGTATGTCATATATATATATACACACACACACACACACACACACACACTTAAAAGGTAAAAGGCAACACAAGGATTTACCCATTTTAATGCATCAACACCAACATATATTGACAAAATACAGTCTAAGCCCCAGTGGGCTGCTTGGGGCACTTGCCTTAAAATAAAATGCTACTTAGCCCTGTGTTTTCTCGCTCTCGAGTCCCTTGCTCAGTGTCCATGACCTAGGCTGCATCCAGAAACGTTTTCCCCTCTTCCTCTCCTCCTGGAAGGAGGTGGAGGTGTTGAGGGGAGGACAGGAGCAGCAGGAATGGAGAGAAGGAGGTGTAACTGGGAAACTGGGACAGCTATTCACTTTCATATGTGACACTGACTACTAACGATCTGAGCCGTATTCACTTTCAGCACTCACCAGATAATGTCCGGCCAATCATAGCTACTGCACGGAGCCACAAATGTATGGCATAATGCACTATTAGGAAAAAGCAGTATCTCTTGGGGGTTTTGGACGCAGACCTACTTCCCATGAGCTTCTCCCCTCTGTGTTATGTGTGCATCCTTGTGTTGCCTTTTGCTGGGTCATTGTGTTCACACCCCCATTCCTGAAGCGTTGGTTCACCACTGGTGGAGAATCCGGGCACCAGGTAGGCGTATACCTGAGTGGACACATGAATAACTCTTAAACAATTACACACAAAAACCCACAAACACAATTCAATACTTTTATGATTTTATCATTTTATCACAGATTTATGTTGTCATAATTTATGCAAGGAAGAGTTAAAGGTTCTTACACACATACATACATATACAGACACACATATATACACCAAAATTAAAGGTTCTTACATATATCATATAATAATGCATGTATACAATCATCACTGTCCAATCAAAACCACATATCTTCATTTTTGTTCGCTTTTTGTTTTCTCCAAAATGTGAATTGGTTGTTCTTTACATTGTATCAGAATTGTATGATGAATGGACCAATAGAAATGCTCGAAAATGGCTTTAATTACACTTAATTTACATTAACTTGCATTCAGATTTTGAATTTTTGCTTTCACCTATGAATTCTCTGTTTTTTTATTGGACGATATGCATGTATAATGCATAATTCATGTATATCATACATATATCATATCACATTCACACAGATCTGTATCAAAATTAAAGGTACTATAATACATCCAGACACACATATCTGTTATACACAGGGATGTATTAGTGTTACTGCAGTCAGAACTGATCTCTAATCATATGTGAACATATTAATTATAGTACAAAGTGGGACCTGCTGTGTGAAGTCCTTTGTTTGCTGTAGCCTCTTAAAAATAAAGGTGCTACAAAGGGTTCTTTGAAGGAAGCCTCAGAAGATTGGTTTCTGAAAAAAAAAACAACAACTCTGTAAATCAACACACAAGTTTTAATTCATTTGCTATTCACTCTCACACTCCTGTCTCATTCCTTGTCTCTCCTGGCCTGTCTCTGTTCCTTCCTGGCCTGTCTCTGTTCTGTTCTGTTTTGTTTTTCCATGTGCTTTTCAACATATGGTTCTGTTGTGTTTACAGTCTTGTCCCTGCCCTAGCTCCACCCTGCCATCTGTGTGCTCATATATGCCTGGTTTGTAGCCCTGCCCTCTCGTTATCTGCTCCAGGTGTGTCTAGTCTGTGTCTGTGTGTATATATAACCCTTTGCTTTCTCATTGTAACATTCAAGGTAAAGATACTTTACATCAGGTTATTTTCACACGTCTGATTCTTTCTGGAACCAAAAGTGGTTCTTCTTTATTGTTGCTCAAAGAACCCTTTATGGCACCTTTAATTAGTGTGCAGAAGAAGTCTTTTGCTTTCTGAGCTGCTGAGGCCATAAACCATAAGCAACACGAGAAAAGATGATTATGCAAGAAATACACTGACAACTGACGATTCAGGCAAAAATCGCTATTAGCTATTTAACCTTATGCGCAGAGCCTGCGAATGTCTCGAGGGATCCAGAACCAGGCCAGTTTGCAGTGAATTTAAAAGAGACAGAGACATAGAGAGAAAGAGGGAGAGAGAGAGAGAGAGAGAGAGAGAGAGAGAGAGAGAGAGAGATACATTTTACCTAAAGTCCTTGTAATCCTCTACATCCTGTACTTATACATGACTAATGTCTTCACCGCCACTGTCATCTGATTGCTCTGATTGGAATATTGAATAAGAGAGAGAGAGAGAGAGAGAGAGAGAGAGAGAGATGGAGCAAGAGAGGACATGAGCAGTGAATCTACAGTAAAAAAAAAAAACAGGTCTGCTCCAGGTGGGACTCAGTCAGTGTGTTATTTTAAGAGAGCAGTTGTGTATGAGAGGGGAAGAGAGAGAACGAGAGAGAGAGGGAAGGATGAAAGGAGGGAATAAGGGGAGGAGAAGATGAATGTAGTTAATTAAGACGAGCAGGCAGTGAAGACAGTGCAGAATTACACAAACACTAATTAGAGTCTTCGTTAGGGGGCACAGAACGAGTGCAGCACATCCATCATCTCTCTCTCTCTCTCTCTCTCTCCCCCTCTCTTTCTCTTGCTTGCTGTCTCTCTCTCGCTCTCTTGTCTCCATCTCTTGCTAAGCAACTGAATCTGTCTCCTCCAACCACTCCCACAGTCCCCCTCTTTTTCATTCCCCTCCTCTTTTTCAACTCCAACACTTCTATCAATCAGGCTGATATCTCACTCAGCGCTTCCCATTTATGATGTTCCGGTCTCGTTGGTTCTGCTCTTTTTAAAGGAGTAGCCTGCTCATAAATCACAGCTACGAGGCGAATGTGGCAAACAAGCAATGGAAGTGAATGTACACCAATTAACATTGTGTAAAATACACTCATCATCAAGTAATCGCCGCACCCGGAAGGAGTCCACCAAAAGGATTGAAACTTGGTTAACTGCTTTCACATCACGAGACATGCAAATGATATAGGATATCTACTCTGACTCGTGCTGTTGTGTTGGTAGCATCCTTTGCAAGTGGGGTCTGCTTCAGAGAAGAGTCCGAAAGCAATGCAAGCAAGTAGTTGGAAGAGTTTGAAAGGGTCACATCGTAGGCCTCTACTAAGAGGGATGGTCTCGTTGACGTACTGCACACCATACTGTCCGTGCCGATGTTACTACCGCATGTTGGCAGCATGAAGGATCTGGGAGACCTACACAAACCGCGGAGGGAGAACCGTGATTGTCCGACCTGCACAGAGTGACACAACAGCCGCATTTGTGGAAATTCCGTGACCAGTGATGTCCCGCATGGGTCATCCTGTTAGTACTAGCACCATTGCTGCATGAGGCAGGACTGCATACACACACGGTGTTAGTGTGTGTTGTGCTTGTATGAGTGGATCAGACACAGCATTGCTGCTCACTGTCCACCCTATTAGACACTCCTACCTTGTGTCTCCACCTTGTAGATGTAGAGTCAGAGACAGAAGCTCATCTGTTTCTGCACAGTGTGTGTTGGTCGTCCTCTAGCCCTTCGCCAGTGCTTGCAAGACGCTGAGGGGTTTAAACACTCCAGCAGCACTGCTGTGTCTGCTCCACTAATACCAGCTGATCACACACTTACACACCACCACCGTGGGGGAGGAGAAAGAAAGGACAGTAGGAACAGCTGCTAAGATGATTGTTCCACACAGTACACTTAGTCAGAGCCCGCCCGAGCCGCCTAAGGCTCTGTGGACCCTTAAAGTGGGGTTGTGGTGTTTTATGTACATTAAGAAAGAAAATTCTCAAATGCTTACGTGTGGCTCTCTGGGTCCTGCTTGGTGGTCATTTCCAGAGATGGGTCGATTAAATCTTTGTTGGTTAAAGCTTTGGTTGTCTTTTGGGAACCGCTGATCTAATGTGTAAGGCCTTCGGTTCAGCTCCTGAAGCCCTAATCAATGGGAGAGCTTGCTTGGCTATCTGCCTAGATACCACAGAGGGAAAAAAACTCTGATTGGCCATTTTTCCTCTGGGTGATTCAAGATCTTAATCCTCAAGTTTCCAATTAAACCTAAATGTCTTTATAATGTTACCATAATGCTCGTATAGCAAGCATTGAATTTGATGAAATGAAAATGAACTAAACATTACAGACGTCAGTCTTGGGTCTCGGATTTCACTGGCTGATAAACTTCCATTACTCTTTCCTTCAGTGAACATGTCCGGATTGGTATTTTTAAGGTGAGCTAAGGTACGTTTTCACCTAATCATTCCTTTAAGCATTCTATACCTTCCCCATATTAATGCTTTATATTCACTCCCCCTATAGTTCACTTTATTGAGGCGCTCAGAGAGCGTGTGTGTGTGTGTGTGTGTGTGTGTGTGTGTGTGTGTGTGTGTGTGTGTGTGTGTGTGTACATTTCTTGAGTGTCAGCACTATTTTTATTGTTTGCCTCGATCCCCCCCGTCTGTCAATGTACCGTGTCACTCTCTCTCCCTCTTCCTCCCCTATCAGTGCGACAATTTACCCCTTATTCTCTCGCTCTACTTCTCATTCGTCCCCTCCGTCCACATCCCATTTTTCTTTATTTCTTCCATGGACGCTCAGCATTGTCCACCACTTTGGCCTCTTTGGCCTTGCAGTCTCCATTCACTCTTTTTTTGAGTCTCTTGAAAGATATTCAAGAGACTCAAGACTCGATTTGGAGACCTCTGGACTCAAGACTCCACTCAGACTCCAAACCCCTGACTTAATTCAGAGTCCACAGATACTCAAGATTCAACTCATATTCATGACAGAGACTTGAGACTCAACACAGACCGGAACTCTTTCGACTTGAGACTCAGTTTAGACTCAAATACCAACTGAGACTAAGCCTCACATTCAAATGCAAAGACTTGAACTGAACCAGAACTGAACCACACAAGACTCCAAAGTATCCATTCTGATTGGCATCCCAAACGATTGAGACTCAATTCAGACTCAAACCCATGAGACTTGAGACTTGACCCATGCTCACACCTCAGATACTGAAGATTGAATTTAGACTCAAAGCCAATATACTCAATACCAGGAGATTTAAGTATTGACTCTGACTCAAAACCAAGAAACTCAATTCAAACTCAAACCTGAGAGATCCAGACTCAGACACAACATACCCGAGATGATTTTCACTTCTATATCAAAGACTCACAACTTAACTCAGACTTGTATCTCTTGAATTGCAAAATTCGATTCAGACTCAATTCCAGAGAAATTACACTAGATTTGAAGACTCACGAATGGAGTCAAAGACATCAAGATTCAGTTCCTAGAGACTATTTGAGACTCGGTTGGGACTCAAAACCCAGCTACTCAAGACGATTCAGATGCATCAAAGCCTTATGCCTCAACTTAAACGTGCACCCCAGAGATTTGAGATTCAGTTCAGACTCATGGACGATTCAGACTGTAGAATCAACTCAGCCTTAGTGATTCAAAACTTGATTCAGACTCACATCCTAGCAATTCCAGACTTGATTGAACCCCATATACTCATGATCCGAAATCAGATTCAAACCCCGGACATTCGGACTCGAACCTCATACAATGGAGACTTGATTCAGACTTAAACACAAAGACTGTAGAATCAACTCAGCCTTGAACTCTGGAGATTCAAATCTCACTTTAGACTTGTCTCTAGAATCTCAAGACTCGACTCGAACCCCAGAAACTCACAATCCAATTCAGACTCAAAGCTCAGAGACTCGAGAGTCTCACAGAGTCTATATTAATCACTGGTTGGTCCAGGGAAAAGAGGCTGGTCTGTTTGTTTCAGTGCTCCAGTCAGACAAATGTCTACTATTAGTACTTGCCCAGAAATACAACGACTAATAAACCAAGAGCATTATTAATATAGCAGAGTGCTCTGATATGAGTCTGAATGTAAAAATATGCACTTCATTTAGTGGTAATAAAGGAGCAGATGGGATACAGCAAAGATGTCATGACCTACAGGACATGGAGAGATTGAGGGGTAGCCC
>CM067507.1:3242855-3527855 GCA_034509495.1 Acestrorhynchus altus | reverse complement strand
AGCCTTAATAAGTGCATCTGTTTCTCCCTGAGTTACTGCATTTCGTGTAGATCTGGAATATCTGAACAGATGGATTATGGACAGACAGATGGACGGATAGAGAGATGAAGAACAATGTATTTATGTCATTAAATCGTGAGGATGAAAGAATGAACATTCATATAAACAACAATCCCATACCTGGGTATCCGCTGTACTATTGCTTTGTCTGACACAAACAGGATCCCATCTCTCTCTCTCTCTCTCTCTCTCTGTCTCTCTCTCTCTCTCTCTCTCTCCTGCACACTCACACACACACACACACACATAATCAAACACTGTGATGATGCATATTTGAACGAATCGATTCCACGTCCTTCTATGGCGGGATATTTACATATGCCTGAGCAATTAACAAACCACAAGGAGACAGACTTAATTAGGAAACATAAATTGGGATTAACAGAAACACACTGCATTAAAGTTTTTAATTAAACTTATTTATTATTTATTTTCGCAAACAGACGTGGGAGCGTGTGGGGAATATGGGCAATGCGGTGGCAGAGGAGTGAGAGAGAGAGAGAGAGAGAGAGAGAGAGAGAGAGAGAGAGAGAGAGAGAGAGTCAAAGGAGACCTGACGAGAGAGAGAGGGTCGAGAGAATAGAGAGAAAACAAGCAGAGGAATAAGGAATAAAATATGTAGTTATATCTTCGGCCTTTCTTCCTCTCTGCTGCTTCATCTCTTCTGCATGTCCCCTCTGGGAACAATTAACTCACTTTTAGTTGCCATCAACATAAACCTCTCCTCTCTCGCTCTCTCTTTCTCTCTCCCCACTTGCCCTGAAGCACACATCCCACCTGAACCCATCTCTCTCTCTCTCTCTCTCTCTCTCTCTCTCTCCCTCTCTCTCTCTCTCTCTCTCTAACCTAAATTGCTTTGGGTGCAGCCCACCCTCAGCACCACGTCGGCCTTCAGCGTTGAATGTGCATTTTTAATCGAAACATGGACCAGCTAGTCCTGCAGATACAGATACAGATGCAGTTCATTCAGAACAACAACCCACAAGACCTCTCGGTTTCCGAGGCGGGGGAAGAGAGAGTGAGAGAGGATGTCTAATTGATTGCCACATCTCTCGAACAGCGCTGTGTGCTGACAGCACTTCCCAGCATATCGTACACTAGATAGGACAAAGGACACAATGAGCGGTCATTGTCGCAGGGTAGCGTGCTCCCGGGTGAAGGCTGTGTTGTACAACGTACCCCAAAGCCTTCACTTGAGGGAGCGCTGAAGTAAAACCTGGAAAATACATAACTAAGATGTTTTACAGGCTGCTGTAGCGTCCGCATCTTATTAGAAGGATAGATGGTAACGGTGTGGGTTTCACTACCCTTAGCACCCCTCGCAAATATTATACACCACAGGACGACAGCTATCCGAGTCATGACACGCTGGGGTATATACTGACTCATAGAACCAGAGGCTTCTATTAGCCGTCGTGACTCAGGATCAGAGGGGTTGGACAATGAAACTGAAACACCTGGTTTTAGATCACAATAATTGATTAATATGGTGAACTAGGGCCTCCTTTTGCAGCCAATACAGTGTCAGTTCGTCTTGGGAAGGACATTTTTTGGAGACAATCCGGGTTCGCACCCCAACATCCCGTTCAAACAGCTTCCTCTTGCGTCCACAGTTAATCCTGTTGGATGTGGTTGGTCCTTCTTGGTGGTGCTGACGTTACCCTGGATACCGTGGCTCTTGATACATCACAAAGACTTGCTGTCTTGGTCACAGATGCGCCAGCAAGACGTGCACCAACAGTTTGTCCTCTTTTGAACTCTGGTATGTCCCCTATAATGTTGTGTGCATTGCAATATTTTGAGCTAAACTGTGCTCTTACCTGCTAATTGAACCTTCACACTCTGCTCTTACTGGTGCAATTAATGAAGATTGGTCACCAGGCTGCTCCAATTTAGCCATGAAACCTCCCCACACTACAATGACAGGTGTTTCAGTTTCATTGTCCAACCCCTGAACATAACAAACTACATTTTACGTTGTTGGATAAAATGTTTCGATAAAAATCACTCGTGACTCAAAATTCAATATTGATGCAGAAACAACATTTAAATTCTTTGCAGTAACAACATTAATTGAATTTATTTTTTTTTAAATTCCAGAAATAATTTTGTCTATTTTAAGCTGCATTTCTTGAAACATCTGTCGAATGTCATCAAATGTTTACATCCAGACAGTGTGAAATTCCAACCTTCATAGGTGTTGATATGTTAACCATAATGTTTTAAGTCACCCAAACTCAAAGTCTGTCTAATGTTGGAGCTTGATGTCATGCCACGACTTTGTTTTCCAACCAAAATTCAACATCTGCCTGATGTTGTTCATAATAATCTTCACTAAAAAATATTCTTACAGTAATTTGTTTGTTTGTTTGTTTGTTTTTAATAATTATACTTTTTTTAACCCACTGTGTTCTTGCACACAAGGGAATTAATCCTCACACAGTTTTTTAACCACACACAGTGACACACACATACACACTAGTGAATTCACACCAGGGCAGTGAGCACACATGCCCGGAGCGGTGGGCATCCCTGTCCTCAGCGCCCGGGGAGCAGCTGGGGAGTTCAGTAATGTCCTGCCAGTCTCACATTCAGAACAAATACAATTATGGCCTCTATTTAAGATATTTTCACTTTCCAATAAATCATTTCTTGCTGCAAAAAATGCTGTTAGGTGTCCAGTGCACTGGTCATTTCATGCTTTGTCTCGGACAGCTGCATCATGCTCTGGAGCTAAACAAATACGGAGGACTGTATTTCAGGAGAGGGACATCTCAGAAGAGCATTTAGGGAACAGCATCCATGCACACAGACTTGGCAGTCGGGTAGCGTATATTATAGCTACGCTGCCATGGTGCTGCACTGTATTGTTTCCCCATTGTCATATTTGAACAGCTTTGGCAGCAGCCGGTCCCTGCTGTCATGTCAACAGAGAGGGATACTGGGGGAACCAACAGAAAGAGAAAGGCGAGTAGGGGAGGAAGAGTAAAAAGGAGATGGAGAGGATGATGATGCTGATGATAGCAAGCAGATGGACATGGTGCTTTTGCGCCATATTAATGGAGCTTCTATGAAACATGCACAGCGCATTTAGCCAGTGTTTTAAAAAGGCTCCGTGCCTTTACAGCAAATATGCTGAGATGTTAAAGATGTGCTTACAGGGCAACTCTGTGGGTGTCCTTAATCAGCAAAAGAGGGAAGAGAGAATTTCCTTAAGAAATGTGGGTAATATGGCAACATGGCAATGTTTCTGATGCTGGGATAAAGTCTGTCTCATTCTGCTGTAAACATCAGGAGGTCTTCTACACTGTGCAAACACCTGCTTTGATTAAAAAAAAAGTCCAGAAGTCATTCCCTGCACTTTACATTTTGGAAATTTTCATTATTTTATAAACAAACAAACAAAAAAACAACAATTAAACCTCAAGAACCATATTAAGTGAATTATTAACAACATAAATACAGTATAAATAATACTGTATACGGTATAATATGCTGGTCTGTAGTGCGTGTTGCACTGGTACAGGACACAGCAGTGCTGCTGGAGTGTTTAAACCCCGTGTCCACTCTCTGTCCACTCTATTAGACACTCCTACCTGGTTGCTCCACCTCATCTGTTTCTGCACAGTTTGTGTTGGTCATCCTCTAGTCCTTCATCGGTGCTCACAGGACGCTGTCGACTGGACGTCTCTGGTTAGTGGACTATTCTCAGTCCAGCACTGCTGTGTCTGATCCACTCGTACCGCTGCAACACACACTAACACACCACCACCATGTTAGTGTCACTGCAGTGCTGAGAATCAACCACCACCCACATAACACCTGCTCCTATACCTTTGGTGGTCCTGTGGGATCCCCTCCATTGAAGATCACGGGAGTGAGTAATGTCAGGACGTTAATCGCGTCACCGTCAAACATTTCATAACAAAGAAAGCAAAGACACAGATGGACGACAGCCTGCACTTAGAGAAATCATTCAAGGGCAATGATCTGTGCTTGTCAGAACCTGAAAATATTTGCGATTAAAACTGAAGAAGGCACTTGTTGGTGATTTTATGTAGCAAATATTTGTCCCAATTTGCAACTGCAGGCACTGAGACATCTGGGTCCTATTACTAACATAGTGACAGTGTAAAGAAATTAGAGAGCATAAATAATGTACACACCACAGTCAGCAGTTTCCATACAAGGTTCTTTAAAATGCGCCAATTCACACCAAACCGCTCTGATTGACTTTGTTTACATCTTAACCACTGAATTATTAACCGTGCACAGCTTTCGATATGAGGCCTGCAGCACCTTCGGGGAGCCACTTATATGGAGAGGCTTTAAAAATGAAGACGGAAACAAAAGCCTGCAAAGATGAAGACAAAGACAGAGGGCTGGCGAACAGGAGAACATGCAGTGGAACATACTGGGTGTCAAATGGGATGAAGGGAAATGCAGAAAATTGATGGTGGAGGGGGGGGGGGGGTAGAGTGAAAGAGACAGAGGGAGATGGAGAGTGAAAGAGAAGGAGAGAGAGAGAGAGAGAGAGAGAGAGAGAGAGAGAGAGAGAGAGAGAGAGAGCCGGGTCAGCTGGGGAGGGAGGAAAGAGGCTAAAACGCATTTTGTAAACAGGTCTCTATAGTAACAGGCGCATAATTTGCTTGGCGGGAGCGAAAAGAGGGAAAGAGAAGCATTTACCGACTCGGCTTGAGCCCACCACTGTAATTACCACACACACACTGGGAGACAGAGAGAGAGAGAGAGAGAGAGAGAGAGAGAGAGATGTGGATGGATAGAAAGCATGAAGATGTTGGTTAAATACAAAGACAGCTGAGATTTAGCCTGTCCATTCATTACAACGGTAGCTTCCTTGAGGTGCAAGGCTGTGAATGTGGGAAGCCTTGAATGGAAGGCAATGTCACCATGTTCGTGTGAGCCCACTGGTCCTCTTACGCACAAGTTAAACGTGAGTGAATACAGTCGAGATGATACGAATGAGAGCAGCCGTACAGAAGCTCAGAGCTACTGTAATGGAAAACGTTACGGGGTGGTAAATGCAGGGCTGTGGTCCGTAAGGAAACTAGTTTGACTGATTCTGAAAGGAACGCTCGGGCATTTTTCAGTCGGAATGACTAACTAACTGCCACGTCTGTTTCATGTGGTGAGTTAAGACGGACATTCATTCCTATAAAAAGAATTATTAGGTGCTGGAGTTTTTAAACTCTTGAATTCTTCACGTGATGGCTGATCCACTGTTCTCGACTCATGTTGCAAACTGGACTTGGTCATGCAGATTTGTCCATTAAAGCATCCAGGGAATTCGGCCTTGTCTCCCTAGAGAGGCACTCGGGTGCTCGTACAGTCTCTTGTGTTTTCAAGACTTGACTACTGCAGTTCCCTTCTACCTGGTCCCCCTATGCTACCACCAGACCCTCAGAACTGATCCAGAATGCGGCGGGAAAGCTTGTCTTCAGTGTTCCCAAGTTCACCCATGTAACTCCTCTGCTGTGTTCTCTGCACTGGCTTCCTGTAGCTGAAAATTACATTCAAAACCCTGATGCTGGACTACAAAGCCAAAAATGGACCAGCATCTCCATACATGATGGCAATGGGCAAACCTCGATCTGTTCCAAGACCCCTTTGAGCATCAAATATAGTTCAACTTGACCCACCGTCCCTCAAAATGCACTGAAGACAAGCATCCAGACTCTTTTCTGTCCTGGCACCAAAGTGGACCAAACTTCCCCTGGTGGTTCAAATAGTCACTCTCTGTCTTCAAACGCCGACTGAAGCCCATCTCTTTCGGGAGCTTTTAACTCATTAAAGGCTAATAATTCTACTATGCCTTACATTATAAAGTGTGATGTAATAAAATGTTGAACACTGTGTACCTCAGTGTCCAATTTCTGAGGGAACAGCAAAGCACTTTGTTGATAAGTGAGGGTGAGAGCATCTCCAAAATGGCAAGGCTTTATGGGGCGACTCCCAGTCAGTTGTGGTGACAACCTCCCAACAGTGGTCTGAGGAACATCAAACCTGAACCAGTAACAGGGTGTCAGGCACCCAAGGCTCATCCCATATGTGTGGAACTGACAGAAGGACTACTGTGGCACAAGTCTCAGCGCCCCCTGCTGTGTATATGGCTGAACCTTCAGTCTGCCCATGCAAACCCGCCCAGAATCTATAGATTAGATGTAAAGTTATACTTAGCTTCTGTAGCATTTTCTGGAATGCTGGGAATGACTGTGGCATTCATCGGATAAAGTGATGGCACCAGAGTTCAAGCTGGTGAAGAATGTGTGATGCATTGGATTGTGTTCTATAATATTTAACAGGCAACGCCTACTTAAACATTGTTGCACACCAGGTACTGCCCTTGTCAGTGGTATTCCATGCTGGTAGTGATATCTTTTCTCAAGGATAAAGTGCACTCCCATACTGCACACATTGTTTCAGAATTATGTAAATGAGGAGGAGTATAAGGTGTTGCCCTGTCCTCTGAAGTTCTATGGGAAAGCATCAATGGGATGTGCTGGATTTCTAAACGTCTTCTAACGTCTTGGTTCTTCAGAAGTTCTGTAGATGACTTATCATGACTCTAGTGATAAAGCAGTGATCATAATGTTTGTCACATTGGTGTATGTTGGCCCTTATTGGTTTATTGTGGACCATCTTTTGGGCAAATGTTTTGGCCCCCAAATACTATAGTAACACCATAATAACCCCCATGGATACCATACCAACCTCTTTGGAACCTCCACAGATACCACCTGGGACACCATACCAATGGGGGTGGACTGTGCAGCAGGAGGAAAAAAATACAGTTGCCAATCTAGCACTAGCAACTCTTTTGAAACTCCATGCCAACCACCTAGCAAACACTGCAACACCCTGAATGTGGCAGTCATCTGTGATACCACAGAAATACAATAGCAACTACTTAGGAACATGATAGAAACCAGTTAGGATGCCATAGCAACCAACTAGCAACAATATACCAATCGCGTTGCAACACCATAAGAACCACCTAGGAACACCAACCATCTGGCAAAACAGAGCAACCACCTAGCAACACTATTGCAACCACTAGGGAAACCAGGGAAACCACCTAGGTACCTTGTTGTGGATTTCTACTGTACAGTCACATATTCCAAGCAAGCATTAGCAGAGTTCAGCAAATGCCCACTGGCTTCTATTGTAAAGGAACGTGGTAACAGTTTTGGTTTCTATTTCAGGGAGATGCACTGAAATGATTACTCATGGTAATGGACCTTGTGGTACCGAGGAAAAAGAGGTTAGGTGAAAGAACGCTGAAATATTCCATTAATTGCCCTGTACACGGAGGCCTGCATGGGCAGTCACATGTAGCTTTGGCCTTCCACGCAGTCCATTACCTAACCTTTCAAAACACACACACACACACACACACACACACACACACACACACACACACACACACACACACACACACACACACACACACACACATCCAGAGACAGACAGACAGACAGACAAAAACACAGACACACACACACACACACACACACACACACACACACAGAGAGAGAAAATGCAGCCAGCTCCTTTCTGTCTACTCCAGCTAAGAGACTGAATGGACAGACAGTGTGAGAGAGTGCGAGGGCACATGTGAGCATGTGCAATCAAACTAGCTGAGAGGCAAGTTAATTGCAGTGCAGGGAGCAGTGTGTACAAGCTGCTTGATTACAGTACGGAGGCTTTGTGAGGGAGTGTGTGTGCACGGTGTGCGAGTGGTTATGTGTGTCTGTTGCTGCAAAGTCTGCGTCTGTGGAGATAACAGGATTAGCTGCCCCCTGACATCCACTGTACAAGCGGGACAGAGAGAGAGAAACGAGGGAGAAATGAGGGAGGAGAGAGGGACATAAGTGACACTGATAGGGTTGAAGGATTTATGTTGGGAGAGAGAGAGAGAGAGAGAGAGAGAGAGAGAGAGAGAGAGAGAGAGAGAGGGAGAGATGGGGGGGGCAGAAATGGCAGTAAGTCACATCTGTCGTTTATGGTGCATCATTCGCTTTGGCTGTCTGTCAATCTGTCCTCAGCCCCGACAATCAATACGGCCTTATTGAAAAGGAGCAGACTTTAAAGCGGTAGTTCAGCCAAAAATCAAACCTACTCAGTTTTCTCCTCAGACCAAAGTAATCGATCACCCAAGATTGGCGCCTGAAGTTTGCTTCTTCAGTTTAGGAGCTAAAAGAAGAGGAGGCAGGCATTGATGCCTAAAACCATGAGGACTTTTTAGGAAATCTCATATAAATAGGTTTACGTTTGAAGACCCCTTCCAGTAAAGGCATTCTTCTACCACTGCTGACACATTTGTGCAAATGCACACACAGTTTGTCTAGTCTCTGTAAAGAAGTGCTACCGATAGAACCGAATGCCAGGCATGGCCTAGAGGGGTGTAAGCACAGAACCGTGCTCTCTGGAATGATGGAGCGCCATCCAGTGCTTTTAGGAGTTGGGGAGTTGGGGATGAGGTGGGGTGGTAATCATGCAACATCCTGACCTTGTTAACACTCTTGTTGCTGAATTTGGGAATCAGCACAAATGGACAATTCCTACTGAATTAAATCCCAGTTTAAATGCCAAAGGAGCCATTCAAGTCAGTGTTCAAATACCAGAATAAAAGTCCCAAGAGTGGAAAATACTTACGTAAATATATACCTAAATAACAAAGGACATTCTGGTTGTTTTTATTTACTTTATTTGGACCATTGTCATGTATTTTGAACTGGTTTATATTAGAATATTTATTAGAAATATCCTTGTCAATCTAATCATGACAAAGAACTGTTAAAAATTCTTAAAAACACTAAAAGTTAGCTAAAAAACACTCTGGATGATCCAACTTTCTGATTTCTGAGAAGGTTTTTTAAGTCTTCATGAGGAAAAACAAACAAACAATCAAAACAAATTGTTATTTAAGTTGTTTATGGTAAATTTTTATGCTAATTTTTGCATCTCAAATGTGTGACTGTCTTTTTGCAAATAAAGGTACGTCAAACTACAAAAATATCCCACAAAATTGGACTAGGACACTAAAGCTTGATTTCAGATTCATTTCATTAAGACTGCACTTGTCAAACGGCGGGAGCTACATTCTAAGAAGCGGTCAGTACCCAAGGCTCACTGATGCTCATGGAGGCACCACCTCATGACTTGGTCTTGTGCAGTTTATTCCTTGCTGGGTCAAAACTGCTTTGGCAGCACAAGTGCGATCTACAAAATATTAAGCAGGTGGTTTTATTGTTATGGCTGTTTGGTGTATATTTCTATATATACACACTTCTAATGTAAACATATGAAATTGGTGTAATAAATCTATATCACTGAAACACTTCCCACCAGCACGAACTTCTCTTGGCTGAATCATCGCTTTATCAGGCGGGATCTGCTTTCGGATGGCACCTGAGCTCCGAGTTTAGAAGTTCGCTTCACAGAGGATCCCGAAGGTGCACAAGGTGACTGTTCCCCGTTTAGCCCCGATTCTTAATTACCCCAGCACTGCTGAGACCGCCGTACAATAGCTTCGGCCCAGTCCGCCCGGACCGCCTGCACCCAGCCCTTCATTTATACACATCACAACTCCCCTACGCCTGCAGATATGACCTCCACAAGAGCTCTCAGCTGCTCCGACACAAACCACAACCCAGCAAAAAAAAATTGTCTTTGAGAAGTCAGTAGAACAAGGATCTCAGAATCAGGTCCTGGCAACATACACCAGTGCTTTATTAGCTTTATTTTGGGCGTAGTCTTGACTCTGTCTTGCATTCAGTTGGTCTTGATCTTTTGGACTCAATCTTGAATGTTCTTGTTTTTGTTTTGGACTCAAAATGTTTCTGCTCTGAATTGACTTGTTACACATGATGCACCTATAATAATAATGAACTGCAGGACCTGTCTGATGTATGATGTCATATAACTGAGTAATATGACATCACGATATTGAGTTATAGAGGGAAATGAGAGGTGAGGGGCTGTTCACTGTCTTTCTTTGCTCACACAGTGTTCAAATTTCAGAAAAGAAGTCCTGAGAAGATAATACTGATACATGCATAAATCACAAAAATAATAAATGATATGTAGATCCTATTCAGTCTAAGCAAATGATTGCAATACAAAGTGTTTTTAGTCAAATATTGCAATTTTTTTTTTTTTACCAAAACCAAAAATTCATACAAATATTATAATCCTATTGTTTACATCTCACCTGAAGATTGAGATGTATTTGAATAGCCTGCGGTCTCCCGAGAACAACAATATCTGTTATGTGTGACTGTCTCCTAAATAAAAGTATGTCAAACTACGAGTCCCACATTGGCGCAGAGTTCGACAGGTTAATAACAAATTTCATACTTAACTGTAAAATCTTGCATAATAATGATCTAACTTGAAACGGAAAGGCGATGCCTACCCTGAAGGTCAAGGACTGCAGACTATTACTGTACACAAGATGAAAGCATAGTAAAAGAGTGGATATCTATAAAGTTTACTGGGATAAAACTGCCAGAGGGTCTTTGGAAAGTAATACAGAACACAGGAGGGGGACATGAAATTGGGCTTCACTCTGGTGGGACCGTTGTGGTCCCTCCAGCTAGGCTAGATCACACATTCTACTATTCACTGAAATCGCCTACATGATTACCTACCTTGGTAGCTTACATTAGCTGCTATCAAACATTGCCTACTGGGGCACTGTTTGGGCGAGGCCCAGTTCAGATGACAGTTATGGAGACTGGGAGCGATCCAGATCTAATTCATTACAATGGGGGCCTTCTGTGCAAAGAGACGTTGAGGTAAACGTTAAATAATTGCAGCAATACAGTGCCAAAGCTGGTCGGAGGGACCAGCTCCGCAGGGGCGACAACCGCTGTCACCATACTGGCGTGACCTGCTGCTGTGACCCCCCCATTATGAGTCTTTTTCTCAGAGCCAGTGTAAAACTAAAGGACGTCTGAAGACATGATAAAAAAAGGGATAATAATGTTCATTTATTCTTTGTCTGTTCATGTTTTAAGCAATGGACAGACTCCGAAATATCATGCAGAGCACTTCTACTGGACCAACTGGAAGTTGGGCTTCCCAAATGGTCCCCATCGATACAGCCCACCTTAATCTCTTAATCTCACAAGGGTCCCCTCTAGGCTCCATGTGCAGTGTGCGACCCAGATATGGCCCGTGCTTAATCCCTCCTGGTCCAGTTAGGGACACGGATGGACATCCGTAGCCCATATAACATTGGAACCGAAGGACAAAAGGTTCCGGCTCCCAAATGGGCTGCACATACAGGTCCTTCATAAGCATGTCACCTGCACTTTTGACACCAGCATTTGGGGAAACCATTAATGCATAATTGCACTGACAGCCAACCCCACACACACACACACCCTCCCATGACAAACTGGTGAATGCCACGCCATGCAAACCCAGCATACTAATTATGTTTCTCCATTGTATCAGACAGGGACCAATAGGGTGTCGTTTTGAACACAGGGTGAGTGCTGGAGTTTTAGATGGTGGTGTCACCTCAGGTACGCTTGCACCCATTTCATGTAATAGTCTACCACACCTATCACACTCCTTCATTAATTAAATAACAATGAGGGTGGGCGCCTTAGGCCTCGGCAGGTGAGACCTTTCGAGTAATTATTCCCCACACGTCGGGAGCCCCAGCGCACCGGGATGATTGAAGAATCCTCTAGAGGCACAATTCACACCGGGGACTGTGTGTGAGGATGTTACAGAAAGGGGGGATTCTCCACCATGCAGTCTTGTAATATTAATGACCAGCGACAGGAATTAAGGTGGCGGTAATTTAGCCTGTGTGTGTGTGTGTGTGTGTGTGTGTATATGTGTGTATGTGTGCCTGTGAGCTCTCACCAGTAGGAATAACGAAGGACCACCGGCTGCCCACGGTGATTACTGCACGAACACACGCGAGTGGTCTCCCACGGGAGCCCTGTGTCGACAGCGAGGCAAATTAATTCTGGCTTTCGCTCACCTGTTCGCTCGCACAGACACACACATGCACACACACACTCTCGTAACAAGGCCCACCTACACATTTACAATACATGACTTATAATCCATAAAGAAGAACACACACACACACAAGGTTGGTATTCCTCTCACTTTCATAATAAGGCCCACCAACACATTTATACTGCATGACCTATAGTCCACACACACACACACACACACACACACACACACACACACACACACACACACACACACATAGATTTGGTATTTCACTCTCATAATAAGGCACACCTACATATTTACAACTTTGCATGACTTATGGAGCGCCGAGAAACGCACACAAGCACCAAGTTTTCCCAAGCATTTGTCTTCTTTGATAATTCCGACGTACGCATGCTGAGACGCTCCTAATGAGGCCTGTTTGGGATGCTAGTTCATTCCTGCTGTCAGCGTTCTTGCTGTTCAACAAAAATGGGGTGAAAAGAACAAAACCGGCTGTTGTCTGCTATATACATAATAAAGCCTCGCTCCCAGTTATACTTAGTGTCGCTACCTCCGTAAAGTACATCTCTGTGGAGACCACTACTCCACCCTACTTACCCACACATTGTGCAATAAGTCTGAGCACCTTCTTTCAATAGATGTGGATATTTGTCTTTTTAATAAGCTACCCCACCATGACGATTTATTTGGTCTTGTGATTATTTTACATAACTTAACGCTGTGTTCATAAAGCTTCCAAGCAGGAATCTGACAGTGCCTTGGAAAAGCATTTAACCCCTTTAGAAGTGAGCAACCCTAGAAGGTCCTGAGGGTCCACCTGCTGTTATTATTCATTTAGTTATTCGCATCATCCTGGTTACAAAGGGTTTAGAGCCTACCTGGAATCTTTAGCTGTGTTTATTAAATCAATAAAATACTAAAATTCCAAAATGAAAAAAATTATTATGTAAAATAAACAAAACTGAAAAATAAATTTAATTAATTAATTAAATTTATTTAAGTTTTTGTCCTGCTTTGCAATAATAGTTCACTAGTTACGGTTTTGTAACTCATGTATTGAAATGGGGACTCAATATTATCCAGTTATCCCAGTTATCCCATTAAAGGAGAAGTTCAGTGTAAATGGATTGAACATGAATGAACACTGAGCCAATGCAGCCAAGACATATTTGGTATCGGTAGTTATTTTCTAGATACGCAATGGTGCTTTACAGTCGCACACAGCACTCGTCCAAAACACACACGCACGCACACACACACACACACCAGCGAGAAGCAGCAGCCAATCACACACAGCATATTCTCTACCGTAAAGGACTGTCCACGTGGGCAGGGGTTCACCTACGACCGAATGCCAGTTCATATCTGGACATACAGACACACACTCCTTCAGACACCAGAGCAAACTGAAGTGGTCCGTTCACCTGGTCTCCATGTTTTTGGAATGTGGAAGGAAGCCGGAATCCCCATTGGAAACCCAGCCAGACACAGGGAGAACATGGAAACTCCACCCAGATAGGGCCTTGAACCCAAGACCCCAGATCTGTAGGCATCTTGAGCAGGACGAAAGGTGTGTTCGGCACGTATTTAGAGAGCTCCTCTGTACATGAGCAACATTTGCCCAGCGTCTGTTTGACCAAGTCAGTAAATAATCCTCTCCAAAGACCATGATATTCCAGAAAGATCTCTGCCTTTACGAGTGCGCAGGCTCTGCTGAGAGCAGGCATAGACTGCATAAACAAAAATCTCCAAGAACCTAATCCCTTTAAACAATGCCCTTCCATCTGCAACGGCCTCTCTGACCAGCCCTGCCCGTTTCCAGACATGTCTGACCACATGTCCACGTATGCCAACAGCTAGAATGCACTCCTCCATTCTGAGAGCAGATTTAAGGGCAAACCTTCAATTTCATTGCAAGAGCTTAGCACAAATGTCATCCCACTCGAAGCCGTTCCCATCAGTGTTCCGAGTGTCCTGTAGAGTGATCTGGAGATATTATAGGCTTCTTCATGCTCTCTGGCCTTTCTGTCCACGCCTGATAACTACGCCACAGTGAAACTCACAGCCACATTAGTCATTTCATCAGGGATTTCAACTTTGACAGAGTCCCAGAGCTTTACTGTTGGTCTGCTGTGTTCTAACGTACAGCGGTTTTTAAACTCTTTGGGTTTATTAAGATTCCTGCATTTCCAACATTTCCAACATTTCCAACATTTCCAACATTTCCAACATTTCCAACATTTCCAACATTTCATTGGTTGCAGTGACTTTAGGGATGAACAGCTCTAATCGCTTATGTTGGTGGGTTTCCTCCCATGAACTGTTTGCTTCAGGTCCTCCAACAATGTTTCTATTGGATTGAGGTCAGAACATCTTCAACTTTTATCTTATTTTTGTGGGACATTCTCAGTATTTGGCCTATTTTTTTCTATTATTATCGAAACTATTTATTGGAACATATTGTTATATTCAGGACATCCTAGACTACACAAATATGTCTTCATTTGAGACATTTAGAGAATATATATCTATAATTTTGCTTATAAGGTACATCTTGGAAATACTCCTGGAAAGTGGTCATCCAGAGCATTTTGATGAGTTATTTGTAATTAACAAGGATATTTATGATAAATACTTGACATTAGTCCAAATAAAATGATTATGTTTGGTGTTTATGTTCGGTACTGTGCAATTTCTAGGCCCCCCATGTAAATGAGTATAAAAATCTCCATCAATCTCCATAAATCTCCATAAATCTCTCTCAGTATAACCCTTAAATTACAATAAACACAAACAACATTCCTTCCGAAAGTTGTGGTTCTACATCAATGTGTTAGTAAAGCGTCTCCAGAGCTCTGGTCCAAGAGAGATATTCATAGTCTCATCAACACCTGGTTTGGTAAATCGGTGCTTAGTGGTGTTAAATCAGGTGTGCTGCTGATGGAATTGAACACATTCATCAGTTGAACAACATTGGCTGGGGGCATTCAGGAGGAATCTGGAACCAAGCTCTGTTCTTCAAACTAGCTCAGAAGATCTCAACTATGTTCTTCCTCTTTACTGTATTTCTGTATTTCTGTTCACCTACCTGGAGAGCCGCGGCTTTCTCCTTGCAACCCTGCAAATGCACACCATTGTCGTTCAGTGTTCTCCTGATGGTTGCATGGGTTCCTTTGTGACCTCACAGACTATTACATGCCTTGCTCTTGGTCTTTGTTGGTGGAGCACTGTTGGGGAGGGTAATAATGGTCCTGAAATTCCTTCATTTCTACAATCTGTCTGACTGTGGATCGGTGGAGTCCAAACTGTTTTCCAGTCTGATGAGCATCAACAACTCTAATTTCGAATTCATGTGAAGGACGTTTCTGGGATTTATTCCCCGTGGATGTGTTATGATCTTGCACCCACTGTGCTGTTCACTGTGGGTGGTAATGTCTTTTATGATGTGTTCTCGTTACTTACGTGACATTATGGATTGAAGAACGCAAGTTCATGTCTTGCTTGAACCTAACACCTCACAACCCACCAGGTGTAGGTATTCATTCCCAAGCCATCCCCTGAGGTCATAACAAATTTAAAACCTGATATCCCATGACTTTCGGCACATTAGCGTATCAGAATTAGTTTTACACACTTGAAAGCAATTAAATTATACAGCTAAATTATACTCCGGAAAGACATTCTGCTGAATTCTGAGAGAAAATTATTTCTAATGAATAAGAAAAAAACTGAAGCAGGTCTGAATTAAATTAGTTTCCTGGACAGAGAGAGAGAGAGAAAGAGAGAGAGAGAGAGAGAGAGACCCACTTACCACAGTAAGGTGAAAACTACTCAACGATAATTAGGTGTAATTATGATATGAATTCCGATATCATAAAGATAATTTGAGCAAAGAAACATCCTAAAACAATGCACCTTTTGAAGGGGAATCTAATAAAACGTAGAAATGTACCATTATTTGTTTGAAGACATGAACTGATCAGCCATAACATTGATTATTTTGTGACAAAGGCTCTTGTCAAGGGGTGAAAATATTAGAAAACTACAGGCAAACTTTAGAATCTGAGACACTTTGACAAGAACCAAGCTGTGATGTTCTACACAATTGGGTCAGAACATCACAACATCACACAAGTCGTGTGTGGCGTTCCCAGCATGCAGCGTTCAGTTCCTACTAAAAGTGCTTCGAGGAATCTGTTGACGGGCTCGTACATGCACAAAGCTCACTGATGCTCATGGAGCTTATTGGAGCTGCTGGTATGATCTTGGTACCACAGGACACCTTTAGAGGTCCATGCCTTGATGGTGTAGAGCTGTGTTGGTGGCACAATGGGAACCCGTACTACATCAGGCAGGTGGTTTTAATGGTTCTAATGATTACCGTCCCTACGTGATCACCCATCAAGACCCGCCTAATGTTTTGGAGATGTTCTGACTCAGTCGTCTAGCCATCACAGTTTGGTTCTTGTCAAAGTGTCTCGGACTGACTGTTTGTGACTTTGTGCCTAATATTCCTGCTGAAAAATCCAACTCAAGACCAGATGTTGCTCGTTGCTGGTTTCAGGTGGTCTTTGTTGGTCAAGGAGGTACGTTGCATTTGATTGTAGTCATGCTGGTCATTCGGTACTGACCACACTGGTTATCCAGCTCGGTGAAGCAGTCGACCAGTAAAACCATCAAACAATCTTATGTGGTCAACCAGCTTAACCAGCAGATCCCATCTCTCAACAGGCGCCAAGGAGATCAGTTGATGTTATTAACTTCACCTTCCTGGTTTTAATGTTATGGCTGTTTTGTGTCATGTGAGTTATTAGTTCTGCTCAGCTGGTCAACCAGCTTAACCAGTCTGAGCAGGTCAGGTCAGTGGTAGAACAGTCCCATCTTCAACTTGAATCCTTCGCTAAGGTGATGGGCGTGGCGTTGGGCACTGGCTCCGCCTACAGCAGGCTCTGATTGGTGCAAAGTTAGCGTGGGCCCCCCTCCACCCGTCCCACCTCCACGCCCAGTTTGTTCCCCAGAGAAGATTAATCATCTCAACTCAAGACGCGTCGAATCACTGACAACTACCAGCGGCTGGTCTGGAGACCTTCTTCTGACCTTCTAAACGCTGGCGGAGTGGACTTAATGGAAACGACAGCATGCTTGGACCAATAAAACCTGTCTGGAGTTACTTTTGAGGAACTTCTCATTTCCTTCTCCTGACGCGGCTTTGAGAAGGCTTGTCAATGCAATGTGTCAGAAGTGAGGAACCGCCCGGAGCTTCTCGGATCCAGACTGTTCAGGGTGAGGATCTTCTCCAAAGTCCACCAGGCAGAAGTTCCTGGGGTGAATATTGGGTTCTGGTGTGTGCAAAGGTGTGAGGGCATCTAGGAGGGCTTTTCTCCCATCAGAAGTTCCTGCTGGAATGTTTGCCTGACGTGTAGGGACTCCAGCTCGTTTGTCCCACTTTTCCCCCAGATTGGACAGGTACCTTCTGTCCCTCACCCGGCCGAGAATGAGCCCTCTTGGGCTGGGTGCAGCGGTGAGCCTCCCCCGCGCTCCTGGAGCTCAGAGCGTCTTCACCCTCCTGCTTCTGCTGGTACAGGAGCTCTCCAGCGCCTTGGCCAAGAGACACGTTGTCTACTGGAACTCCACAAATACGAGGTGAGTGAAGATGATTGAAGATGATTGGAGATGATTGAGGACCCGTGGAGACCTTTTGAGATCAGTGGAGATCTTTTGAGATCTTTGGAGATGACTAGAGATCTTTGGAGGTCTTTTGAGATCTTTGGAGATGACTAGAGATCTTTGGAGATGACTAGAGATCTTTGGAGATCACTGGAGATCTTTGGAAATCACTGGAGATCTATGGAGATCATTGATCACTGGAGATATGAAGCTCCAGCTCACTACTTTTCTATATATGACCAATTCCACCTTAAATCCTGCAATATGAGAATATTCTATTTAAGGTGGAATGGCCAATTTTCATGACCCACTGACAGTTTGTTTGTGATGCTTTTGGATGTGTTTTCTTTGAGTTTGGACCTTCACTTGTGTGTTGCTTTAAAGGGCCCACTATCTGGGTGTGGGGGTGAGAGGAGGAGGGGGGGGGGTTAAAGTGTAATGCAGTGAACTAATATTTCATTCAGTCCCTGTTAAGGGTGGGATCTACAAACTAGGCTGCAAGTGCAGAGTCAGATCTCGAAAAGCGTTGGAAGCAGGACAAGCGTGAAGGTCTTCAACCACTTTTGCAAAAGCCAGATTGGAATGGCTAGACGACTGGCTCAGAACATCTCAGAAACATCAGGCAGGCCTCGGAATGTTGCAGGACCTGACCTCTTCCTCCCGCTTCTTTAGTAAGTGAAGGTGAAGAAGGTCATCCAGGGTCCAAAGCACACTGCCGCATCTCGCACCCTGAGTGGACTTGCATGATGCCCGTTGTCATGGTAACGTGTACACTAAGGGCTCTGCACGTGTGCATCGTTTTGGATCCGATTAGTGTGCGTGCAAATGGAGCCGTCCATTCGCACATTTTATTGAATGAGGGTGGGCCAACCAGAACAGAGCTCATTTACATATAATGACACATAAACAGTGACATAAACTGTGTGCTACGGGCTCTTTAACACCAACAATAGTAGATTAAGGAGCTCTGTTGCGTCTTGCCTGTTGAGGCGCGTGAGCACACACACACACACACACACACACACACACACACACACACACACACCCCTTTACATGCACACCTGGTTATATGTTTGGGGCCCTGCCATCTCAGTGGCTCTGCAGGAGTTTAATGGGGGTCGTTTGGTGCACCGTTGTGAGGTTCCCCTACCTGTCCAGGTGCTGCACGGGTTCTTATTGGTTGCCTAGGTTTAAAGAAGGCCTCAAGGGCTCGGTTCTCTCCGCCCAGCTCAACAAGGCCTAGACAGGTAACAGCTGCCCATAGGTGTGTGTGTGTGTGAGCATCTGTTTTTTAAAAAAAACATCTGAAGTGTTTTGAGATTAAAGTGGTTTGGGAAGCAGATTGCTGAATTTCGATTGGCTGCAATGATGCCAAGATGCTTAGATGGACGGTTTTAACAGTATAAACCATAATCCCTGTCAAAACACACCCATGACACCCTGTATTCACCCCACAATGTAATTATAGGTCATAAAGGAGGGCCATGTAGGTGAAATTCTTGTTGACCATTAAAGAGGAAGTCCACCTTGCGGGAGAAGAGGGTTTAATTACATGGTTCGGATGTAAACAAGGCAATTCCGAGTGATTTAGCGTCAACTATTCTGGAAGGAACTTGGGCTACATTTGTACAGCAGGTCAAAGGGACCCAAATCCGTTTGTTTTTCTTTTCCAGTGGCAGTTCATAGTTGTGATTTGAGACACTTTCATATGTTGCATCGCGATCCGATACATAACCGGTTCTCTGCAGATCAGACAGCGTGACGTTCTACACGAAACCACTTTAATTATTCAGGTTTAATTATATTTATGGATGACGGCGAGGGAGGCTTTCATCAGTTGGATCGCCTCATAAATATTTACATACCACAACCTTTCCCTGTTTTGAAGGAATGGAGGAATGCTGATGTAGGGGAGGGGCGTGGCCACAGTGCCAAAGGAAAATAAAGATGTTTTTCCTACGCTCAAGATCGCTTTACAAAAGCATTCTTCATAATCGCACACGCAGGCGAGAAGCCAGAAATGACTGTCCGTGTGGAGGACTGCATCAAGCTCTAGGGGCTTCAGCCAGGACACATCTGGACAAGCATTCAATCCCACACCAAAGCAGTATAGAGTAGCCACTTCAGCTGATCTCCATGTTCTTGGAATGTGGAAACCCACGCAGATACAGGGTGAACATGGAAACTCCACCCAGAAAGGGCCTTGAACCCAAGACCTCCATGCAGGGAGGTGAGCATATAGGCCACTGTGCTGCACCAAGCAAAGTTTACAGAAACCAAGGAGTGTCTGTGGTCGAATAACATGCCCTTTTTTAAAGGAAGATCTGGTACGTTCTCTGTGATGACCCCAGCTGTCGCACACTGGACCTGGAATTTTATACCTACAGTAATGCAGGCAAAGGTTCCAAAGGTTCCTTTGGTTACAGTAGTTCCCAAAGGAAGCTTGCGTCTCATTTCTTGATTTGCCATCATTTTGCCTTTCTCAAAATTACACATCCACTTCAGAAGATACATGGTGGAGCCCACAGTGGCGTAGCGGGATAAGGCTGGTCGACGCAGGCGTCTGCCGCCCCTTGTGTCAGGTCCGGGGTTGCTCGGCAACGATACAAATGGCGGCAGTTCGAAAAGAGGCAGTAGGCTATCGTCACATGACTCGGAGGAAACATGTGGACGATCTCTCCCCCCTGGCGTCGAGAGCAGGGCACGTAATGTGGGTGACTACTTAGGGGGATGGGTAATTGGCACGAGTAGGGGCGAAAAATTTGAAAAACAAAAAAGAAGATACATGGTGGTGGTAGGATCGCTAGTACATTTTGGATTGTAAATAAAATGGTTGTAGTTGTGTCGTCGTCCTGGTGTCCCCTGATTCCTATCGCCAACACTGTGAAGACATGGAGGACATTTATTTACAGTGAACCATTTTGCACCGAAAACACTCTCCTTAACCTCAAATTTGTGCACAAATGTTAATTTTTATCCATTTAAACCCAATATAGCAGTGCAGTGTTTACTTGTATGGCTGTCAAACGTGTCCAAGTCTCACAAACATGGTAATAAAAGACGGGCGTGTTCTTATTATACTGCTAATCTCTTCACATATAACAATAAAATACTCCCAAAGAAGCAGACTGATAATGAAGCCTAACCTCGTATGTGTCTAATCCTAATCCAGTTCAGGGGCCTGATCAGTGCAGCTGTAACGCTTGTGGTCCCAAAAAATGCCTTTGTCCTTCACACTTGAGTTGGGTTGAGTCCATTCACAGTCACAGCGGGGTCATGTTTAGTCTTGGTTCTTGCTGTGAAGTGGTTTTGTTTTTATCCGCAGTCTTTAGAAGCCGTCAGCGTAAATGCAGACACCGGCTGGAACATCACACGCCTTCACGTAATATCTGTAAATAAACCTCAGGAAGGTAGGTGTTGGATAAAATAAATGAGGTAAAATAATGAGGACCTCGCCGGAACCCAGGTGGACGGTTGATGGAAGTGTTTGTATTAAGGGACAGGAATGTTGGCGTTGTGATGAATTCTACAGTGTATTTTAAGCGACATTCCTTTAATCATAATAACAACGGACTGCGTGCTTCCTTTGAGATTCTAGACCCGTTATAGGGTCTGTAAACCAGCAAGAAATATGGCAACACTGTAATGACATCGTTTTCACTTCTGAAAATGTCCAAAATACTGTAAAATACACCTTTTCGAGCCCTGCTGAAAGGCATGGCACTACTGTAACAGTGGTAGGGACGGGATTGGGGTCCATTATGACCTCACTTTCTTTTCTTGTTTTATTCTTATTTACGAGCTTCACGTTTATTTATTTATTTATTTAATTTTTTATACTATTTTAATACTAGTTTCTTCCCTTAAAACGTGAATAATAGTATGCATTATTCTAGAACTTGTATTAGCCTTATTTACATACATTACATGCACTAGCGTTACTAGTAGCTGATTGGACGGCAACCATTCCCCCCCACCCCCCCCCCCCACACGTCGCTGATTGGATGGTGGGCCCTCATGCCAAATTTTGGATTGAATAATTGGTTCCCATTTCCCTTCTTAACGTGGTAAAACACGACGTACTGCTGGTTGATGTAACGGCTTGGCAGTGGCGCTGTTTTGTCGGTACCACTTTCCCTTTCCACTTAGACCCTCGCCACACTGGTGACGCAAGCCTGTGCCATGTATTGTGAGTGCTGTTGTGTTCTCCTGGCTGTGGACAAGTCCTTCCTTTCCTTTCTCTGGAGGAGCTTTGCCATCCCTGCAGGTTCCTTCCTCTACCGCTGTTGTCGGAAAGCCACGTGGCGGGACATGTGAAAGCAATATGCTGCTGCTAAGCCAGTGTACTGTATATAAAAGCTAATTCTAGCTCGCAGTCCCTTTTGTGGGGCTGCGTTCTTCTTGGGAGAGCTGCTGCATAATCAGCACTGGATGATGGTGGAACTTGGACGGTTCAGTGCCCTGGGCAGGAGGGGCACTGAATATTTTAGGCAGGAATTCCTTTTTGGTGGCATTTGAGCGTGTCCTGGCCCACCGTCCCCACGCTGTAGGCAGTATGGAGGATGGGTACGCTTGATCTGACTTGACCAACTGTCAGGAACCAGACTATATGAGCATTTTGGGTGTCAGTCGATGGCCGTGAACTTCGGTTGCTTGTTAACAGCGTTGAAACTGAGCTCCGAGTCGTTGGCCACATAGGGATGTGACGTTACGAGGGATTGAGCCGACAGTCTCCCGATGATGAACTGTGGCGGTTGGGATCCTTCAGGCTTGAAAATGTTCTTTGGTGTAAAAACGTTAGTAATTAGTGATTTTAAATTCATGTAAAGGGAGATGAATGTCCTGGATTTGCCCTCTGAACCATCCTTGTTGTGCAGTATGAGAGTCACTGTACTGGACTGAGTGAGGTTCTCAGTGTGGACCGGGTCTGTGTTCTGATCCTCACTGGACTGGACTGAGTGAGGTTCTCAGTGTGGATCGGGTCGGGGTTCTTATCCTCACTGTACTGGACTGAGTGAGGTTCTCAGTGTGGATCAGGTCGGTGTTCTCATCCTCACTGTACTGGACTGAGTGAGGTTCTCAGTGTGGATCGGGTCGGTGTTCTCATCCTCACTGTACTGGACTGAGTGAGGTTCTCAGTGTGGATCGGGTCGGGGTTCTGATCCTCCCTGTACTGGACTGAGTGAGGTTCTCAGTGTGGATCGGGTCGGTGTTCTGATCCTCACTGTACTGGACTGAGTGAGGTTCTCAGAGTGGATCAGGCGAGTGTTCTGATCCTCACTGTACTGGACTGAGTGAGGTTCTCATGGAGGGAAGATGCCGGTACAAGACCATCAGTTAACTGCAGTCTGATTTAAATGTTTGAACTGTTTGGCGACACTGGAGTAAATCCGTTCTGAAGCAGCACGTTCTGTCAATTTAAACGGAAAATTGTACAAATTTAATGGGAATAATTGCAGTTTATTATTGAGAATAAAGGGATTAATCACAGTTGATTCTGTCATGGTTGAATTTTTGATTTACTCAGTGTGGCGCCGGCGCTGCCTCTTTGAGAGTAAGTGCTTTCTACAGCAGTCTTAACTCCACTGTCCTCAGACACTTCACATCCTCACTGTGTGTGTGTGTGTGTGTGTGTGTGTGTGTGTGTGTGTGTGTGTGTGTGTGTGTCAGTCAGTGTTGCTGTAATCTACACCTCTGCGTCTTCCCAGACTGACTCTGGAGAACGTGAAGCTGGTGGTTATCGTGTGGTTTGAGACGGTCTGTTGGGCAGATAAACTTGAGGACATGCTCTTCTCTGCTCTTCACTCTTATCTGCCTCACAGCGTCCTCACCATGTCCGTCCTGCTGCCCTCTGAGCTGAAGGCTGATGATGGTCAGACAAACTGACCCCCAGAGTGTCAAAATAGCCCCAGATCATTTATACAATAACTGGCCACCTCTTTCTCTCTCCAATTCCTTTCTTTCTTTCTTTCTTTCTTACTTTGTTTTTTGTCTCGTTCATTATTTTTCATTTATTGTTTCCTTTTGCTTCTTTCTTTCTTTCTTTCTTTCTTTCTTTCTTTCTTTCTTTCTTTCTTTCTTTCTTTCTTTCTTTCTTTCTTTCTTTCTTTCTTTCTTTCTTTCTTTGTCTTTTACTTAGTCTCTTTGCATCTCTCTCTCTCTCTTTGTTTTCCTTTGACTTTTGCTTTTTTTATTTTTTCATGTCTGTCTTTTTCTAGCACTTTCCCTCATTCCCATCAAACGCCCCCCCAGTTCCAGTTCCAGTCCAGTCCAGCGTGGAGAGCGCGGCTGGGAAGACCGTGTGAAGCGTGATGTTGCCGAAGCTCAGTAAGAGCATGTTTCCAGCTCACAGCTGTTCGTAGCACCGCGTGCTCACTGGCGGCGTTAATAACAGCAATAACTGTAACACTGACAACAAACAAAGCAGCAAAACCACCTCTAATAACAAACATCACTCACTAATAACCTTCACACTCCCACTCTCCCTCGTTCACTCCGGTCCAGGATCCCTGCCTCGCCTGCATCTAGTACAGTTCTGTCAAACCCGAAGCAAATGAGTGGAACGGTTGATCGGTACAGTTGAACCGATTGTAGCCGAAGGTGTCTGAAGCTGCGTGTGTGTTATAGTAGTTTTTATTTTGGGCCATTTCTGTCGGTCCATTCATCAGGAAAACTTCACACAATGCGAGACCCCTTCTGTCCTGAGGCGTATTATTCAGTAATTACAGGCAGACAATGCAAACCAACTCAGCTGTTAGTAAGTAGGAGGAACGAGGCCTGGAGGACTGGACCTGCCGGCGGATCCTGGGCGTTTAAGGAGTTAAGAGTAACAATAACTTAATCACTCTCTCGCGCTCTTGCTCTCACACTTTCACGGAATCAGTCCAGTTCCGGAGTTTTATTGGTATGACTGTACCATTTAACAAAGGATGAGTACATAGAAAAGCATGATGATGTTTCATAATATAACTCTCTCTCTCTCTCTCTCTCTCTCTCTCTCTCTCTCTCTCTCTCTCTTTGCGTGTGTGACTCGCCCACAAAACAAGTTTGGACACATTTCTAATACTCCTGAAATACCAGAGGCTTCCATTTTTCTCCTCAACCACCTTCCTCCCCCTTTTGCCTCCTTGCTCAGGTGTTTTCAGATCATAAAAACGAGTGTCTCTTAAAGCCCTTCCAAAAATGAATTGATACACCACGCGCGACCGAGATTTCCCTATTAAGTCCAATTGAAGTCTGAGTAATTTCAGTTGTGTTTCTGCATAATTGAGTCAATTGTCTCCGTGTGAATGCTAATGCATGCGTAAAAGAGCGTCTCTGTCTCCCTCTGTGTCTCACACACGCACGCACACAGAGACAATGCTGCAAGTTCTCCTTGGTTCGCCATGTAGAGGGCGGGCGAGCGAGCCCACCCGGGCACATGCACATTCAAATTAGCAGCTGCAAACCGACTGTAATTTTGCTCAATCAAAGCCGCCGTGATTGCGTCTTCCACGCAAGCCGACGTCCGTACACTGTTTCTCCCAGAGTCCTGACTGTTCTTCCTCCTCATCCTCCTCCTCCTCCGTTCGGAAATTGTTCCAGAAACCCGTGAGCCGCAATTAACCGAATCCTACTCGCAAATAAGGACTTTCTTATCTTCACGTGTGCCAGCAGCGCCTCGGAAATCACAATGAGCTTCTCATGTTTTCCACTTTTCTTTCGGTGTGCGATGGTGCCGGAACATGTGTTTTATAACGTGAAGAAGTGTCCTGGTTCCTACACGGTGCAGAACGATAAAGAAATTTGGCCTGAGGGTCGCGAGTTTGAATCCCGAGGCATGCTGCTCTGCCATCAGCAGTCGGAGCTTGAAAGAGCACAGTTGGCCATGCCCTCTTTGGGTGGGTAGATGGCACTCCCTCCCCATCAATCCCTCTGTGATTATGGTGTTTCGGCACTTTCCTCCAAGTGCATTGGCTGCCCAGCGATTCTGCAACCTATCAGAGGAGGCTTGTGCTAGACCTCACTCTCCTAAGGAGTCCTAGTGAGTGGGTGTTTTAACTGGCACAACCAAATTGGGAGAAAAATGGGTCAAATTTGATACGTTAAAAAAAGAAGACATGGTGGTTCAGGGGAACTTTTGGAGGTCAAAATGATACACCTGCTCATATGCTGGTAAGAAAGGCAAATCCAACCCCCAATTACGAGGTTGTGCGCCTCATTGCCTCATTGTGTTCTGGACAAACCTGGTCTTTGAAAAGGATATTTGTGAAAGCAATGCTGCACAATGTTTGAAATGTGCAACAGAACATCTAGAGAAACCAGATGAGTTGTGGGGAAAAAAGTGCTGTGGACTGACGGTCACGATGTTTGGGAGGAAAGAGAAAAAACTGTGAAGCATGGGGGTGGAAGTACACTGTTTATGCCAGTGGCAGTGACAGCATACCAGTAAATCCTGGATCAAAAAAAGGCTATTTAAGTACCCAAGATAAAACCTACACCGTATTAAAAAACGAACCCAGTTCCACATTTAATAACTAACTTTTTTCCTAATATCGTGTATAGCATATAGTGCAGCAAATTACATAGTAACTGCCCGAGGGTTCTCGGGGACTGAAATCAGTGATCTCTGTAGCATTAGTGAAGAAGCACTGGATCAGACAGACTGAAGACCCATCTCTTTTGACGGCAGTTAATTGAGCACCAATTCTTGCACTTACTGCAAGTCTGTCGAAATTATGACTCCACTTATGTCTTCTTTCTCCAGCATGTTTAATCTAGCTGTCAGGTATTCTCTTACAGTTCTTTAGGAAAGTCAGTGGTTTCATACAACTGTTCCTCCTCAAAGAACCTTTTGACTGACACAGAGATGTCTTTGATTGATGGAAAAACTTTTAATCGATGCCACCCAAAAAAGGTCAAAGAAACCCCTTTTCCTTTTTTGATTTATTGTTTGTGCCATTTTCCAATTTTTGCCCCTATTAATTTAGACATGTCAGTTTCCAACATGTTTCCTCCGAGTCATGTGACGGGATGCCTACCGCCTCTTTTCGAACTGCCGCCATTTGTATCGTTGCTGGGCAGCCATTGCGCTTGGAGGAGAACGCTGGATCCCCGGTTCTGACACAATGGTCGGCAGACGCCTGCGCCGACCAGCAGCACACTTATGTCATGTGGGGAAGAGCACAATCTATCCACCCTCCCGAGGGAGAGCAAGCCAATTTCTGCCCATGGTGAGCAGCATGAACCTGGATTCGAACCTGCGACCCCTGCTATGCCACTCGGGGCCAAAGAAACCCCTTTTCATATTACGTGGAATTCATATTTATCATATAATCAATAATTATTTCATTCGTCAATGTAAAGAATAACTGCCTGATTCAAACTGTCTCACACCAAAGGACATTTCAGATATTATGTTTGCAGATGTTTGCATTGTGGAGCAGTTTGGAGATAAAGCCAGAGAGGGCAGGTTGAGATGGTTTGGACGTGTGTTGAGGAGGAATAGTGGATATATTGGACAAAGAATGTTGGAGATGGAGCTGCTGGGCAGAAGGAGAAGAGGAAGACCTCCGAGAAGGTTTATGGATGTAGGGAAGGTGGACATGGAGATGGTGGGTGTAACAGTAGAGGAGGCAGGGGATAGAGCAAGATGGAGGCAGATGATCTGCTGTGATGATCCGATTAATTCTTTTTAATTAATCAGTTATAAATTCTTGAACTGTAGGACATTTTGAGGGACTTTTCCTTTGATAGGTCCATACGAAACACGTGTTTAATAATTTACTGCGTTTTATCTGATGACCGGTCTGTTTGTGGTCATTTTTGTCTTGATTAGGTCATTTCACTTTAATAAATATGTTGTTGTCGTGCCGAAGGTTCATGTCTCCAGTTGAAGTCAACGTAAAAAGAGTTTATAAGTAATTTTCGAGCATTTCTATTCGTCCGCCATGAAATTTTAACAAAATGAACGAATGCCGGACTCACGTTACGTCAGAAGCAGCAAATCAAGAGATGTTTGCACGACGATTTCCTGTGAATATGTGCAGGCTTGCGGTCTGAACTAATCCATCGTCGCTGTTGGTTTTCTGTGTGAACTTGCAAAGCTCTGCATTTCCGGAAACCTCCTATTTCTAGTGTCTCATCTTAATTAACGTCAACGGGGGGAAAAAAAAAACCGTAAATATGAAAGGTCACATCTCCTCCTCTGTGTATTGATCTCGACCGCCGCTTGTCCGTTTCGTGATTAGTGTTTACATATGTAATAGGAAATGTAGCCTTTGGGCCTAATCTATTCATCTATTCAAACATAATTATGTTTGCTCATAATTACGAGGCTTTTCCGACGTTTCAGGAGCGAGTGTGTGTGTGTGTGTGTGTGTGTGTGTGAGGGCGAGCCACATTTGCATGAATCTTCTCTTGCTCCTAAAGGTTCATCTATCACTCTTCACTCTAAAGGACACCTGGCCCACTGGGGAAAGGGAAAGTTCAGAAACTCTACAGAGCAATTTCTCAGCTTCTAACCTTCTCTCACAGATAGATTGGCCTACTAACGGCTGTCCTCTGGCCGAGCTGCAGCGGAAGCTAAAATTTCCACTTCCAAGACGTCGCAGTCTTCATTACCGCCGGCGAGGACGCGATGATGAAATCGACACAGGCTCGTACGGAGTCGCAAATCGATCTGCTTTTTGCTTTTTTTTTCCCCCTCGGACCACCTGGGAACCAGCTGAAATGCCTAACCTGTTTACGGTTCGAAATGTTTTGAATGCACGTGTTCAATCAGATGGTTCTGGGTGATTAGGTTGGGTCGGCTGTCCCCTCACATCCGGCTCCACGCGGCGAAGAAAGGAAGCGGCGTGTTTTTCCCAGCAGCGCCTGGGCATTGGGCTAATATCGATGCCCATTCCACATGCAGATGTTTATCAGCTCTGTTGCACCATTATCTCCCACCTCCATATTGACCAGTAACGCGTCCACCAGCAGGGCCGCGTCAATACCACACATTTTTCTAACCTTCATATGTCTTGTGTGTGTGTGTGTGTGTGTGCATGCTGTTGCATCATCAGAAGAGCGTCTCCATGGCAGACAGTGGCCTGAATGTGTCTGCAAAGAGAGAAAGAGAGAGAGGAAAAATGAACCGTGTTTTTGCATACCTCTGACTGATGGTGTGTGTGTGTGTGTGTGTGTGTGTGTGTGTGTGTGTGTGTGTTCACATAGACTTAACCGGTTTTGTTTGGTTCATTAGAACTGGAAACAATAAGAGTTGCAACATGTCTTCATCTGTGTGCGTGTGCTTGTTCCCAGCAGTCCGACCTCAACACTTCCAACTGGATCTGATGCAATTCCGTGACGCGATTGAGCGAATTGGTGTTAATACACGGGAAAATGAATGCTTTATTACAGCGTTCAGCCATCTTTGAGTCATACCTGATGAGTCTCTTGAAAAAAAAACAAACCGGTTCTTTAGAAAAGGCCGCGACCTTCCGGAGAACCATCAAGCATTTCTATTGGTCAATTCACCATGAAATTCTGACGCTATTCCTCCTAAACACATGTCCAAACCATCTCAACCTGGCCTTTGGCTTTACCTCCATACTGCTCCACCTTCACCGTCCCTCTGACCTGCTCATTTCTGATCTGAAAGTGATATATTCAGTCAAACCTGAATTCAGAGCTTGTCAAGTGTAAACACAGCTTCCAACTTCAGTACCTTCTCCAACGTCTGCTTGAGAGGAGAACTTTGGTGGAGAAGCTACAGGTCCAACAGCTCGGTCCAGACTTCCCCAACATAAACATCACTCAACCGCCAGGTGACCAAACGTAGACTAGAGGCTTCTCCTCTTGTTCGTACAGCAGAAAGGCTGGGTTTGTCAGATGCTCTCGTGAAAATACTTCAGCGCCAGGGTCAGTGAGAGGTTGTCCACTCAGGAGGACAGACTGACACAGAGTCCCAGGTACATAAACATCATCCAGCAAATTGTGTCACCGTCGAAATTCCTTGCATTGTCTTATGTGTCGTATGTTTCAGACGGTCTGTAATGTAACGCTTCTGTCTGAGCTCATTAGAGCTGAAACTCTAATTACTGATGATTATTGAACCGTTTGCGTTTGTTCTGCCTCAGAGGCAGCGCTGCCTCCAGAATACGAGCCGTTAGGACGAACTCGATTTCATGGACTCCATTTTTTTTGTCCACCTTCACAGCAGCTTTTACGGCGCGTCCATGTCCCGCATTGGAAGAACGATTTGAACGTTCTCCTTACACTCTGGCTGCTGATTGGACGGCCTTCCTCGAGCCGCTGGGGGTCTTCCCGAGTGTTTGCTGTGGGTCTGAGTGAATGACTGGTCTCAGGTGCACTCAGTAGGGTTTGTTGTGGATTGATGTGAAGTGTTTTGCTGTGTTCGGAATCAACCCCCTCCCTAACCTCCACCTCCTACGTTCCTCACATCTCCCCCCACAACCAACCACCTTGAACTCTGTGGGGCTGTACGTGCACAAACACACCCACACACACACACACACACACACACACACACACACACACACACACACACGCTCACACACTCCTATGAGAAAACCGAATTACGGAAGGCTGTGGAGGTATTACTGAATTTGCGAAATCACGTTAGCGTGGCGGCGAGGTATCGGTGGAGATATTACATTTCCAGCGCTGCCTGTCGTGGGGATCAGCCGCGGATTGGCAATCTCATTGTCTGTTTTTCAGTTTTACACATGCAGGGTCCTGCCTTAAAGAAACTCCCTCCTCAGAGGGAAGCAAACACCAACTCTTACAGAGTTTGTTCAGCAGAAAATCCGAGGATCTGAGGTTCACTTCTTTAGTTTAGCCCCGGAGCTACGAGACTTGTGTAGCCAACAAGTCGTATTAGATGTTAAAGGAATGGTTTGGCGAGGAAATCGCATTTTCCCAGATGTTTCTGATCAGCCATGACATGTCTATCATGGCTGTTGTTGTTTTTTCATTTTTTTAATGCCGGCCTACGAGGCTAACATTGGAAACAAATGCAAGAAGCCCCTAGTATTATGTAGTGTTATGTGGGCAGTATTTATTTTTTAATATATATTTGAAAGATAAATTGTCCCTGAAATAATAACAATAAACATATTTGTTGTCATTGTCTGACCCAGATGTGAAGATAATAGTGTAATCGTGCACTTACATTCTGTAAGTGAGCAACGAACTACGATCAACAATTGAAACTGAAATATTGATGAAATAATTATTTAAATAATTGAAATATTTATTCAAAGTATATCAAACGTAAATAAAAAAGCTTTCAAAAAATGGTTGAGGTTGAGGTTGCATAAATTATTGAGATCTTGTCCAATTATTGTACAATCGGTCAATAATGATTGTTTAAGACATAATTTTTTTTTCCTCAAATTTTTTTTTTCGTGCTCCTCACAATCGGAAATTCTGGAAAATGGGGGGCAATGTGGTAGGAATGTACCATCAGACTGGGAGAGAACACGATGCCTGTCTGTGATTGGTCAGTGACACTGTGCATCAGGGTGTTCAGTGTTCTGAGAATTCCTATTAATATTTGACATGATTTGAAGCTGCACAGAGAAATTGGGAACGTTGTTTGTGCAAGATTAAAAGTCCCCTGCTGAAAAAACAATGATCCACCTCGGTTTTGACCACCATAGGGTTTGTTCTTGTTGGATGGTTTAGGTGGTCTACCAGTGTGAACTACCATGTCCAACGTGACCTTCATGACCAGGCTGGTTGGCCAGTATGACCAAAATGTCCACACTAATCCACGAGTACAAGCTGTATCTCTCTGCATGTAAACACCCGACATTCAAATAAACATCATCAAATTATGGCTTCGTTCTCAGGATCTAACATCAGACCAGAGACATAACCGAGGGTTCTTTGCTTGATGGTGAAAAGCAAAAATTCTATACTTAATAAACAAATTCTATAATGTTTTACACCCAGTTCTTTATTTTTCCATTTAGCCTCGGAAACCCCGAACCGAACCGATGATGCTGTATCTCCAAAAAACGTCCACGGAACCACACCCAGGTCTTCATTCAGGTCACCAAGACCGGTGTGGTTTAGGGTAGTAGCAGCCATGGGCTCCTCTAAGCAGCCATGGAACACCCTGAACGTGGTCCACAAAGCAGGAGAAGATAGAATAGAGTGTCGGGTCGATGGATCAGACTCTGGCGAGCTGTCACGCTGTTCAAATGTGCAGCCACACCTTCTCAGATCTTCATAGAAGTGTGGCTGATCTTGAAGTTGTCCCATGTTCATAACCAGCACATTAATTGTGATGTTCAAAGAGCATGAACGTAGAACAGCATTGCAGGAGCTTCATCTTTATAACATCATTATAACACATGAACACATGGATTAAGGGAGGTAGGAATGGAAATGTGCGAAGCGGCATGTGGAACGGGAAGAAAGTAGGAGTAAGAGAGTGAGTTACTTATGAGATTTAATCCATATTTCTGCATAAATCAAATCTAATCTACCTTCTGAACTCAACAGTGCTTTATAAACCACTACTGCATCACTAGGAAAGAGAGAATTACAGGTGGAAGTTGGAACATAAAGGTGCCCATGGATCCAATGTGCTGCACACAGGGGGATCTGTCTTCTGCATTTGGACATTTGGACGTGTGTTGAGGAGGACTAGTGGATATATTGGACAAAGAATGCTGGAGATGGAGCTGCCGGGCAGAAGGAGAAGAGGGAGACCGCAGAGAAGGTTTATGGATGTAGTGGAGGTGGACGTGGAGATGGTTGGTGTAACCGTAGAGGAGGCAGGGGACAGGGCGAGATGGAGGCAGATGATCCGCAGCCGAAAGAAGATGATTTAACCCGTCCACACACAGTGACGCACACACTAGTGGGCAGTGAGCACACATGCTCGGAGGGGTGGGCAGTGCCTTGCTCAAGGACACTTCAGTCATGTCCTGCCAGTTGAGGGAATTGAACCGGCAACCTTCCAGGCACAAAGCTGGTTCCCTCACCACCAGGTCATAGCTGGTGGAACATTTTTAACACGTGTTTCCAGAACAATCACGTGCATTAATGCATGAACGCTCACAGCACTGGTTTATATTAGTAATGGCCTGAAACCACGTTGACTCGTTGATCTCCTAGAAGATGTAAGGTTAGAGGAACTCCAACTCCTGCTGATTGTGGACCATTAACTTTCATTACATGTTGTAAAGTCTCACAGCTCCAGTGGAAAAGTTGAGGAGCATATTCATCCTGGGTTCGGTTTTACTCACTTTCTTCAATGTTTAAAGCTGTTATTCACTGAACTGTATGGTGCAAAATGTTCTGTGTGCGTGCGTGTGCGTGCGTGTGTGTGTGTGTGTGTGTGTGTGTGTGTGTGTGGCCTGTGAAATCTCTGACCGCACATTCCTCTCGTTGCTGCAGTATTGTTTGCTCTGAGCTTTAGAAAAGCGTTCACACACACACACACACACACACACACACACACATACATATATATATATATATATATATATATATATATACACACACACACGCGCACACACGCACCTCAGGTGTGTTTGAATAAGACTGTATTGTGTTTGCTGTCGTCGTCCCTCAGAGGTGCAATAAGTGTGTTTGGTTTGCGAGCGAAAGAAAAGGACAAAAAGCGATATACGAGCGCTATTACTCTGTTATTCGTGTTTCTCTGAGCTTCTGTGGACAGAGCAGTAAAGTACATATCTAGAACACAATGCACAGGATTGACTCTGCGGCACGGCTGCAGTTGTACAGTATCTGCCAAGTAGCTGGAAGGTTCTCTGTCCGAATGTGTGTGGACACCCAGTTTAAAGGCTGTGGAGCAGATGGACACGAACCTTCACTCTGGGCAAAACTATTGGGACACCTGATCATTCATACTGTAGTTCCCCAAAATTGAGGCTTGTCCAGGCAAGGCTTGCAGCTAGATTTCGGAGCATTGTTGTGTAGATGATTGTATTCAGTGCATTGGAATGGGTGTACACACAGATTTGGAGATAAGAGTGAACACCACTCCAACTGTTAAACATGGGGGTGGATGCATCAGGATTTGGCCTTGTGTTGCAGCCAACGGCACTGGGAGAGAGAAGGGTGGATTCGGTTAAATACCACCACCTTTGGAAGCAAACATCACACCGTCTTTAAAAAAGCTGAAGATGAAGAGGATGAGCTTCTATAGCTGGACAACGAACCTAAACTCACTCCTCTCACTGCATCTTCACTCTGGGTTCTAAGTGTTGTTTGTCTAAAGCACCTCCAGTACAGTTTGATTGTACAATCCTCATTTTAAAACTTCAGCACCCAAACCAAGACCTCTCCGTCTCACCTGTCAAGGTCCGGGTGCCGTGTTTTTGCTCCTTCACTCCGTGAAGTGGGAAAAGTGAAAGGTGGTGTGCCAAACGAAAACACTGCTGCTTTTGTTTTCCCACCTTGTCAAGCTTGAAACGAAGCTTCGTACTGAGAGAGCAGCCAATTAGCACGCAGTTAATCATACACCAGACGCAAGAGCTTTCAACACGTCACCCTGTTCCAGTGGTTACATATTACACAACCCCTGGCCTATCCAATCACAGTTTGATTACCCGTAGTAAGTCATACACTCATATATACCCTGCAGAAATGGGTGTGTATCAGGGCTGTGGCAGGTCATAAACGATCAAAGGCAACCTCCCACAGGCGCTGGTGTGCCCAGCACGAGCTTCGCGGGTAGCTGCATTGCCTTCGCTCTCCTCGCAGAGCCTGCTGGATGGGTCCGATCTACGATACCCGAAACGCTCCAGAGCATAATGATCATTATTATGTAGTCGAAAGGTTGATGCAGTGCAGATGTGCTGTGATGGTAATGGTGCTCTCTCAAAAGCAAGTCATTTTCTGAGCGACGTTATCGTGCCACACAGTGCTGGGCGGGTGCTTCTGTATAACCCAGTATTGTGGTTGGATGACCTAATTTAACCTCTTTCTGCAGGCCATTTTTGCCATTTAATAGCTACGATTGGCTACAAACCTCCAAAGCAGCTCTTGCATTATATGTGTAGATATGGAGGAGAAAATAAATAGCATTTATAAAAATCTTTTAATTCTGTTCTCCCCATTTTAGCTCTGTGAATGTGAAAAAGTTGGGATTTTTAACATATTTAAACATATGAACTTTTTATCTTGAGTTTAACAATATTGATAGTACAAATATAATTATTATATAATAATAATATAATAAAAAAATATATATATATTATTTTTTATTTAATTTTATTTCATTTCAATTAATTAATTATTTTATTTTATTTTATTTTATTTTATTTTATTTTATTATTTTTATTTTATTTTATTTTATTTTATTTTATTTTATTTTATTTTATTTTATTTTTTTTTACCTGAACTTGCTTTTGTTTTAACTGTTCACCACTTTATTATTTTTCAGACAGTGGACCGTCTGCTTTCTGACTGTTCTCAGATCTTTTTAAATGCCTTTCCCCGCTCTTATGCATCTACAACCTTGTTTCTGAAGGTCTCTGAGCTCTCTGGATACCACTCTCTTCAACAATCAAGAGCAAACCAAACTAATGCCTCCTCCAATGTCCTCTCTAACAATTGTCCAATGACTTGCAGCTGATATGGACCTGACATTTCTTTAGTTCATGGGTTTTAGTTATTTCACCTCAAATTAAATGTCCAAATGTTTAAATATGTTTCAAAAAATCGTGCTTCCCTTTAAGAATGTTCCCCTACAGCTGACTAGCTCTCAGGTCTGCTTGCATGCTGGAACAATGTCCAGTGTTTGCACTCGGCCCTGGTTCTGTTAATGGGAAACAGAGGAGTTCTAACCAAGCCAGTCAGTCAGCAACGGGGGGCATTTAGGCTCTTACCCAGAACAAATTCTTGTTGCATGCCAAGTACTCTCTTATTACTAATACAAACTAGGTTTTTGAGTATTTATTATAATAACATGCATACAATGGTCAAAGTTACTTTACTCAAAAATGTATAATGAAACTGGTGAGTTCTGAACTTTGATTGTGTACAGTATTAGTGTACTAACCCCCCAAACACACACTATTAAGATTAGTATATAGTCTATATCTTATAGTATTAGTGTACTAACCTGATAAACACACACTATTAAGATTAGTATTATGAGCTGTTTTGATGGTTAAGAAAAGGCTTGAGGATGTTGCTCTATTCCTGCTCAACATGTGGTAGCATTGATTTATCAACATGCGTGGATTTAGGGGTGGAGCTGAAGGAGCACTGGAGGCAGAGGTGTGTTTGTTTTGCTGAGTTCAGTCGACAGTCGTTCTCCAGAATCTCCTACAGTGCCTTTAAGCCCAACCCTCCCAAAGACAAAAATGAATTTGATTTGAATGAAAGCAGTCACATATAGGCTCCTGCACTTTCTCGGCACTGAGCTGCAGCGTCCGTACCTTGGCGGTGGTTCAGTAAGCCGATCAGCGTAGCTTATTAACACAATGTCATTCAACAGCTGAATGCACCTGGAGGAGAATACTAACTGCCAGTTCTGTTACTTCAGCCGTGTCAGATTAATGGGGGAGAGGGAGTTCCATTCTGCCCACCCAGAGAGAGTGAGGACGGTTATGCTCTCTTGGACTCCTGGCCAATTTATGTTCTGAGTTCTGTCTCCTAATCATGGGGTCTCTACTTAGATCATTTCAGGACTTGACAGCCATAGAACCTTCTATTTTCCATGTGCGATAATGCAACTCTTCACTGATGTTTGCGTTTTGCCTGGAATGTGGTGAAAAATGAGCCAACAGCCCAAAAGTCAGATTTAAATAATGTGTGAGAAACTCCGACGTGGATAGGAATATGAGCCCCATCAGTCATGTTGTCACTAGTCTGATTGAAGAAAGAACACCGTAATAAGCACTTACCGATTCAGACTGTGCTCTGAATTAGCCTGTGCTTATTCAGGGAAAAACATAGTGCATCCATCAAGAACGAAAGCCTTGTATTTCTTTTCCACTGTGATAAGCCTTCACATTGTTTTATTGGCTTGCGTTCAGAGTAGGGATGTTCCAGGACGAAAGTGCTACAGCTCAACTAAACTCACTACTTTATATTCCAAACTGTGGCAGTGAATACACACTCAAAGGGGCAGTAAGCACACACTCATCCGGAGCAGTAGACAGCCACCTTAATGCCCACGGCACAGCTCGAGGGCATCTCAGCTGTGAAAAGGAGGAAAAAATGTTGTTCCTTCACCTCCCCAGCTCCCGCTTTCTGTGAGCAGCCAATTCAGTACTTCATGGTCCAGGCAATAGAACCAGCAACCTTCTGGTCTCAAGTGAATAGGAGCAGTGAGCACATGCCCAGAGTGAAGGGCAGCCACCTAAATGTTTGGTGGGTAACTAGGGGAGGGGATGGGTACTTTACTTAAGGGCAGCAGGGCATCTAACAGGGCAGCCCTCTCGGCACACAGATCAAATTGGGATCTTTACCTTGCTCAGGGGCCTCAAAGCCCCGGAGTCTAGTCCAGGGGAATGAACCAACAACCTGCTGGTTCCAAGTGACTCACAGACATGAAGTGGTGGGTGTCTCAGCACATAGTGAGCAACTGGGGTGTGGATGAATTGTTTTAGGCCTATAAGCCACCTAACCTTTGTCCAGGGAATTGAACCAACAACCTTATACTTCCAGGTGAATATGGGCAGCGAACACAAAAACACAGAAATGGAGCCGCTTCAGTGATTGCTTAAGGGCACTTTAGTCATGAATGTTGAGAAAGCACCGTGTCCATTTGCTCTCTGCTGACTCCGGGTGTCGAACCGACAACCTTCATCGTATCGTGGTATCACAGTGTAGTACAAGGAGATATTCTGCAAGACACCCCGCAAGACACCCGGCGTGATGGGGTTAATAATCATTCTATTCTGTTCCATTCTTCAGTGTTGAACGTCAGCTTGTGTTGGGCTGCGAACATTAATTTCATAGCTTCATGCTTACATGATCAGTTCATGTTTCAATTTGTAATTCATCATTCACTTTTCTCCCCCCATTAACCCCACTGTTCCAGCGTAGCATTTAGAATCTCCCTCCTCTCTCTCTCCCTCTGGACTGGCAGAGAGGACAGACAGGATATGGCATGAGGGAGAGGAGGCAGGGAACGAGCCAGTAACAGCTTTTTTTTCTCCCTAAATGGCAGGCAGAGAGCCTCCTCTGGGGGCTGAGGTGAGAGAGGGGGGAGCGAGAGGGTGTCAGCAGGTATTACTATCAGTGTTGGGGAGCAGGAGTGACGAGAACAGACACACATCTGGGTTGTAGAGCCTGAAGGGAGGGCGATTTAGGGAAGATCACTCCACGTGTGTGTACGTGTGTGTGTGTGTGTGTGTGTCCTGGGTGAACCTGAGGAAAACCGGCTAATCTGCAATGTCGGGACAGTTTTCCTGTGCAGCTGGAAATTGTCACAATGAATTGACCAATAGCAGTGCTCGACAAACACAGTCCAGTTTTTAAGAACTAGTGGACATGCAGAGACACCCGAGCTTCCTTTGAAATCAAGTAATTATTGGGAGTCTGTTTTTATCCCTTTGCTGCTGTAAAAACCTCCAATCTTCTGCAAAAGTCCTCACGCTAAGTTCTGGAACATTTGCTATGAGGGTTTGATGGCATTTGGCCATGAGGGAGGTCAGGGACTGATAATGGATAATATAGATAAGCACTGCCACTGTGCTGCAGTGCTGTAAACACATCTATGTGAACGTGAAGGTTGTTCTTTACAGTGTGTCAGATGTTGATGATGAATAGATCCATGATTGTGCAACCCACAGAAGGAACTGACTGATTGCAATGCATGACTGCAGTGGAGTCGTACCAGACTGGAGTCATGGAATCGCTTAGAACGGCAGCAGGTCATCTTCGGTTGTAGACACCGTTAGGAACTGCTACAACTCTCAATGCCGTACTGAGAGACACTACTTCTGTATGTGTGGAACAATAAATATTATTGTAATCATTTATTGTCCCTGCTAACTTTCACGTTCCTTCCCAAGAGCATTGCAATCCCGCACTTCCTTCTGGGTGCAACTATTTTTAATGAGTGTATGTGTTTGAAATATTTCATCGATAATATTTTATATTTTAAGGATAAAGGATGGTGTGCGGCAGTGTGTGTGTTGTGGTTGTTTATATTGTTGTTTATAGTTGTTTATAACTGCTGTAATGATGGGTTTGTATGTGTAAATTACCTTTAATAGGTTAGAATACATGTGGGAGGTGTGTTGTGTATAATAATAGTGTGTGTGTGTGTGTGTGTGTGTAATTGGTGGGCGTCCGTAACTGTACCTGTTAAAGGGGTCTGGATTGGAATTAGTGGTATGTTTGGTATGAAGTATAAAAAAAAAGCTCACACTACGGTGTGTTTTAATAAGAATCAGCGTTTCAGGAACGTGTGTGTACCTGCATGGTTTCAGTTGAAGGTGTGTGTGTGAAGCGTTTGGGTTGCATGTGTGTGCAGGTTTGGGTGTGTTGTTTTGATAGTTATTTCGGTATCCTGGGCTGCAACTTGTGATTTTTAGGTTGTTAAAGTGGATTTATCCTGTGTGTGTGTGTGTGTGTGTGTGTGTGTGTGCGTGCGTGTGTGTGTGTGTAGTCGAAGCGGAGCAGGTCTATGTAGGCCCTATTTGTCAGGCAGATTGGGCTGTTGAAGTGTCTACTCTGTAGAATAGAACACATCTCCTGCTGAGGTCCCGGAATAATAACTCCTGGCCGGTGTTATTATACAGGGAAAATTGGAGCGAACAAATATTTCATTTTTCAGTTCCCGAAATTAAAAGCGTGTGCGGAAAATCGGCACGGATGGAATTTACATTGAATCTGTGGAGAAAAGCTGAGAATGCTGCATTCATTTCCTGTCGTGTTCTCTCGTTAACAACATCAGTGTGTTGTTGGCTTCTTGTAGACACACACACACACACACACACACACACACACACACACCTGTCTGAAACGATATAGGAGCGCCTGCATTACTCCAGCATCTGGGAAGAATACAATACTGTAGGCCTGAATGATATCTGAGGTGGGGGGTGGATGGGAGGTTTGGGGGGTTGAATTTAGTAGATAAATTCCGATATTCCCAGATTGGGAGTTATCTTGCGACAGTAGGGTGTGTATGAATAGAGAATTAGGGTGGTCTCCAGCGGGTTTTCAGGCTGTTTGTGTGTTGGCTTCACTAATTGAGAATCAAGTCACACTGTGTTTTAATTATTAATTTATTTGACAAAATACTGGAAACACACAGTCCACATCACCGGGATCACAATTCACAAATTCCCAGTATTTCAAGCAACGCTTGAATGAAGACAAACGAGTCTCTGACGCAGAACGAGATTGTCATACATATCGATTTGTGATTATTTGATGCATCAGATAATTCCAGTGTTATGGTATGTTGTGATGTTTGCTTCTAGAATTAGCTGGAGTCTGTTCTGCCCGTAGCAGTGACATGTTCCCTGTAAAAGGTTCTGCAACATAAGCCCTAAACATGACCCACCCATTCTTCTTCTTGAGAACATGACCTTTTTAATGCCTGAAAATAAACCGAAGCCCTAACACTCATGCTAATGTCCATAAACAATGATACATAGCCTATTAGGCTAGCATTAGCATAGCATTTATTGGTAATAATATTCATTTTTTAAATAGAAATACAGATCAAAATATAAACATGCAGACCTTAAACCACTCGGTTTGACCTACGTGCCATTTTCTAGGCTTCACTCAGGATCAGAGTAACTTACAATCATGATGATAAACCACAGTACCGTATTTTCTGGACTATAAGCCGCATTAAAAAAAAAAAAAAAACATATAAGACAAAAAAGCTGCACCTCATTATAAGCCGCATGGTGGGAAAAAAGTAGCGGCTTATAGTCCAGAAAATACTGTAATTTTCAACTTAACAATCATTGTGTGATGAATTATCAGTGAGTCATTGAGCTCAGAAAACTGAAATTCACACATTTCCAATTTAATTACGTCCCAGTTTAAATACCGAAGCAGCTCCCAGTGCATGTTTACTGCTCTGTCCCCACGTACATGTTCAACCTGCGAGAGGGGGTGGGGCTACTGACCTCATTTTCTTCAATATGTGGGGCAGTGACAAGGAAGCGGCTGTTCACGCTTTCATTACTCAGTGCCTAAATTTCAGAATAAAAGTCCTGAGAAGAGATGATACTGATGCATAAAAAATAAAAATAATAGTTTTTTATTTTGAATAACATTTTTATAAATGTCCTTGTCAATATAATCATTACAAATAACTTCAGATGATCAATTTCCAACAGGTGTTCTAAAGTTTAGTCCTTATGAGCAGAAGAAAAAGGAAAAGCAAGCAAGTGAGATTCATAAATCAATTTAAATGAATTAAACGGCTCTTAATTCTTATTTTTGAGTAGCCAAATATCTCCTGAAAATAAGAATATAACATATCTTCTATAAATACTTTTTAAATACTTTTCAAATTACAAAAATACCCCCACAAAATGGGCCTAGGGTTCTAAAGGTTAAACAGTCCTCTGTTTATTGTTGCGTATTTATTGGTTTGGCCTGTATAATCAGAAGGTTGGTGTTGAGACCGGGCTACACCCTTGGAGAACTTGGTAGAAGTTATCGGAAAGTCTGAACCTCTTGGTGCTCCAGTTGCTCAGTGCTTCTGCTTCCTTCATCGTGGCTCACAACAGTGCCTCCCGTTTGGCCTGTCGGACGGTCAGGAAACGCAGCCTGGCCTGGCAGCTCCTGGCCTGCTGTTTCCTTCCAGCTCTATTCCGAAAGAGCATATTACTCTTCCACTAATGCAGGGGTTCATTACGGTGCCTGGCGCATTACGATACTTTATTCATGTCCTTATGAGCTATCTTTATCTCCCGTCCTTTCTCAGACTCGTGTACACTGCGATTCATTTCCTTCGGCTGTATGCGGTGTTGTCAGATTGAGGGCTTTTCCTCCAACTTGCGCCGCTTTCGGCTTTGGGTCGCACTGGGAAGAAGTGCCAGTGGACGGGGAGACAAAACCGGGGCTGGTTTGTGTTCATAAATCACTTTGTTGAATCAAGCAGCAGAATTGAAATAGGCCTAACGTCTCCCCGCGTCCACTCCCGCATATAAGCACTGATTGACATGCATTTTATTAACTCCCGTTGGGGGGTGCGGGGGTGTTGCCCCACCCACCTGCAGTATTTGCTGGGTGTTTGCAACGTCCTAACAGTGTAGTGTCACTGTGCGTGCAGTAAACCCAGTGATGGGGAGGGGAATGACCATGACCACGACACAGATATGTGCATTGTTACGTTTTTATAATTAAATTAAAAAAAGTTTTATGTAATGAGACTGATGTTAAAAATAAATAAATAAATAAATAAATAAATAAATAAATAATAATAATAATAATAATAATGAACTAATAATTAATTAAATCTTTTTATCTAGCTCTTTAATTACCCACTTAACTCTAATTACCCATCTATTTATCTAGTTCTCCAATGATTCACTTGGATATATATGTACCTAACTCATCTACCTAATTATCTATCCATTTAACTGTCTAATTATCCATCTTGTCATTTATTTATCTAGCTCTCTAATTATCCAACTGTCTAATTATCCATCTAGTTTTCTACCAGTGCTGTAAATCTAGCAGGCCATCTATTTGTGTGTAGATATCTGATATGTAGATCTAGTCTACCTAGTGGTAGACAGGATCTACCTAGACTACCTACCTAGTGACCTAGTAGATAGGTAGTCTGTTTCTATAGGTCTCTGTATGTGCAAATGTACCATGTTTGAAGAGCTGTGGCCCCGTTTGACACTCCTGAAGAAGCAGTTCAGAGATCCTGCCTGAAGCTCATCAAGGGGTTTTAAAGAGTTCATCCTGCTTTTTTTTTTCATCAGATTTCAGAGCACTGCTGTGAGGATTTGTTTGCATTCAGCAACAAGAGCAATGTTCCCCAGCTCCCGAGCTCATCCCAAAAGTCCTGAAGGGAGCTCCATCATTCCCGAGAGCACAGTTCCACTGCTCGACGGTTTGCCTTAGTACGACTCTACAGGGACTAGACAAGCTGCGTTCACTAGAAGGGGTGTCCACAAACATATGGACATGTAGTGTATGTGAGTGAGCTATACATAACCACGCCTGGACTCGGGTGGCTTGCTTTGTTAAAGTGAACGAAGGAATGATTGTAGAACAAGGATTTTCGGTTGTGGAATAAAGGAATGATTTTGTGTGTGTCGTACGTCCCTAATTATGCATTGTAGTATATTTCCACTCTATGTTCCAGGATGAAGAACATCTGACCGAGCATCTGACCGAGCTTTGTGCTTGCACTGTAAGATGGGGCTCTCTTTTGCTTGCTTGGCCTTTTATCGCTGTCTTATTAGTTGTAAATGCTAGACTGTAGCAGTTTGCTGACTGGAGCCCGTTTTTGACTTTTAATTTTTGGGGCAGCTTTTGAAGGAACGTTAGGCTGGAGGTCCTTAAAGCAGTGTGGTGGCCCTGGCTGTGCTACTGGTCTGGAGTAGCAGGTGCAGCGCTGTTTGACACGCCCCCAATCAAGAGAGATTATATGTGAACAGAGGGCATGTAGATGGTTAATTTCTTTGGCAGTAACTGGGAGGGGGGTTGTAATCCCAAATGAAGGAGATAATTCCCTCGCTGTATGGGGCGTGCAAGACAGCGTGGCTATACAACCTGTGTGTGTGTGTGTGTGTGTGTGTGTGTGTGTGTGTGTGTGTGTGTGTGTGTGTGTGTGTGTGTGTCTCCAATAGCCCCCCAACTCCCCCCTTTCACAGCTCGCACTTGTTCCGCCTGCATTACGCTGACCATTTTGAATGTGTTTAGTGTGTGAAGTGTGTCCTTCTGTCCAGCAAACAGATACTGTGTAATGAGGTTGAGGGTTGTTTGTTTCAAAAGCACGTATCCTCTCAAAGCCTACGTGGACAATAGAGTGGACAATAGAGTGGACAATAGACTCTCCAGACTAATCCACCCAAAAGCATTTGCACACAAAAGGAAACCACCAATTGCAATGCACGACTGTACTGGTGTCGAGTCCCACTTTAGTCTTGTTGTTGACGACCAGTGAATTCTGTGGTCAGCGCCAGCATCAACCACATCACACTTTCGGCCTTCATTACAGGCACTTTGAGCCCAATGTTCATTAATGAGGTTCTGCAACCAGTGGTTCTACCTTTTCTGAACACACACTCAGGTGCTCTAATCCAACAGGACGACACTCGTCCACACACTGCCGCCGTCTCAAGATCTCGCCTTGAAGACACAGATACTACGCCGTGGTCGGTCTCATCTCCAGACCTGTCCCTGATTGAAAATGTGTGGGATGCTATTGGACGGCTATCGGCTGGATGCTCGATCAACACTCCACCCCTACCACACCATCTGCAGAACTGAGGGAGAACATTCAAGCTGCATGGGATGGATCATCACAGGACACCATTAGGAACCTCTACACCTCCATGCGGAGACGTCTGGCGTGTTGCGTTAAACCCGACGCCGTACTGAGAGACTTCTGTGTGTGTAGATCAATAAATGTTGATCAAATCAACATTTATAATCAGTTATGGATCCTGGTGACCTTTAACTTCCCAATAATACTGCAATCCCACCCTTTCTTCTGGGTGCAGTTGTGTTTTTTTGGTGACGTGTATAAACATGGTGTAGGTAGACCTTATCGAGTTAGTGTGTAAAACACAATTAGGACACATAGTGTCCTTTGTTGTGTGTTACAAGCATCCTGACCAATCGGACAGGTCAAATCGTACGATCGTTGGATCTTCTTTACCCATCTTGTGCTCTGCTCTCGGTCTGAACTTACTAGGACGTTCTGACCTGACCTTGTTTACAGTTCTTTTAAACGTTCTCCACTTTTAAATGATTTTCCTGACAGTTTCTAATTGTTTTGAGATCTGTTTAAATCCCTTCCCAGACTCCTGCATCTACAGTCTACTTTGTGAAGGCACCAGAAAGCTCTTTGGATTTCGCCATAGTAATCCCACTCTCCTCAACAATCAAGAGCAAACCAGACTCATGTCTGAGGTATAAACAAAAGGAGCTCCTCCAAAATCCTCTCGAATTATGGTCTAATCATCTAACACGGATGTGGCGCATCGGATTCTCACTCTATTTCTAATTTTAATTCGATCCCCCACCATCTTAATATGGGTTTTTCAAGTGATTTTAAAAAGACGTTATTGTTTATTCGTTTATATTTATTTATTCTCCTATTTGTTGATTTGCATATTCGTTTATTTGCATGCACTTGCTGAAATATAGTGTTAAATTGGGAAACTTTGCTGTTTAGGTCGTGTGCTCATCTAAAATTCAATGAACAAATAATTGATTCGTGCAGAAAATCCCTGCATCAGTTGAACATATTGCTGTAAGACATTGCTTTTATCATTGTTTTGGTTACATTTTTTTTTTTTTTTTTTTTTTTTTGCTTCGTCTCATCAACTGGAGCTTTTCAGAGCCTCTGCTTTACATCTACTAGAAGCTGCTGCTTCTTTGTATCACAGACCGTCCTTCTGCTAATTCTCCTGCTTGGCCTTTGTGCTCGGACTGGTCTAATACGGTCTAGGTGCCGCTTTCTTGTCGTAATTGTTTTCTTTCTCTTCTCCCTTTTCTCCTAAGGAAGCCTAAAGCACACTTTAGTGCCGGCCCTTTGTCTGGACCGTTTCTGAGGCTTTTGTGGAGTGTGTGCCTAATGCAGACTGAAGCTGCTACTGCTTTCTTTTTCTTTTCTTTTTTTTTCCCTTCCTCGTTTGTTGAGTGGCCTCCTAGGCTTTGTGCCGGCAGGCCTTTTGTGACCGGAGCTTGTTCCGAGGCGCTGCTGCTGGACGCCACTGCCAAAACCGCAGCGCTTCTCCGTGCCCCCTCTGCCCTGAAAATGAAGAAAAGAGAGAGAGAGAGAGAATAACCCCTAATCGCGATTTGAATTGGATGAGTTTTGACGGAGAAAGATGGAAAGAGGGAGTGAGAGGGGGGGCCGAGGGACACCAGGAGATGATGGGAGAGGGAAGCGGGAGAGTGTGTAAAAGAGAAAAGGCAGTTTTGTCCCGTGAGATTACAATGCAGTGACCGTGAAAGAGCTTAAATAAACGAGAGAGAGAGAGAGAGAGAGAGAGAGAGGAGAGAGAGAGAGAGAGAGGGCGCTGGGAAACGGCTGGACATGACTGAGAGACTGAGAAGGGATGGCGAGAGTGAGAGAGAGGGAGTGAGAAGGACGTGTTTGACAGGGAGAGGAAGTGAGTCCTGTCGTGGATGAAGCGAGCGAGTGAGTCAGTGATTGAGGGAGGAGGAGGAGGAGAGTAAAGAGAGGGCGAGCAGGACTTTATTAAAACGCTACAAAACACCAAAGAAAGAGAAACGATGAGGGCGAGTGAGTGAGCAAATGAGAGAAAGTGAGGGGAACTGCAAGAGAAAAGTAATTGCTTTCCATTCCCCACTCGCAGTGCAGCTCTGTCCGCTTTAGTGTGTGTGTGTGTGTGTGTGCGTGTGCGTGTGTGTGTATGTGTTGCGCAGTGCAAGTTCTAGGCCTCCCAAAGCCCTAAGCAGTGCTTGACAACATCCAGGCTATTGTGGTTGATCCTGATTGGAGGGAGTGCACTCTTAGTCGTTCAGCAAACAGCTCAGGCTGGTGTGTTCAGCCACAGCTGACACTACCTCCACCATGTTTCTGTTTTCCTTTTCCCCAGAAGTGAATCTAGCTCCGCCCTCTATGTCTATACAGTTTGCCAGGAGCCCCTTTTCTGTCAGTTTGGGGGTCCAATAGCATCTCACACAATTGGAGATGGGTCTGGAGACGAGACTGACCACGGCATAGTATCTGTGTCTTCAAGACGAGCTGAGATGGCAGCAGTATGTGGACGAGCGGCGTCCAATCGGAATAGAGCACTTGAGTGTGTTCAGAAGAGGTAGAACCACTGGATGCAGGACCTTATTTATGTAACGTTGGGCTGAGAAAGGGCCTGTAATGAAGACCAAAGGTGATCTGGCATCGCACACCGTGACATCAGGTTTTCTGGACGTTTCTTACAGGTTTGTTGGACGTCCACTAAGAGAAAAGTGGGACTCGTCACTGAAGATGACCTGCTGACAGTCTGGCGTTTGGGTGCAACCATTTTTGACAGCGTGTATATCAGTATATGTACACTGTTAGTCAGACTGTCCTAATGCACTAATACACTCCTAAAATAGCTGCTTCGAGTGGTTCTTGTAGCAGGGTTACAGAAGAGCCCTTTTTGATTCCACAGACTTCTGTGGCTGAGAGTCCCAGAGAGCATAATTGGTCTCGCTTTCTCAGGGTGGACAAACTGTAACACTTCAGAAAGATTGAAAAGAAAGCTGGCCTTACGCATTTGACGGGGTTGTAGTAATGCACTTGAACCATGATTTCAAAACCATGGTTTGAACTGAACCGTGACATCTGTGTACCACTGCACCGCTCTCCTTATTACAGCCAATCCTTATCCATTTTTTTGGATCTCCATAACGATGCTGTGTGTTTTCTCCATAGGTAAGCTTTCAAATGTCACAATGATAGAACCACAGCAACCGCCTTTGACACCAGCTGGGATTCCATAGCAGCCACCTGGCAACACCCTAGCAACCATTAATCACAAACAATTCCAATGCAACCACCAAGCAACACTGTAGCCCCCTTTTAGCAATCACATGGGACACTGTATCGGCCGTCTAGCAACACCGTAGCTACCACTGCTGAACATCGACGGCTGTAGTTGTGGTCAACCTTGCACACTAAGTATCCACTACCAGACACAGGCGCATCCACCTGGGACTTGGAGATGTCCTGCACGCCTCCTACCCCCCACCACGCGCGCACACACACACACACACACACACACACACACACACACACACACACACACACACAAACAAACACACTCTGACAGGACAGGAAAGAGCAGAAAAGGTCCAGAGAAGAGAGAGGCAATAAAGAAAGAGAGTAATAAGGTGAGGATGAGGTGAGAATGCAGCAGTGGCTGCAAATCAATGGTCAGAGAGAGAGAAAAAAAGACAGACAGACCAGGGCAGTGTCAGACGCTGGGCTCTGTTTGTTATATGGCAGGGGTGAACGGTATGGCAGTATATATTATATTCTTCATGATATAGTTCTTAGAGTTGGAGGGTATCTAGTACTCTTATAATTCCACAATTCATTGCTGTGGGTAGAACATCATGTCATATCTGTGTTTTTGGAAACTTATTGTAGGTGTTCTACGACACGGAGCAGCTGAATGATACATTAAGTGTGACGATCCGCACAGACAACTGAACTGAACTAGTGGTTGCTGTAGTGTTCCTAGATGGTTGCTATGGTGTCCCAGGTATTGCTTGCTAAGTGATTGCTATTGTGTCCTCTGTGATGTTGGCTCAGTGCTTGTTACGCAGGTGCTATAGTGTTGATAGGTGGTTGCTATGGTTTCTGAAGTGGATGCTGTGTTTTGCCTAGGTGGTGGCTATGGTATTGCTTGGTGTCCCAGGTATTGCTTTAGATGTGTGCTGTATTGGTAAGTGGCTGCAATAGAAATTCAGGTACGTGCGTAATGGTTCGTGTGTTGCGATGGTGTCTGCTAAACAATTGTTTACCGTGTGGTTGCTGTGGTGTTGTCTAGCCCTGTTCTGGTGACCCATGTGGTTGGTTGGGTTTTATTAGTGTATTTGTATCACTTTTTTTTTTTTTTTGTTCTCTAATGATTTTTAAAATCTATAAATATAATGAACTGATACAGAGCCCCTGCCAGTTTTGTAACATCACACATTTCAAAGGTTGACCAATGAACCGAATGTTTTAATGATAATAGACTGAAAGAGGCTTTAAAAAGTTACGTTTTAAAAAAACTCCTCTAAAGTTAGTGTTTCAGAGACGCTCGGATTCTGCACGACAGCGTCAAAATAGCTCGTGATTTTCCTCTGTAGGGAATAGTGATCTGTGGAACACATTTCAAACACAGCTAAAGTGACGACAGGGAGAGAAAGGAAAGCGCAGACAGGGAAGGAGACCAGCAGGAGAGCAAGCGAGGGAGGGCGACATAGAGAGAGAGAGTTAGAGAGCAACGCAGAGAAAGCAAGAGTTCGTTCCTAGCCTATCAAAAGCGTGACCCAGTTTAGCAATGATGGATGCCCAAAGCCAGCTCAGATTTATCGGTATTGCTTATTTGCTTAGCGGGCGCCCTTTTCAGCGCCGCTCGGGGTTGAAGGCTGGAGCAGGAGGCTCACACGGCTGCCTGCCCTAACCCACTTACTGCCTACAGCTGGGCCTCCGGACCACAAGCATGGCTTGGCACACCACGCCGCACCTCAGCCAGATGCCGTCCTGCCACACGGAGTCCGCACGGGGGCCCATTCCGAACGCCCACTCCTTCACTTTTGCGAGGGATGTCCCGGAGGGTTTTCTTTCTCTCCTTTAACTCTGAAGAAGTGGAGAGTGGAGTACTTCTGTTTGGCTGTCCTGTTTAAATGGAGGGACTAGAATACATACGGTTTAAAATACACGCTATGTCCAAACGTTAGTGGACACCCTTTCTAATGAATGCATTCAGCGGCGTTAAGTTGCACCCGTTGCTGACACAGATGTGCAAAGGCGCACAGCTTGTCTTGTCCCTGTAGAGAAGTACTGCCCATAGAATAGGACTCTCTGGAGCAGAGAAAACTGAGGGCATCTGTGTTCTCTGGAACGATGGTGCTAACCTCTAACATTCTGACCACACTAATCCCTCAAACCTAACGCTGGGCAGCTACTATATCTTCAGCCAGCTAACAGCACACCTGGGTGGGACCCTGAGAGGACAGCAACACAATCCATTAGGCCTTAAGAATAATTGCAAAAAATATCACACACGAGTCACACAACCAGTTAGACCTGAGCTTTACCAAATACCAGGCTTTGGCACAAGGATTGGAATTGATTTCTGATTAAAATATGAGGCTGTTCTTTCACATCAGATCGAGACTTTCCTGACTTCTACAGTTGCTTTGCTGTTCTGTGAGGTGCCCCTCCACACCCCACCTCTCCTCGCCCCCCACAGGCTGAAAGTAGAGGGGCCTTGCTCTTCAGTAGCTAAAAGGAGGAAGTTGTATTTAAGTCTTGGGCAGGGAGGTTGTTTTTAAAGTAGGCAGAGAGCCCTCATTAGGTTGAGGTTTTTGGAAGTGACGGAGGGAACAGAGGGACGGGCGGAGCAAGGGAAGGCTGGGGTGGAGGTGGTTTGGCACAGTGCCTAGCTCCGGACTGGCATGCTCCCAGGCCACAGCACCTCTGGCCCCAGTTGCCCCCAAAACTCCCACACACGACTATATGCTGGTGTAAACAGTCTGCTGCTAATGTTTCAAATGATTTTCTCTCTGCATTTTATGGCATTTATAGAGGAGAACCAAGCAAACTGCACGGCCACAAATGAAAAAGTCCATTTCTGTTTCTGGTGGCTCCTGTTTGGGAACAGAAGATTGTGAATTTTAGATCTTATCCCATAGGTGGGGTTAATTGAAACGGCAGTGGTCTCGTGGTAACCATTGTTTTAAAGTCTAGAAAAGCAATGGACAGTGTTTAGTTTAACGGGCAGGGAAGGGCTATAAGAAGACATCCAGGTGTTTTCAACTTGCAGTTTCTCCAGGGCAGATTGTAATACATCTGGAACGTCCCAGAAAGATGTTAGGACTGCTTGTATGCTGGTAAGACAGGCAAATCAAAGCCCCCCCACAGGGTTCCCAAGAAGCAGAACATCTATAGAATCTGATGGGTTTTAAAACACAAGTGCTGTGGACTGATGAAAACGAAACACTCGGCTACAATCAGCCAAAGCATGAATGTAACTGCATATTATTACTGCAGGCCTCACAATTACTATGCATCAGTCATGCTTTGGGGTTGTTTTGCATCCTGTGGCATTGGGCGAGGAGGCCAATGAATTCCACAAAAAGACGCGATGCAAATATGAAACCGTTGGTGATCCACAATCTGAAGCCCTCACTGCAAGGCAGCTGAAGAATATCTCCAAACTAGAGACTCTATATTAGTATTGTGGTCCTCCTGCAGTCCTGCGCTGATAACAGAGGTCAGGGAAAAGCTTTAGATGTGCCGTTTGCGACGGTTGAAAAGGCATTATTTTCATATGTGCATTTTGCACACAAAAGTGGGCTCCCAGTGTCCACTTCAGAGCTAATGCATCAGCAAATAAGGTTCGCACTGTGGCTCTGATGGCCATTTGCAACCGTTTCCACTTTCAAACCTCCACACACTCCCTCAAACCTCACTCGTGCGCGCGCACACACACACACACACACAATCTCACAAACCATGCAAAAGTCAACTCGTCCTGCTCTTTGTACCAACGTGGGTCCTGCTGACTCTTGGTGAAAAGGCTCCAGAGCTAACAGGCAGAAAATAGACCCGGCTCTCCGTTTGAGCCCTGGCCTCCGGGGCCCTGGGCCGCACCGTTGCCCAGCAATGAACGACTTTGAAACATAAGGGGTTTGGGGGGGGGGGCTTCTGGTTCATTCCTAAATGCTAACCAGCTTTCTTCTTTCCCAACACACACACTCATACTGACCCTCACACACACAGACCCTCACATATAATGAACCACCTCAACATGAGTTCTTTTGTACAGGACTTGTCCTATAATTGTACTGGACGATGACAATGCACTCTTGCTGGTCTTTCCAGTGCTGGCTGCACTGTTCGGGATCGGACCCTTAAGGAAATCGAATTTAAAGCTGTTTTAATTGGGCATTAAATGTGTCTCTGTGCTGAAGGAACACTAATATTGGGTGGGAGGCCTTTACAAAGCTGGATCAGATGTTCTGCTGGTAGAATTTAATAAATACATGCAGTGGTTCGAGGGGACATCTGACCAAGTCTTGTTCCAGCACAAGAGATATTTCTTTTATAGATAAATTGCATCAGTATGTGTTTGCATTTATTTTAATACGCAGACGAATCCTGTACAATGACTGTAAGACAAGAAAAAAAAACATCTACAGGTTCTGTGGTGGACCTCCAGGTCAGGTGTGGAAGACCAAGAACACTTTGTGAAAAGCCCTCGGGATGATTTAACGGTGAGTGTGTTTACGTGCACTCCGTAATCGGATATCTGCAGAAAATCATATTTAGTCAGTAATCTGATCAACAACTTCAGATCTCTTCTCTGCAGCCAGTCAGTATTCTCGCAGGAAAATGTAAATGAGGTGGCGGGGGAGGCGGAGTCTCTGCTGGTTCATGCCATGTTGTGCGTTTTCTCCTTGATCAGGGAGCGCTGTAGCTTGTCAGGAACGGTGTACGCTCACCCTGAGAAAACCAGAAATCAGAGTAAGCATATAAATGCCCTGAGATTTCTTCATCGGATTTGAAGGCCTACGTCAATAAAGGGAATCCGAGTATGTCGTTTACATGCTTGAATAATCAGTTTGGATGTGAAGGCATTCGACGCTTTCCTGCATCCTCACCATAAAATTCAGAATCACATGTAAACAAGCCTGGTGCATTTTTGGAACAAACGCGGTGGACCAATGAAAGAACGAACCCTAATCCTAGACATTTCTCCGACTATTAAACACGGGGGTGGGTGGATCATGTTGGGGGCTTGCAGTGTCGCAGCCAGTGAGTGGCACAGGAAACCTTCTACTGGTAGAAGATTGAGTTTAATTAAATACCAGTGAATTATGGAAGCAAGCAAGCGTTACATCATCTGTTAAAAAAAAAAAGAGTTAAACATGAAAAGAGGATGCACTTCTATTGAATAATTGAATAATGATATTAAGCATGCCTCAATCTCCACAATGGAATACCTCAAGAGGCGCGAGCCGAAGGTTTTAGCATGGCCTTCACCGTCTCGTGATGGTGGACAGACTTCAAAAGAGCAGCACAGCACGATGTTAGAATCGAATAGAATAGAATTAGAAGCCTTTTACAGGAAGGAGAAGTGAAGCTGACAGAACAATACCTGAAAGACTACTTTTGCGTCTACACCGAGCGTTTATGAGCTGCGATTCTTGCCAAAGGTGTTAAGTACTGACCATGCAGCGTGCCGAAACCTTTTGGCGCCCAACGCAGTTTGTTGTGTCGATTGTTCATTTTAGTAAATAAACTGCAGCAGAGAATACAAGTAGAATCAGGTGTGTCTAAACTAAGGACGTGCCAAATAGTGTTGGACACCGGCCATCCTGGACCGCGTTTGAAGATCTCTTGTCAGAATTGTTGCTGTTTGGAGGAGAGGGTGAATTGACTGTACAGTAAAGCTCACTTGGAAAACGTGTGTGTGTCCTCCACATGCATCAGTGTAAATAGCTACCCTGTAAATGTGTTCGTGTGTCTTGACGGAGATGCAGTCAATGCATTCATAATGGGCTCACGTCTCCGGAGAGAGTGTGTGAATGTGTGAGACACTAGCACAAGCCAAGGTCAATAGAAAGCCCGTCTCTCCAGGGACAAGAAACACAAACAGCAGTGCTTTCACATAAGCTAGATCAATTCCGGTATCCTTTATTTAGTTCTTGTGGCCAGTGGACAAATTAAAACTTTTGTATTAATCTAAGAATTATGAGCCAAGTAACCCCCAGGCAAGTCAGGAGGGGATTGAAACAGAATTAAGAGAGCCAAAGCTATTTAACAGTGATACACCAAATACATAAAGATAAGGAGAAGTGCTTCAGGGTATTGGGGGTTGGAACAGTTAGCAGTTTTAATGATATAGCACAATTTAAAACCAGTGGTAATATTGTTACAGCAAATATTGCTACAGTGTCCCTGCAAAGCTCAGCCCTGAACTGCATGCATTTGCAAAGCCATGACATTTAAAACCACTGAATCACTGAAGTGAATAACCTTTGATTATCTTCGTCTGCGGTGGCTCCCGTCAAGGGATGGTTATATTAGGGAGCAAGTGAACAATCGGTTTACGAATTTGAGGTATTGGAACCGGGACCAAACTGTGCTGGCAAGACAACTGACCCTGAACACATCAGGAAGGTCTTGTGGGGTGTTTCCAGTGTTCAGTGGTCATTACTTACCAAGAGTGCTCCAAGGAAGGACAACCTGGGAACCAGTGATGGGTTTCGTTCTAGTTCGCGAAACCTAATTTTGAACACATTCCCACCAACGAACATAGGTTCCGGAACATGAAACCCATTTGCAGCAGGAACCAAAGGTTAGAAGATGTTTCAGCTTGAACTGCTGTGGGTGATCAGAACAAGGAGCAGTGACATACCATTCATCTCATGTGTTGTAGTCTTTCTACGTCATCTTATTGCCAGAAGTTTATCCATGTTTGAGTTTTATGGAGCAAAAACGTTCTGAACTAGTTTGATCTTATGCAAGGACTTGCCTGGATTTCCGACCAAAAGGGCATTGCAGTATTCCAACCTTGAGGTTTGGAATGACGGTTCTGCAGTTTGGCAACATAACAAATACCCGGCACAACTAATTTGTATCGACTTCTGTCTCACACATGGCATCGTGCAAGTTCTCACGTGTGTTTTCATCACAAAATGTTTTTTCAAGACCAGAAAGTGTCATTGTGGGTTCATTCTGGTGACAGATCTTGTAAATCATGACCCATGTTGCTGATCACACATGCATTGTGCAAATTACAGCCACTAACATATTCCCAACTACAAGAGAACAAGTTGCCTAGTATGAAGTGTACAACGATCTGGAATTAAATGATGTACTGCTGATGTCTTGGTGCCATGAACCACACCTTCAGAGACCTTCAGAGTCCATGCCTTCACAGGTGTTAAGTGTACAGTTCACAATGCGAGGTAAGAGTGTACAATTCAAGGGAAAAGAGTTTGTTTGGGTTGGAAACTGGGAGGAAACCCATTTAGTCTAAAGGAAGTGTTCTCAAAACATGGAACGCAACACAGGAAGACATATCTATCAGCCTGCCCCATTCCCACGTCACATGCCAAGCAAGAAACACAAACTAATGTGGCGTGAGAATTACTGTTCAGGTTCAAGGTTCCACGAAATGTTCTTAAGTCACCTGAGAAAAAAAGCTATACCTCGAATAAAGCTCGGGATCTGAGCCAGTTTGACAAAGGCCAGACTTTGATGGCTGGGTCAGATATCTCCAGAATGGTAGGCAGGTCTCATAGGGTGTTCCTGTTATGCAGTGTTCAGTTCATGTTGTTATCAAGTGCTCCAAGGAGAGACAACCTCATGTGGTTCATTGATACGACCAATGGAGCCCCCACCTCATAACATACAGGACTTATAGTGTATCTGGCACCAAGACCTTAGCACTAGGACAACCCTTCAATTCATTCAGCTACATACAATTTACACCTATTGATGAAACATGTGCAAATGCACACACAGCTTATCATTTTCCTGTAGAGATGTACTTCCAATAGAATGTCCATCCATCCATCCATCCATCCATCCATCTTATCCGGGGAAGGGTCGCAGGGGCAGCAGTCTAAGCAGGAATGCCCAGACTTCCAATAGAATGTGATGTTCTTAAAAAATACTTGACAGTGGTCTAAATAAGTCGCTGTGCCTTTACCCAAAACAAGATGTTCTTAATTTGTACTGTATTAATGCTTCTGTCTGGCATACAAGCAAACCACTGCTCAGATGATAAACCTTCTTAACCACTTTCTTAACTGGGTTGACCGTGAATTGGACAGACTGTAACAAGGACACTTCAGAGTCGGACATGTACCATAGAAAAGAGGGGAATTAAGGGAGAGTGACCACAGGGGAAGGAAACAAACAGTGGAGGGTACTTGAGGTTGGAGAGTTCAGGAATGGGGGGGTGCTGTGGAGGCCAAGGGGAAGATACAGAGGGTGGGCTAACAGATGGCCGAAGCAGGAAGTTAAGTAGGTGTTTGTCCGTGGATTCTTAAGACGGAGGTTAGACACAACACGGCTATCTGAGGGAATAAACAAAGGAGTATACTCTCTTTCTTCGACAGAGATACGAAGGGGCTCAGGCGTCAGGGGGTGTTTAGCCCTTTGCACTTTAAGGGCTTCCACGTGATAAATTTTGCTCGCTATTTAGAAAAGAATGCCTCACGTTTGGATTACCTTGATATGTTTAAGAATGGTAGGAATTGGCAACTTGCACACTTCATGGTCCTGAGGATCTGCTCCACCAGTACACCTTTCCCACCAATGCGCTCTGGTTCTTGAACTGGTTCTGTTCTGCCTTACAAGAAGTTAACCTAAGTGTTACATAAACAGGAACTACACCAGCACAGATTAAATTGCCAAGGTCTCTAGGGTATGTGTCTTGGATACTACCGGGACTAGAAGGATGAAATCACTGTCCTATGTGGTGCTTCTTGATTTGAGACATGAACCATTAACATTAACTGGATCCACTGGGAGACCAGCTCCCCTCGGTTCTACTAAAACTGGTCTAAATGTAGGAAGAAGCAGAGTTCTTTTGGAAAAGGCCTGTAAGTGTTTGAGGTTTGTGGAGATGTATTTCCATCGTAAAACACGTAATGTCCCTTATGGAAGAGTTTGGGACTCCTTTGGGAATGGTAACAGTCCAGCCTGGCCTGGTGGAATTGTGTGAGCAGTGTCTCAGGGCCTGAAGGCATCGCGTGAGCAGCTTTGGGTCAGTGCGGGGTAATGGGCAGGGTTTTTGGGGACACAACGTTTTACTGGGGATTAAGGGGAGGGGGTTATCTCAGAAGGGGATCAGAAAGGGGCACCGAGGGGTACAAGCTGCATGGGACAGCAGAGCATGTGCTTGTTTTTCCTTTTTTTAAATGAGGCTGACCAGGGGGTCTTTGAGGGGGCATCAGAGAGAAAGAGGAAAACAGTGGATTTATTCATAGTCGTGTTGATTTTTTTAGCTGAAAGAAGGGATTGTTCTCCTCCGGACAGGTTTCTGTAGAACTTCTCACCGTTCTCAGGAACATCTAATCAGGCTTATTTCAGACCTACCACCTCATTGTACTGTCTATATTCTGTAGGTGTATCTCATGTCATTATGTGTATTTGATGATACAAGCCTAACTACGCTGTGTGGACAAAAGTATTGGGACGTTTGCTCATTCACTGATTCTTCTGATTTTTTTTTCTCCTTATTTTGTAACTGTCTCTACTGTCCAGGGAAGGCTTTCTAATATAGTTTGTTGTGAGGATCTTCTATTAATTTTTCCTGTATGCTCTTTTGAATTCATGCAAGAAGAACGTGTTCTGTCCAATCTCCTCAGAAAGATCTGTTGAAAATGAGGAACGGAGAGCACGAGAGGGCTCCTGAGGTTGAGAGTTAATGGCGAAGGCACAGATGACTTTGATACAGGTCATATGCATGTCACATGGAATATTCTGGAGTGAGTGAAGAGGAGAGGGAAAAAGGGATTAGGGAGCAGGATGAAAGAGGAGTGATCACTATTGATCAGCAGCATCAGTCATGCTTTTCAAACCACTTCCTTCACTCCTTTCTCTCGGCTGATGGGGGATAGACTATGGAGTGAAAGAGCTTTGGGGCAGTGGAAAGAATGGGGGAAGAATGGGTTCCCGACCATTTCTAGTGCCTGTATCTGCTGATGGAGGTGGCCAATGGGACGACTGCATTTCTAGCATTAGTGTAAATTGAGAGGCTGTTAGTCCTATAAGTTTTAGTCTAAATGTATCGGAAAATACATGCTGTTCCTAATAATTTGGCTTGTTTTTTGTGTTTTACTGTTGACGTCCTCATTGTTCGACTAGTTTTACATAGGAAGTTCTGTATGTATCTGTCACTTTGATAGAATAACACATTGCACACTCAGCAATGATGGTTCTTTAGTGAAGAAAATGATTGTATATAAAATCTTGGACAAAGAACTCTTTGCGTGAATAATAGGTTCTTTTTATCATTAAAGAGGCCGTCAGATGATAAAACCCTTTAATCAAGGGCTTAATAATTAATGGTTCTAAATAGAAACCATAATAAATAGAAACAATGTTCTAATAAACATACTAAATATACTATTTATTAATATATATATATATATATATATATATATATATATATTCTTGAAATGAGCAAAATATTCTGTTAATGAGATAAAATTATCAGTATATACAACTTTAACACAAGAAAAAAAGGCTGTGATGCAGTTAATAATAATTTTTTTTTAATTGTGATGTAATTTTTTATATCTTGATTAATAGCTTGCGATATTTCAGTATTTATGATCTTTTTGCCAGCTGGCTTGAAATGCATCACTTTACATGTATTGAATATAAAATGACATTTTATCTTTTTTAGGGAAACTTTTTCACAATATTCAAATTTTTTCTTTTTAGTGTTTATCGTTGTTCTAGCTTTGCACTCTCTGGCGCCCTCTAGGCCACAGTAACAGACGTTATTCCCAGCCCACAATGAAGAGCATCTCGGAAACAAACAGTGCAAGTTCATTACAGGAAAAACCTCGTGGGTCAGTAACATCAGGGCAAGAGTGGTTTCATGTGTACAGTTCAACGTTTGAATCCCAGCGATGCTGGCGGTCCATAAGCGCAGTAATTGGCTTCACTTGGTTGGTTGTAGTGATGAACAGTAGATATAGGAAGGTTTAACGATTGATACGGTGCTGTCGGTGTGTTAGTGTTCAGCGTTAAAAATAGCCATTTCTCGTCTCCCGAACGTTCTGGTCACAAGCTTGTATGATGAGTAACAAGTTAGATCTTGTGTAAAAAATGGTGAATGAAAATCATTGTGTTTATAGTTTTTGGTTGAAACAATTCACTAGAAATAGCTTTTGGTTTGTGAACATCTGTTACAGGTTTACAAACCTCAAAGAAGCCAAATATTTGAATGTCTAGAATTGGATTTATTTGTTTATTTGTTTGTTTGTTTTTTTAGTTCTCTGTTTTTGGACATCAACCGTATTTTGCCCACCTTAACACCTGCCCATCCCTCCTCTTCTGACAGTGTATCTGTGGTTTCTCCTGGTTTCTCGTCTTTGCACCCTTTCATGCTGGAGATCTCCATGGAAGCTTAACTCAAGCGTGCCTGCACGCATTCTGTCTCTCTCTCTCTCTCTCTCTCTCTCTCTCTCTCTCTCTCTCTCTCTCTCGCTCTCTCTCTCTCTCTCTCTCTCTCTCTCCCCCTCTCCTACAGTGTTGTCAAAACTTCCCCGAACTCTTCTCCACATAATTGCAGTCCTTCTCCATCTCTCATTAGGGAGCCTCATCTGACCTCTGAAGGCATCTTTTGGTCTGTTCCGCAACCGCAGCCTCGTTCACCCACCACTGCACTCCCTACAGCCTCCTGTCCACTTCGCCTCCCATCTCCCATTCCAGTTCCCTTCCACAACACACCTGATGCAGTGCATCCACTAACTGACCACGCTCTCCATGTTCCACTTCCAAATGCAATATTCTTCTACCTTTCGTTGAACTGTTGCCATGTTAACTGAAGATTTTTGCACATCTCCGTAGTTCAGCCTGAAGGCCGTTACACCCTGAATGCAATTCTACCTTCATCGTATGTTCTCCATGTATGTATCACACCAAGCGTGAAGGTGAAAATGCGGCAAAGGATTCATAATATTTTCTTCTAATTTTGCAAGGCTTCATCCGCAACATAAGCTCTCTCCACCAATCACAGCTCTCTGTCTGGCGTTGGTATGGTAACTGAACTCCACTGAACTCTTCATCCTCACCTGTGGAGCTATACCTCCAAGATCTGTTCAAAAACTCAGTTAATGAGAACCAAGCTGTGTTTAGACGCTCTCCTAAAGTTTAATGTGTGAAAGAACTACTTTCTTCTATCACTCTTTCAAAAAGCAGCATGCAGTGTTGACCTGTCTCAAATCACTCCCTCACCCCTATGTAGTGCACTTTGTAGGTTGCGAAATAGCAGCACCTCCAGTGCTTGAACAGAAAGCTCACAATCAAATCAAAACCTCCAGGTATCACTTACAAGTCATCCGACAAGAACACGTGCAAACACTGATATATAGTTGGACGTATGTGTCCTATTTTATCAATGGTCCCTCACCAATTGTGTGGGTCTTTTTGTCTTTGCAATCTGTCAGTTAGCATAGTATGATATGATTGTTGTTTCTGTGTAATGAAGAACATCTAAAGATGCGTCTCACAAAGCTGGAGACAATATAGATTGTATCTGCATAGCTTTTGCGTTAGGTTGGGTTCCGTTTTTTGAATTACAGATTAAAAAAATCACTTTTCAGCAATTTCCTGAACTTATCTGATGATCAACCTTGGGGTGTTGGAGAACCACCAGTGGTACAGATACCATAGTTTGAGAACTGTTGACTCCTTGAACCCATATCATTCTTTTTATTTCTAGATATAGATATAAATATTGATTTATCGGCCAGTCCTAGTATGCAATGACCTTTAGAATTTGTGTAGCTACATGGATTGAACCATGAAGGAAAATTAAAAATGGACGTGGTTTTTCTTTGGACAGCAGCGGTCAGATGTAGACTTTTTATTAGGACTTTTTTTCTCAAGAACAAATTTCAGACATTGTTAGGAGGATCTTTTTGAACTGGGAACATCACCAGGTTCTTCTTTCTCTTCATTTGTCTGTTGAGTCTTCGTCTCACAGTGGAAAGACTGACCGAAACGAATCTGGGAGGAAGTTCTCAGATCTGAAGTGAGAGTGAAGCTGGAGTTTCTCTTCTCTCTCAAAGATGAATGGCTTTTGGGGGGGTGTTAGCAGGTCTTGCATGGGTTTGGTAGAGATCCCATTTTCTTCAGATCTTCTCAGTTTTGGAAACTCTTTTTTTCTTCTGATTTTACTTGGACCATGTGGATTTTATCTGATCTCTTTATCTTTTATCAGATCTCCTCAGAACCTTGCCCTCAGTGGCCGTTTTGCCTGGTCTCAGTGCTGTATTTGTGGGATAGGGCATGGATAGGTTCCCATAATTTGGGAAAATGTCCAACTCTTTCCAACCCTCCCACAGTTTCTCGTTTTAGCCGAGCTTCCCACCATGTTTGTACTGTACTATATGTTTTCAGGCGGACAGCGTGGCATTGTTGAGCAATTATCAGGCCCATTTAGCAATTACGCTTTTACTTACAGTAAGGCGAAGGCTGGAGAGCTGCTGGTCTTTGGTATGTGTGCTATTTAGGGTGCTCTGTATTCCTCTGCCGTGCCCCTGGAATTGTTCGTGCTTTTAATTATTCTCTTTTATAAAGGGATCAAAGGTGCTGCTGCCGCTGTTGGCCCCTATTTTCATTCACACACACACACACACACACACTCGCTTTCACACTTCTTCTTTTTTTTTTTAAATATTTACTATGAATGCGATCCATTATTCAAATCACGTAGCGTATGCTGTAATGGTTCCGTTTTGGCTCCACTACGCAGCAGTGTGTGATCAGACTCTGAGTGTAGGTTAGGTGTTTTAGGTCCTTGTGAAACTGACCGGCAAAGCATCTTTTCATGACGGCCTTCAAGGTCACTGACCAGGTGGTTCAAAACTGTTAGTGCGCTTTGGAAGCAGGTTATTATTCCTGTTTTGTAGTGGCTTCTTTGGCCGTGAAAGCTCACAAACCCTGGATCTGTGACTGAAGGGGAATAAATCTCTGGCTTGATGAATCCTGTTGGAGCAGTTGGAGCCCCTTTTCTGGATGTGTCTGTGCCTGGTGGCTCTTGATGCACTGACTCCACTCCTCGTGAAGCTCTCAAGTTGCTTAACCTCACCAATTTGGCAAGATATTATCATAGTTGCTATATTCATTCACAATTATTTCATTATTTAATATTTATAGTAGATTTTCAGGAGATCTTAAGCTCAACCATGTAGTTTATTTTTTTTGTTTTTTGCTAAAAACACTAAAAAAATACATGAAACCATTGATCATCCTGAGTGTTTTTGAGATGAAAAACTAAATATCCTTTATTATTTCTGTTTTTCACGTATCAGTATTATCCCTTCTCAGGACTTTTATTCTGAAATTTGACCCTGTGTGAGCTAAGAAAGAGAGCAAACAGCCCCTCCCTTCTCATTTTCCTCTAGAACCCAATATCTATGTCAGTAATGGGTCCTTAGCCCCGCCCCCTCTCTGATCTGTCAGAGTCTGTACGCAGGTTGAGTGTGTACACTGCCTGCAGAGCGGATCTCAGGTTCCAAGTGTTAAACCGCTGAATGAATTACGCTCTGTAGCCATCTTCATCTTATTCTTTGCAAGTCCACTCACAGCGGATTTCAATTCATTTGTGCCATCACAGCGATACATGATAGTACAGATATATTTTAAAGTGCAGTACTGAACATTTACTTATGAAAAATAATGAAATGTAGATTATTTTAATGGAGGTTTGAAGAATATTTTACACACCAGCGTGACCAGGTTATGCATCACCAGGTAATACATTGAGCATGTCCACAAAAGACGTCACTTGTGTGTAAAATATTCTATATAAATAATAAAAATTCCGATGCTTGGACTTTTTCCTACAAATGACATCACATTTTTAGTCTTTACTGAAGTGTGAAGTACTAGAAACAGCCCTGTTGGCTACTGGTACCAGTTTCCTGGCACAGGTACCAGGTGCGCTGACTACCCATTTGAGGATAACAACCCATTATAGGCTTTTAGCATCAGATAGAAAATGTTAATTACGGATGATTTCAGTCCATCTACCACTATATACTATTGGTGACAAAAGTATTTGGACACCTGCTCCTTCTCGGTTTAATACCCAAGGATATTAAAAAGGGTTTGTCCTGCTTTTGTTGGTGTGTTTACTGGATTTTGGGGCATTGCGGTGAGGATTTGATTGCATTTAGCAACAAGAACGTGGTCAGGATGTTAAATGATCCCCCTCCCCTTGGCGTTGACACAGGTACACATCTGTCAGCACATCTGTCAGCCATGGATGCAGTTTAAAGTAGCTGAATGCATTCGTTGCAGTTTATTTTAAACTGCAATAGTGAACAAGCTGAAAATAAGGTCATTTATGAAACTTCTACATTAGGTTATTAGTGCTTTTGGGAATAAATATGCAGATAAGAATTCAGGAGCCCAAGAAACGAGCACCTGATTCATTAATTATTGCAACCACTTCTCATTGATTCGAACATTCCAATATCAGTGTCCCTTCAGGGGCATTTGACTGGGGTGACACTGATCAGCCCATCATTCACACATCTCCCCTGGGCTTCCCCCCAAAAACCCCCCACCCCACCACACCCCATGCTTTTTTCCCCCTCACACACACACACACACACACACACACACACACACACACACATACACACTCTCATAAAGCTGCTGGGGAACAGCAGGATTACGACTACTTTGACAGAGTCTCCTCACAGACACACACAGGCTCAAACAGGCTCTAATAGGTATTTTGCTGGATAAGGTTGGCATGAACCTCCCTATGATTTAGTCACTTCATGCTCTTCCCATGGGATTGTGAGCAGGTTATCCAGCAATGAAGGAAATCCTGTGATAAAGGCTTCCATCATGTCCTTTGACTCTTAAGGACTTAAGCCAGAAAGTGGCCACCTGTGCCGTATCATATATCTCTATTCCTTTGGCTGATGCGTTACATGGTCATCACGTGACCCGTGTCCTCTGATTCAGCACAAGATCAGCTTTTCAGTTTTGCCAGTTATTGAATGCAAATGTTCGATGTAGAACTAAGAGGAACGCAGTGCGCCATGCAATAATGCTGCGTTTACATTATGATGGCCGGCAAGTGTGGGATTCAGTGGAGCGTTCTGTAGGTGGCGGAGGAGGAGACGACGGCCATCAGCTGAATGTTAAGGCTTGGGTTCATATCTTATATTTATATATACAGTGGGAAAATAAATATTTGATACACTGCCGATTTTGCAAGTTTTCTCACCTACAAAGAGTGGAGAGGTCTGTCGTTTCTTTCGTAGGTACCCTTCAACTGTGAGACAAACTCTAAAAAAATCCAGATTTTTAAGTAATTAATTTGCATTTTATCGCATTAAATAAGTTTTTGATACAATAGAAACGCAGAACCTAATATTTGGTACAGAAATCTTTGTTTGCGATTACAGAGGTCCGAAGTTTCCAGTAGACCACGTATTTGTATTGGGTTCAGGTCTGGAGAATGGCTAGGCCACTCTAGGACCTTGAAACGCTTCTTACTGAGCCACTCCTTCATTGCTCGGACTCTGTTTTGGGTCATTGTCATGCTGGAAGGCCCAGCCAAGACCCATCTTCAGTGCTCAGTCCGTGGGCTGAAATCTCACGATATACGGCCCCATCCATCCTCCCTTCAATAAGGTGCAGTCGACCTGTCCCCTTTGCAGACCTGACCTTCTCCAGAATCCTCAGTACCTGAAGAGGCAAGATCTTGAATGGAGCACCAGACCGAGGAAGACTGACAGCCGCCATGTGTTCCGTCCATTTTCTAATAATTGCACCAACAGTTGTTGCCTTCTTGCCAAACTGCTTGCCTATTGTCCTGTAGCCCATCCCAGCCTGGTGCAGGTCTACAACTCCGTCCCTGATGTCCGTAGACAGCTCTTTGGTCTTGGTGGAGAGGTTGGAGTAGGATTGATTGTGTGAACTGGCCTTCGACTCTACATTTTTAGATTCTGTCTCTCATAGTTGGTGTATCTACGTTAAAACCTCCATTCTTTGTAGGTGGGAAAACTTTCAAAGTCGGCTGTGTGTGTGTGTGTGTGTGTGTGTGTGTGTGTGTGTGTGTTAAACCTGTATTTAAATGTATGAAGGCATCATTGATTGTCCACTCTCTCGAGGTACATTTATCACCATCAGTCTTGGGCCTGGGTGTGGTGAAGTGGTGTTTCTTCTTTGTTCTGCTTCTTTAGTTGACGGTCTTTGGGGAGTTTCGCTGTTGCTGACCTCATCAGTGTTTGTCCTTTATTTAGAAATGTTTTTAAAAAATTGATGTTTCAGTTCTCTCTGATTGGGTCTGTGACACCTATTTTCAGTCCAATAATGGCTTTCGCTTTGGACCACATATCGAGAGCTCCGATGAGCAGCTCATATTACAATTCAGTTCAGCGCTCGGAATCAACTGCAGACCCTTTATCTGCTTAATTTAACATGAAATAAACCGAAAATGCAGATGAGACCTGTTCACTGGATAAGAAATTGAAACAAATTAGCCTTTGACACCCTTGTTTTGTCCAGACAGTCAATGGTTCTCAAACTACCAGACCAGCACACACGCACGCACACACACACACACACACTCACACTGCATTTAGCTTTGAAACCCACAAAAAAACAGCGAAAGGGAATAAGGGTTTTCGTCTTGCTGGCTTTTCTAAAGCTGCTTCTCTCATCTATCGTGTTTCTCATCCTTGAAATTTTTGAACCCCACGCTGATGATCTCACTATCTTTTCAAATCCCTCTTTTGAAACATTTCATTGCGATGCCTCTCGTGAGGTTTTTCTGGACTGCTTTTGTTTGATCACCGCTGTTTTGTTTGTACATGTGTTCAGCTCATTTTGTGTGTGTAGGACTACTGGGGCTGTTTTTGTACCCTATGGTCACAGATGCTGGAGTCTGTACTGTGAGTTAATTAAGGTGTGTGTGTGTGTGTGTGTGTGTGTGTGTGTGTGTGTGTGTGTGTGTGTGTGTGTGTGCGTGCGTGTGTTAATTGAGACATGTTGTGCAGCTTGAGGGCGCAGAGCGCAGACACACTATTGATCAGCCGGCCTTGTCTGAGTCGCGTTTGACTGATTCCTGATCGATTCGGCCTGTCGCACTGATTGATCACCAATACTCTGTCACAGCTATTGATCAGGGCCACTGCTTAGTGACATGCAGCACTGGTCATACGATGGTGCAATAAGCACTCCTCTGACTTCCTTTCTTCGTCCCTACTCTCCACACCCCCTCTGACCGGACCTCTGCTGCAGTGCTGGTCATTGTGTGATGCTACGCTTGGCTTGGTGGCTTCAGTGGCAATTAATAGTTACTGTACAGCAGGGGTCATTTTCCTGCCCAGGGGTCATTTTCATACAGCTCTTTTTCTTCTCTCTTGTGGCTCGGCAGCCTGATTAGCCGATAGCTCGAGTTAGACCAAACTAACTTTAGTCCAAAACCCCATTTTTCTGTAAACTCTGTCGAAAATCTAAAGTGAGCCCTTTGAAGTGACCTGGATTTCAGCATTTCTGCTCATTACCGAAGGCACGTTTAAAGACAAACACAATCCAAATGAATAAAACGCAGTTCAGAGCATTGAGTAAACGTCCGCAGTGCAGGCTAGAAAAAGTAAGTGAACCTCTGGGCTGATGACTCTTCAAGAGATAAAGTTAATCCACAATCGATGTTTCAATTACGAGGATGAGATTGAAAGTGCAGGTTTTACAGACGCTTCGTCCACTAAATAAAGGCACACCGAACTCGGCTGCTGACAAATCGGTTGATCTCAGGATAAACTAGGACGTATGAAACGGGCTTCAGCGCCTCAAGCCTCACAAGACGTGTTCCAGAGATGCACGAAGCCGGAAAACGCTGCAAAAACATTGCTGTCGAGCTGAGTGTACGCCAATCGGTTGTTTACGGTTTTTTCCCTAGGAGTGGACATCATGTTAAGGTCACTCCGAGAGCACAGCAGGCAAGCCTGAAAGAGGTGGAAAGGAACCTGGGTGCAACCACAAAAGACCCTACAGAAGACTGCAAAGACCTTCACGCGTCTACTATTAGAAAAACACTGAATATGAATGATGTTCATGGAAAAACATCACAACAGAAGCCACCGCCGTCTAAAAATAAAATGGCTGCCTGTCTCTAGTTTGCATTAGACCACCTGGATGCTGCACAATGCTTTGGGAAAATGTTCCCGTGGACCAACAAGAACAAAGAACCCCACAAATGCGCAACACTTCTGGAGGAAGAAAAGCACTGCACATCAACACCAACACCTCATCTGAGCTGTGAAACTTGGTGGAGGGAGCATCGTGGTTTGTTTCTGGTTCAGACTCCGGGAACAAGGAATTCGGAGGTGTATCGGAGGAGTACAAAGGAGAATGTGAGGGCAGCAGCCCATGACTTCAAGCTAAGGAGACACTGGGTGATGCAATAAGACAATGAACCAAAGGACACAAATAAATCAAAGACAGCTCTGACCTTAGACTTATTGAAATGCTGTGGAATGACCTGAAGATGGCTGTTTGGAAACGTTTGATGGAGGTGATTGCAGCTAAAGGGGCAACTGGGAGCTATAGGCTGTTATAATCGATGGTTCACTTACTTTTTCTAGCCTGCATTCTGGACGTTTACTCGGAGTGCTCTGGAACAGCACTGTTCCGTTCTTTCAGTTTCGCTCCTAGATGTGCGTAGTTGATTATTTGGCGTAGTGCTGTAACAACCTCCATTTCCCCGTGGAAAACAAGGGTTCAATTCCTGGGAGGGCGAGTACACCCTACTACACCGATAAGAGTCCTTGGATAAAGCCCCTAACACTACATTCTCCTACATGATTCAACTAGAAGTCACTAATAAGTGGATTAAAGGGTCAGCCTAATTCTGTAAATACAGCATAAAGCGGTCAATCGAAATTCCGTAGGATGACCAGAGAAATGGTCTGTTAACGCGGCTTTTCGTTTCATACCTTTAAACCAGAAAAGAGTGAAAGTTTGACGCGATGATGAGCTGATGTCATTAAAGCTATACGTGCAAGTGGAGTGCAAATTGAACCTGACCTTGACCTCGACCTTCAGTGCTGCTCTCGGTGTGAAGAACAGTTCCGTGGCGATAGAACAGTGAAAATGCTCTACAGCTTTGAATCATACATTATTACTGTGGTCATGATACCATTTCCAGACTTCAGAGATGGAAAGAGACCTTGGTCAGTATTAATCTGATGCCGTCTGCATTTGCTTGGAATTACACCAATAAAAAGCTTAATATTCCACAAAACTGTAGATTCTTCCTATAAATGATCTCAACATTCCTGTCCAATAAACCACGATTTCCCAAACACTCCGGCACTTAAATCAGGAATGCTGATGGTAAATGATAAACCTGGTGGAAATGGTTCAGCTCAGCAGATTGCTGATAGGTCGTGTGAATAGTGAGCCATGTTAGGATGCTTGGTTATATATAAAATAAACTGCCCCCTATTCAGTATTCCTAATGTTGGGAAATCTGGAATCCTGTACAGAACTCATATATACATCAAATAAACTGTCCTGACATTAATATGAATTATACTGGAAAATCTGGAATCCTGTATCGACACATTTATGTTATAAAATAAAGTGTCCCCTAATCAATATTCCCTATATTGGGAAATCTGGAATTCTGTATAGAAAAGCATTATACACAACTGTTGCATAATTAAAAATGACATTTCAGATTTTCCAATATACCCAAAACATTCTGTTAGTTATGTATGACTACACAAAAATAATGCCGCAATCCTTATCCAAAGTACTAATGCCACACTCGTGTTAGTGGGGAGAAGGAGGCGGAGTATTTCCGTCAGGAATGGTAATATTCCAGTGATCCTTGACTGGTGAAAATGGCATTATGTTAAGCAGTGGTCACTAGCTTGTGTGCAGCTTGGTCAAGCCGATAATAACTCCTCTAAGTTAACTTCCATAGAGCACAGGGAACAGAAATGACCCCGAATCATTATTCCTTATATTGGAAAATCCGGAATTCCATAGCGAGCATTATTGTAGGGAGGAGACTGGTTAAAAGAGCGTTACTGTCCTAAATGCAGATGTTTAAAGTGATAAAGTCAGGTGGAAATGGTTGGGGTCAACAGGTGGCCACTAGCCTGTGGTCAAGCCAGTGCTTTAAAGTCACCCTCTGAAAATTACAGCTTTTGGACAGTAATGCGTCCAGTGTCTAAGCTCAGCTTCACTGCTTCCGTTCAGCTTTCCAGCATTTACCTAGTTATATCATTATGGTATAATTACACGCGACCCACCTTCCATTCACCTATTTTTAAGCCTGTGTAATCACAGCTGGCTTCAGTACAGAGCAGCGAGAGTGAGCTGTACTTACGCCGAGGCCTCGCTGTAATTACACATACAGCGTTATTACAGTGTCCTCGTGTCAGGTACGTTTCAGACTTCATTTGCATGCTGTTCGCCACCATTTCGAAGAGACGCATCTTGATACCGTTTGCCTTTTAGTGAACATTTTCGCTCGGATTAATGAGACGCTTCTCTTGCTGTTAATTAGCCACTGCCTGACTAACGTGGTGAAAATGAAAAATGAGAAATGACGAGATTGATCATAAACATGAAATTTAGGCTCGGATTTAGGTTCCTGGCTTCTGTGGAGGATGAGCTGTAAAAAATGGGCCGTGATGCATTAGTGTGATGGTGCCTGATCAGCTGCCACAGTTTTGAAATAATAATAATAATAATAATAATAATAATAATAATAATAATAATAATAATAATAATATTCCAAGAACATGTGAATAGTTTGAAATTTCAAACAGTCTACTGATCACTGCTCCCTGTACTGGAATCCTGGATTCCTATATTTAAACACACTTGTATAAACAAGAAACTGTTCCCTAATCAATAATAATAATTCCTTATATTGGAAAATCTGGAACACACAGAACCAAAATGCCCCCTCCTCACAATTCCCTATATTGGAAAATTTTGAACTCTAGTTCTAGATTTAGTGTCCCATCACAAATGTTTATATTGGCAAACCAGGATCACTGTTTAGAACATAGACTTGAAATGGTCCCTCATTACCATTCCCTATATTGGAAAACCTGGAATCTTGTATTGAACACTATTACAGGGGGGAAAGGGGTCCATAATCATGAATCCTGTCCAAAAACCAGGAGCACTGTGAAGAAGAGAACTGGACTGGCGATCGGGAGATCTGGGAAAAATCGGGCCGCTGAGAGGGTGAAGGGGCCGGTCAACGAAATCGATCAAAATGGACCCCCTTTAGTCAACAAAAAGTCCAGGGATGGACTGGCAACTTAATTCATCCCTGGAATTTTTGTTGACCGAGGTGGGTGTCCCTTTTGAGGTCAGAGACAGGGAACACTAGTAAGTAGCATTCTATACAGAGGCCGGCGTGGTTCTTCTCATGTCGTGCTAAAGTGCGAGGCTGCAGTTTGTAGCGGACATTCCATCAACATTTCATAAAGCAAGCGTTCAGACGACTTCCGCCTGCGGGAAGCGGCCCAGCTTCAGACTCTCGGGCGGATTTTAGCATAAATATTTCAGACTAACTGGGACATGCTTCACCTCGGCACTAGCGGGATCCTGTTGGATACCTAGTTTACTGTTCCTTTCTTAACTTTCTCTCTCTCACTCTCCCTCTCTCCCCTCACACTCTGCACCTCCATCTGTCTCTACCTCTCCCTCGATCCCTGGCACAAGCTCTCTCTTGCGCGCACTCTCTCTCTTCTGCTCTTTCATTAGCCTTTTTCTGTCTTCTCTGTGTCCACCCACTTAACTCAGGACCCCCCAGCCCCCCCCCGCCCAACATACACTCTCTCTCGCTCTCTCTCTCTTTCTGTCTCATGCTCTTGCGCTTTCTCACTCCGCTCTGTCGCTTTTTCTCAAAGAGTCCTGCTGACGGACCTGGACCAGCCGGCTTGCTCTCACATCCTGTCTTTTCTTCTCCTCCGTGGGCCCCCTCTCTTTCCCTCTCTTTTTGCCCTCTCTCTCTCTCTCCCTCTCTCTCTCTCACTCACACACACACACACACACACACACACACACACACACACACACACCATTGTGGTACAGAAAAGACCAATTAAAATCCATCTTGTCTCCTTGCTGTCTCCCACCAAACTCTCTCTAGGGCGACTAATTAAAATAGAACCCCCTCCCACCTCCTCTTCTACCTCTTTACCTCTCTCTCTCTCTCTCTCTCTATGTTCCTGTCACTCCTCTCCTCTGTGTCTTGTCTCTCCCCTGTTTTCTAACCCCCTTTTCTCTCGTTCTGCTCTTTGTTCACTTCTTTGGACTTCAGACCTTCTTTGGACTTGCTCAACTTTTGTCTCCCTTGTTTCTCTCTCTTTCTTTCTTTATCTCTCTCTTTTGTTCTCTCTCTCTCACTCTCTCTTTCTCTCTCACTCTCTCTGTTGGTAAACATGTAAACAGCTCTTTAAAGGTAGATGTTTGTAAACAAGTCAAATCGTTCTCGCCAGCCCAACGATGGGCCATTGTATGCTAATGCTTGGCCTATTAGTGAGCCCTTCTCTAGTGTGTGTGTGTGTGTGTGTGTGTGTGTGTTTGTGTGTGTCCCCCTCACTCTCACTAATTAGCATATAGCTGCTGTGAACATGCCCTTAAACCCTCTGCGGGTTCTGCAGGCCCGGTTCTGAAGCTCTTTTGTTTTTCGGGCTCAGAGAGGTCGTTACAGCAGCCGTCTCCATTTCCTTTGTTTAATTAGTCCAGAATCTGTTGCCACATCACTGACTTCCTGCTGCCACTTCCAGGCCTGCAGCTCTGACCCGGCTCCAGAATGTGACCGGGCCGAGCGATACAGGGCTCAACCATCACACTGATATGTTTTGGGATTTGCTGTTTTAGGAAAATGGACAGAACATGTTTAGCGCTTTTCTGGATAAGACTGCAGAGTATCGGAGACAGTATGTTGAACAGTCTGGCTGTCATAGTTAATGAGTTAATGACCAAGTTCAGTCAGAATCTCCTTGATCCAGAAATCCGGATTCCCACAATCCGGATTTCCAAGCAAAATACAGAATTCACTTTCATCTGAAAAGAGAACGTTGGAGCACTCAGCAGGACACTTTCTGTGAGTGGTGGCTCCTCGTGAAGCTCTCCCAAGACCTTCTTCTCAGGGCTGTGGTCATCCCTGTTGCTTCTGCACCTTTTCCCACCACGTTTTCCCCCTGAAGTCAATATGCTTTCATACAGCAGAGTAGTGACCTTCTGCAGTGACCACCTCTTTGTGAAGGCTAAGGATTGTCCTCTGGACAACTGTGAGGTCAGCAGTCTTCCAAAATGACAGTGGTTGCATCCTGAACCAGACACAGTATTCACACTGCTTGCTCAAACTGATTTTTGATGAGACATCCTATATGGACATTGCATCTTCTCCCATTTTACCTACATCCATATTAGCTGCAGATGATTAGAACATGCTTATTTTAACCTCAAACATTAGTTGGATTTACTCTTGATGGTTGAAATGAGCGTCTGGAGAGCTCTCTGAGGCCTGAAGAAAGAAGGTTGCAGATGCAGATGAAGGGTTTAAAAGATTGCAGAACAATGAGAAATCAACAATAGGAAGTGGAGAACATTTTAAAGCAATTTGCCTGCCTTTACTCAAAGGGACACAACACTGATTAGCTCATTATCTGAAAAGGCAGCCTCCAGTACCCTGTTACTCAAATGACGTGGAAATCTTCAGATGTTTTTGATGAATGAATAATGATGCGTCTGCCAATGTATTCCTCTGAGAGTGGTGGGCATTTTAGGAATTCAGCATTCTTCTGATTGATCAGTTTTGCGAATGCTGATGTCATGGCAAAGTTAACGTTAAGAGCTTGTGTAGCCGCACTGTGTTCTGTGCAGGGCAGATTAGAAGGATCGATTGATGGATCGCTGCTGATATTTCAAGGAAGAGCCAAACACAGGGGCAAGAGAACTGTGATTCAGAGCAAAATCTGTGCCGGAGATTTATTGACCCACCAGAAATCTGCACTGTCGGCTTTGAAAAAAGCCATATTTAACGACCATGGCTGTGAATCCTCTCTGTGATGGAAATACACCCACTGATTTATGCCCCCCACCCCACCCCCTCTCTCCCTGTTTCTCTCTCAGGCTCACGAGTGACGACTACTCCATCCAGGTGGAGCTCAATGACTACCTGGACATCCTGTGTCCTCACTACCCCCCTGGCTCCCCTCTGCCTGGCCCGCCAGAGACTCTGGCGCTGTACCTGGTGGTTGAGAGCCAGTTCCGGGGCTGCCAGGAGACCAAAGGGGCGATAAAGCGGTGGGAGTGCAACAGCCCGCACGCCCCCTACGGCCCTGTCAGATTCTCCGAGAAGATCCAGCGCTTCACGCCTTTCTCCCTGGGCTTCGAGTTCCTTCCGGGACACCACTACTACTACAGCTGTGAGTGGCTCTGGGTGTTTTACCTTTCGAATTGTGAGATTGTAGCAATGAAGTATTGAAGCATGGTATCATATTTTCAGTTCATATTTAAAATAAGAACAAAGGAGAGAATCCAGAACCTTGGTTGGACATACCATCTACAGTGTCCCTTAGAACCTCTGAGATGAACCTGTAGCGTATAGAAAGCAGATGCCTGTTCAGACTGCCAGCCGAAATCAGATTTGGGCCAAATCTAGTTTGTATGCGATTGATTTTTGGTCTGGTCAGCACAAAACCACACGAAATCCGATTTTTGGAGGTGTTTTGAAATCCGATTACAATCATTGCCACGGCAACCCATGCAGCTAAGTTTATTCACAGTGCAGACAGTCATCTCAACAGATCTGATTCGAGAAACAAATCCGATTTGCCTGCAATCTGAACATAGCCCTAGTAAGTGTCCTTAAAAATAAACATGCTTTAAAGGCTTATGGGCAATTCCACGCTAACTGACGCAACATTCAGAGATGTTATGAGCATGTTAAAGACATTTCTCTAAAAGACCTGGGGATGAATTCCAGTTCTCCTTTTCTCCAGATTACTTTGGCTGAGTGTTAAGCTATATTATAAAAAAACACGTCTTAACTTCTTGGTTATTGGGCCTCAAATGAATGCTGTAACTGACGCAACGAAAAAAGGAATCAATTTTAGATGCGACTATAAAACATGGCAGATTTCTCTGAATGTGTGCGGTCATAGTCTTAAAGGGAAACAAATGTTTACTTGGGTGATATTGAAGTGTCCTACAGATAATAAAGAACCAGTTATTTCTGCTTAGATTTTTTATTAACGAACAAAACATGATGTAACTGACGCAACAAAATTTGTAACTGACGCAACTTGTCTGAACAAACAACAATAAAAATAAACAATTTAACAATAAAACATGAAGAAAGCCGACTAGATGGGCCTGGTTAGATGTTCTGTAACTTCTTTGTCCTTATTGTAAACTTGGAAGATGTAACTGACTTTAAATGGTCCGTATTAACTGACAAACCTACGATAACAACAATGATATTGATGAAGAAGGAACTTTTTTTCAAAATGGCCGCCAGGTCACATGACATCAGCTCCTGTCAGAATATGACAGGACAACTATCCACGATTAACTACATACAACAAAACTACAAATCAGTGACAGACAAAAAGTTGCTCATGAGGGACTGTTTTTCGTGGAATTGCCCTTATTAGAGTGATACCGTAGATCCAGGGGTACGTCATTAAAATAAGGTCCAGTTAGAAGGTCTGGAACGTCATAATGTAGAACTGCATTATGATTTGCTGCCACATCCTGTTTACGGACGTAGTTGAGTAGTTCTGTCTAATCCGATTACAGTCTCAGGTCAATATATTTCAACAATGTTTATTTTCCCGGACCTGTACCAGTTAAATAAACACTTTGAATAAATGTTCTTTTCACATTTTAGTCAAATTAAAAAGAAAAAATCCACAATATAAAGTGATTAATAGCTCGTCTCGCCAACATTAGGGGCACAATATGTGTAGCCCTCTTCTGCTCGTGGCCTAACAGTCGAGCTGATTGACTCTTTTTGTTGAAGGATGGGACGTAACAGATTATAAACAGATGCAGAAACATCCCTGAAACAGGTTTATCGTCCTGTATGTTATTATCAGGCCCAGGATGACGGGCCATTGTTGTTTGGAGCCCCACCCTGTATGTCATTCACACAGCTCACAGCGCTCATCATAATGCACAGATCTGATTGGCTGAGTGGAGCCTCATGTGATAAATACAACACATGCGATTGGCCTGTGAGTTTCCTGGGCCTGTACTGTAAAACAACAACACACTGGTTAAAAAAAAACAATCAAAATGAATTAGTTCTCAGTAGTTTATCAGTTGTAGGTCCAGGTCCAGATAGGACAGCGTCTGGGTCAGAACCCGTTGCATTGTCTGCATATTGGTGACCTCTGTCATAGAATAATCACTTCTCGTTCCAGAACCATGGAACCATGTTTAGTTGATGTGTTTAGGAGAGAATTTTTTCAAGGATTGATGGACTTGATTGGCTCATGTTCATGTTTAATGACTAAAACACAAATATAGCCGTTTGAATAACTTTCCAAACCAGCGGAGATGCAACCACCACCGCGTGTCTTCTGAGTTTAATTTGTGACGTTGATGATTGTAAAACTGTGGTGCTTTTTCACATTTTAAGTCAAAACGTAGTTCAAACAGAGCCGTTTCTCAGGCATCAGCAGTGTAGTAGTAACAATATCAATAGAGTACAATAGACTTTTGGTGATGGAGCTTTTAAAGATGTTAAACTCTCAGACATCTGCTTCTCTTCTTTCTGACTGTGCGTTTCTTTCGATTGTAGTGTGAATAGTTTCACACGAAACCCACTGAATGGCTTTAAATTTTTTACATCTTAACCCTTTCATTATGCAGGAGTTTTTCGGAACACCAGTGGAATTTTCTTTGAAGAGAGTTGGAATATAGGTTTCTGACTTTAGTTGGTGCAGTTCGGTACAGAATGGAGGTCCTCAGAAGTGCACTAATGCCAGCATGGGTGTAGATTGTTTATTTGCTCGTGTAGAATTTCTCTGGATTGATTAATATCCGATGAAAAATTCCCCTGCAGTGCCATCTTTTCCTCTTTTCCATTGGAAACCACAGAAGGAAGGAAAGGAACGATGGTCTGTGGCCATAAAACGTGACTGATTTTTTTCCCCATTTTTTTCTGCTTTGGTTTGAGGACATGCCCTTCTTCCCCACCCCGACCTCCTCCCACCACACACACACACACACACACACACACACACACACACACACCCCACCAACTTCCACTCCACTCTGTCTTTTCATCTGCCATAAGTTGGCCTGGCCAGGAACATGGGGTAAAGTAAACAAGTCTTTTTTTTCCCCCCAATCCGCATTCCGGAAAATAATGTGGTGAAAAGTATGATGGAGAGAAGAAAGGAAGGAAAGATCAATACAGGGGCCACCGAGAAGGAGAATGAAGAGAAATGAACAAAAGCGAGTGCAGACGGAGAGGTGTAGTGGAACCTGGGAAGATGGGGAAACGGCGGAAAGGACGAAGGGCAGGAAAGCAGGGAGCGGGACAACAAAAGCCCAAAGAGCGAGAGAGGTGGGAAAGAAAAGGGGAAGACACGGACACAGAGGGGGGAAGTATCTTTACATAAATTACTGATCTAGTGAGCGGGACAATGGAGTATTGTTCAAGCATGAGATCCAGAATACACAGCACAGCGCCTATTGTGTCCTTCACTCGACACCACCAACACACACACACACACACACACACACACACACACACACACACACACACACACACACACACCATTTGTGTGTGCGTGTTTCCTCCATTGTTCACTTCAAAGTTGCAGTAACGATGTGTCAGCCTGACTAATGGTGAAGATCACAGTCCTGAAAGAAGAACTAAAGGATTTAATCTGAGTTTGTTGTGTCTGAGCTCGTCTGTGTGTCTGCTGTGCTCTGCTCCGTCTGTGGGCCGTGCTGTCGCTCGCTGCAGTAACATCAAAACCCTGTAACTCCACACTTTGCTTTTCATCTTTACACCATCTAAAAACACCAGATGTCCTCTAGTTTGAGTGGACATTTAATGATAAACGGACCTGCAGAAATAGGCTAAATGGGAATTCTGACCTCACTGGGAGATTTTTTTTTGTTACCCGCAGATATTTTCCTCCCTGTAAAATGAAGTGGGGAGATATAAAGTGAGGTCAGGCGAGGAAATGTCCCATCATGATATTGTCTGAAAGTTTGAAAGTGCATGTCCTGCAGTGACCTGTTCTCCATGTGGCAGCCGTGCTGACCTTTTTCCTGTACTTGGATGGATGGATGGATGGATGGATGGATGGATGGATGGATGGATGGACAGCACCCATCAAAGTATGAAGACAGTTATAATAAAAGTAGTTCTAAAAGTAGAATAGAGTATACTTTGTAAATGTCAAAGTATGTAACATTTAAAGTACCAGTTAGAAAGAAAAAATTAGAAAGAAAAATGCAAAATTAATTTTCAGCAAAAATATATGCATAAATAAATAAATGCATATTAATTTAAAGTATATATTAAAATAAAAACAATACACAGTAGAACATAACACAGGATAATACAACGACGAAATGCAGAGAAACCTACAGAGAAAAAACTACATTTTGCAAAAATTCAGGAGGAATATAAAATACAGTAAAATCTGAAAAAAGACAGTAAAAGAATTTGCAGAAAAATGCACAGAAGCTAATAAAAATTCACAGCATAAGTAAAATATAGTGATCAAATACACTGTAAAAGTGTAAAGTAAAATGAACAAAAATGCACTATAAATGTAAAATACAGTAAAATCAACAAAGATCAAGTACAGTAAAGTGTACAGTACACATAAAATGCTAGAAAATTAACAAAAATGCACCGTAAAAACAAATTAAAATTAGATCAAATATTGTAAAATGCACAGTACAATTAAAGAATTGTAACATTTTTAAAAAATGGACATTAAAAATAAAATACAGTAGAATTTAACAAAAATGCACAGTAGCAGTAAAATACAGTAACATTTTACAAAATTAGCAAATATTAAAAGCATAATACAATCAAATTTGAGGTATTACACCGAACAACTATGTTAAATTGGGACAAATGCATAGTAAAATCAAAATGGGACAAAATGTCTGATATGATAAAATTGGATACAGTATTAACTTTTGCAGAAACAGAAGTGAATTTTTCCGATTTTTTGTTTTAATAGAGCCGCTCTGCAGCGCAGTTTTCTTTAGTTCGAGGGATGACTTGGTAAAAGTGCTGTTGCGAGTGAGTGGCAAGACCTCTATCTAGGTGTCTGTCTAATAAGTAGGAGGCATGCGTCCCCCCCTAGTGTCCCACAGTGGAAATGTTCAAATGTGTGCTTCTGACACCAGCTGGAGAAACAGCCATGAATACGTTGTGCATCGTTTCATGGAAAGTGTGTTTTTGATGATTAATGCTTCAGATCACGGCATGTGAGGGCAGCACTGCCCTTCATATGCTTTAAAAAGAACTGTAACTGTCTCTGCTGTCCACGGAAGGCTTTGTACTAGATTCTGCAACATTGCTGTGAGGATTTGATTGCATTCAGTGACGAGAGCACCTCATCCACAACTCCCCAACTTATCCCAAAAGTACTGGAGCTCCATCATTCCATAGAACACAGTTCCACTGCTCCACAGCTCAATGCCGAGGGGCTTTAGCCATGTCATACATGACACAAGGGACTAGACAGGCTGTGTGCATTTGCACATCTTTGTCAGCAATGGCTGTCCACAAGTATTTGGACACTTTTTTTTTTTTTTTTTAATTAGAATAGAATTACATAGAATTACATTACATAGAATTGAGGCGACCTTATATATAAACCATACATCCATACCACATGAATGCAGTCCCCAGCAGTCATATAAACACACACACAGACACACACACACACACACACACACACACGCACAGCCTGGCTGGAGTCCGACATTCTCATTTGCGTCAATGTGAAATTATGGTGCAGGGCTAACTGGATGTATGTGCGGTTGTTAAGAGCTCGCTTAAAAGCTCGGTTTTAAAGGAGGGGGAAACGGACGCAGCTGCAGTGTGTGTTACTGAAACGGCCGTTATGGATTTATAGTTATGGGCAGCGTGATTAAACATGGAGCCAGTGCTGCTTTTGCAGGAGTGTCGCCAGCAAAACCGTCGCCGCTGCTCTTTTAAGAGCACTGCCTCGGGGGTGAGGCTCCAACGCTGGGGAAGAAATGCGAGTGTGTGTAAATGCGAATCTCATTTAGACCCAATAAACCAGCACATAGAACATAGACCACATCCAGCCAGTGACACTGTGTATGCTCTTCATGTAGGCCCTTCCCTGCAGATATCTGCCCTTTATGTTCCATGTTCTCCTCCAGTGCCTGTATTGAGATGCGGAATGGGGGGGAATTCTTTGCTACATTAGCCAGTGCATGTGTCCTGCAAAATATCCCAGTTAAAATCATTAGCCCAAAGGCAGAGTTTACTCCCCTACACACACACACACACACACACACACACACACACACACACACACACACACACCTTCTCCGAGTCCTCATTTACATGAAACTAATGCAGCATGTGAGTTTGAGCCATAGAAACTGCACTAGGTCTGATGGTCTGACACAGTTCAGGCCAGCTGGAGAACTTTCTGCTGGAGCCACAGGGGTCTCTGGCGAGCGGGTGATTAGTGGGCACCACTGGGGCCGATTTGGGTTGGGTTTAGAGCTACCCAAGGGTCTCCATTTCCCTGAATGCGACTCTGGTGGTCCAAATTTGTGGTCAGTGTTCTGATTTGAACCCTGTGGTTTAATCTGAGCTGTTTGCCTCCATGTCCATTCATTCTGTTCCCTACACTCAGACATGGAGGTGCTACAAAGGGATCTGTGGAACCACCTGAATGGAGATGGGAGTTCTGGCCTTTAGAAGAGCCTTTTAAGGCTTTGAAGAACCTTCACTTGATTTTTAAAGGGTTTTAGCAGTTCAAAGGTTCTTCCCGCACCGTGTCGCACATCCCTTTTACAAACCTGGTTCTTTATGGAACCAAAAGAGGTTCTTCTCTGGTGTTGCGCAGGGAGACACATGTATGGCACGGGAGTGTGTTTATACTGGGTTTATTATGGAACTCTGACGTAGAGCGATGCTTTATGCACAATATGTGTTCATCGTTTATGATAACCATTGCAGTACTGGTTCTGCAGGATGCTGCAGTATGCAAATAAGCCTTCTAACCAATCACGGCTCCAGATGTGTGGCGGTTGGATTAATTGGCATGTTCATGTAACTCAGCAAGAGCCAGTCAAATGTCTGAAAAATGAGTGCAAATAAAGAAATAGAATGATATATTTATACACACACAAATGTAATGGTGTATATAAATGTTTTATGTTAAATGTGGTAATAAATTAAATAAAATTAAATAAATAAATTGCATATAAAATGTGTAGAAAACATTAAAAATAAATGAACAAATCGTCTGGTCATTTGGTCGGTGGTGCATAAGACTGTATATTCACTCCTGCTGTTGTTGTAAAGGATTAAACATGAAATGTATGTTAAGGCAATATGATCATTTTACCTTAACGCACATTGTCATAAAATGTTTGCATTAATGATGCCATTCCATCAAAAAATAAATCTTCTAATGCTCTGTTTTTCCAACAAATCCATTCCTCAGTAGAAGCCTTCCGTAAAGCCTCGGACCCCTACCTAAGACACGAGCCTAGATTGTCATATTCCTTGATATATGAGTTTTCCTAAATAGGCCAAGCCTGTCTGTCATTTTTTAATTGTAAAATTATTGTAAAATCAATCTTGATGTGACCTTTCCTTTTATTACAGATCTGTCTATTTCTTTGTTTCCTTCCTCTCTTTTGAAGACTGTTGAGGTTTTGGGAAGGTGATGGTACCTGTCATTTATTTGCTCATTTATTTGAACTTATTTTTCTGCTCTTACGCATGTTTTTGTTCAGTTATATGGAAAAATATATATGTTAAAAAAGGTTAAATATATAAATAAATGTTGATTCTGTGATATAAAAATATTTTTAAAAGGTTAAATAAATATAAAAATAAATAAATGTTGATTTTGTTATATAAAAATAATTTTAAATGTTAAATAAATATAAATATAAAAATGTTGGTTCTGTAATATAAAAATATTTCTAAAGGTTAAATAAATATAAAAATGTTGGTTCTGTAATATAAAAATATTTTTTAAATGTTAAATAAATATAAAAATAAATAAATGTTGATTCTGTGATATAAAAATATTTTTATAAAGGTTAAATAAATATAAAGATGTTGGTTCTGTAATATAAAAATATTTCTAAATGTTAAATAAATATAAAAATAAATAAATGTTGGTTCTGTGATATAAAAATATTTTTTAAAGGTTAAATAAATATAAAAATGTTGGTTCTGTAATATAAAAATATTTCTAAATGTTAAATAAATATAAAAATAAATAAATGTTGGTTCTGTGATATAAAAATATTTTTATAAAGGTTAAATAAATATAAAAATGTTATTCTGTAATATAAAAAATATTTCTAAAATGTTAAATAAATATAAAAATAAATAATGTTGATTCTGTGATATAAAAATATTTCTAAATGTTAAATAAATATAAAAAAAAATAAATGTTGGTTCTATGATATAAAAAAAGGTTAAATATAAAAGTAAATAAATGCTGGATCAGTTATGTGAAAAATGTTTTTTTTAAAGGTTAAATATAAAAATAAATACATTTTGGTTCTGTTATATAAAATGTTTTTAAAAAAGGTTAAATACATATAAATAAATGTTGATTCTGTTATACAAAAGTGTTTTTTAATAATGGCATTATAAAATTCTTATGTAAGCATACATGTTTCATATAAACATTTATTTTTATTTGTTAAAAGAATATATGTTGAAAACTGATTTGCCTACAAATCTATTGCTTGATGTAATTTTGACGTCACATGATCTACAATATTATATTTCATTGCCAAATATGTTACATTGAGTAAATAAACAGTAGTGATGCTTCACAAAGTGCAAAAGTCTCTGTTTGTTTTAATCTAAAATCTATGTCATTTGTCCAGGGGTGTCCAAATTCTTATACTTTTGCAAACTGTTTATGCAAATATATGTCCTGGATTCTTTTCTATGTCAAATTAAATAATCTGAATTATGGATTAATGTCTGATTAATGGAATACAGATCATAATGCGTGATCTGATTCAGTGTCTTATTGATTTAGTCTCTTTGTGTCGATTCTGGGGGTCAGTTCATGATGAGTAACTGACTCTGTTAATGAAATTTAAGGCTTTAAAAATGAAAATATTAAAGGAACGACAGACTCTGAGCTGGTGATCCACACCCATCATTTCTTATTGAACAGCTCACTCGTGCTTCGTGACGTCAGCGTGTTATTCTCTCACTTCAGCCTTTATTAGTGTATTGTGTGTAAGTTCTGACATTGTGCTGAGTTTCGTATGACGCTGATAGGACCTGTGTTCTAAGTTCTAATCCAGGACCATTTATGGGGTTTGTTTTTTTTCGATTTGCAGAGCCCATATTAACTCTATTACTCTGTCTGTCTGTCTGTCTGTCCTTTCTCCAGCCCTGTCCACAGATGATGGATCTCTTCCCCTCGTATGAAGCTGAAATACTGTGTGCTGCGAGGCCAGTGAGTACTTCTCCTCTTTTCTATCCTTTCTTCTATTTTTTTTTTTTTTTTTTTTTTTCCTCCTGCAGGTTTTTTTCTTGGCAGTCCCTCCCCTCACACCCTCTCACGCACTCAGACGACCCTCTTTCTCCGCACGCGATCCCTGCCATTCAACCTCTTGCTCCCTCTTACACACTCCCTCCTCCCCATTTCACAAATCTCCTTCTTTCTGCTCTCTGTCTTTCCTAGAGCGTTATTTTTTTTAATCTTTATCTGGGTTTTATCTGTTTATATCACAGATCTTCACTAAAATAAATATACAATCATTTTATATTTGAGCTTCTGTAATACTGTAATACTGTTGATAAGTTTTTTTTACCTCAGCTCATCTAAATGGCACTTTAGAATCAGCTTTCAATGTAGATGAGCTTAGAGTTACATTCAGCTTATTTTAATTGTTATTAAAATATATATATATATATATATATATATATATATATATATATATATATATATATATATATAAAATGTGTAGTTTAGTTTCTTATTTTAATAAAAATAATAGCTATATTTTTTTATATATATTTTTAAAATATATATATTCTTCGATACACACACATGCACACACACACATATTTTTACAAATATTTTTAAAAATAGTTGTGTGTGTGTATATATATATGTATATATATATATATATATATATATATATAAGAAAGAGTATATATATATATATATATATGTATATATATATATATATATATATATATATATATATATGTATATATATATATATATATATATGTTATACACATATATGCATATATATATATAAAGGAATAAACTCTCATACAGAGCAGACGTATGTGTGTGTTTAATATATAATGTTTGCATTTTTTGCAATTTTACAATGAATATATATGTATTTAGTTTAAATTTAACACATGAAATAATGAAAGTAATAAATATATTTGACCTTAATTTTGCAATTTCCATTGTATTTTATATTTTTCTCAATCATTTTAATATTCAGTAGTCATGCTTGTACTGCAGATGGGCTTAAGATGATATAAAGTTTATTTACATTTTTATTTATAAAACACATTTTGACCGATGCATTTAAAATGTTTTAGACTGTTCACAAAATAATGCATCACGGATACATTTATATATTGCTGAGTTGTGAGAAATAGTATTTGCAGTGGTGGTGTGTGTGTGTGTAGTGTGTGTGTGTGTGTGTGTGTGTGTGGCGTAAGCAGTGCCCTGGCTCTCAGCCTCTGCAGTAATGTTATTCTTCCGCCTGGGCTGGAGTTGACGAGAGAGCAGTGGGGGAATGTCGTCCGTTAGATTTGGGAATGCAACTAGTCTGTGGGAACTGGTCCGCTTTAATTCTACCTCCTCCTCGCCACACACACACAAAGTGAATTACACACACACACACACACACACACACACACACACAGACACACACACACACACACAGATGTACATGTGTCTGTCTCAGTCCACTCCAGCATCTCTGCTCCGCCTGAAGTCCCAAATCAGCCTCTTCCCTCTTCCACTTAATTCGCTTACTTTCAGAATTAATTCAGTCTGGCTGATAATTCCGTTAGATGTTTATACGCGTCGGAGGAGCCGAGGATGAGCTGCAAACCAATCCTCAAAAGTATTAAGTCATATTGTGTAAGTCTTTATCATGTTAAGGCTGATGCGATGGTGGTGGTCAGTAGAGTATGGAGTCGCTGATTTTCTGTAGAGGAACTGGGAACTATAAGAGCAGGTGATGCTGGAATGGTGAGGTGGGTGGTTTAATGGCGCCTGGTGTCAATTTATGTGTTAGAGGATGGAACTCTGCTGTAGTTTTACTGCACTTTTCACTTTTGTCCCAAAATAGTGCAAAGACTTTGGGCTGGTTTGGGGGGGAGGGACTTCACCACCGTGACTCTCATCTCTGGCTTGCTCATAGATCTCGGGCCATGTTTTATTGTTATGCGCCACTAAAGGAGGGATGAGCAGATGTTCCACTCAAAGCAGGGATGAGCAGTGGTGGATTGGATGTCCGGTATGTCTTTTTAACCATAAGAGCCCAGATCCAGTTTTGAAATCTGGGCAAAGTAGTTGAATTTGTTTTATTAATCATAACCTTTGTGCCTTATTTATTTGTGAAAGATGTTGTAAATATTTTAAGGTTAAATCCCACAGTTTTATAACCTGCAATTCATCATTTAGGTCTAAAATGGGTTGCTAACTGTCAAATATAACATTTGACCTCATTAAAGTGTTTGGGTTGTTAAATGAGTTGAAAAGACCTTTGTAGGACACAAAGAAAATACACGAAGCCAAGGACTGATGACATAAATCAGCATTTTTGCAGTAAGGTCACATGTTCACTCGTTCACACACTGTCCTGTAAGTCCAGTATAGGTCACTGGGGGGACTTTGAGTTAAAGTGATTCCTGCCAAGGCTCAGAATGTGAATACTGTCCATATTTACTGTTGACCTCACCAGGGTTTGCTTCAGACTGGAGCTCGGCAGTCCTGTGCAGCCACAAGGGGGTAATTAGCATCATGAACATAAAGTGAAATAAAAATAAATAAGAAAGTAAACAAATGTGAACAATTCAGGAATTGTGCTACAGCAATGGCGGCGCCCGTAGTCCTTCATCATTCGGCCTCAGCTGTGCTCTAAACAAAGGCGACTACAGCACAATTAAGCTTCTAATTTAACGCAAGTCTTGGGATTGTGGACCGACGAAATAATTCACAGAGTGCAAGAATTGGGTGATTAAAAAGCTTGACGCGACCCCCAGACCACTGCTCTGCCTGTGTTCATATTCGGACGAATGTACCGACCTGTGCTTAAATGCATGGTCACTATTAGACTGCCTAATAGCAGTTGTCCACGTTAATGTCCAATGCAAGCAAATTAGTGTTTGGGCTCATTTTGGACAAATGTTTTCAGTCTCTGCCCCCATTATGACGTCGGAAATTTGGGGGTAGAGCTTAGCAATTTATACATTTAAAGAGGTCCTAGAATATTAAACTGTGCTTATCTTGACATAGTGAGAGTTCAGGACATGGGCGAGACATCTCCTGGGACCCTCAAACATCACTGTTCCACCTTCAGAAGAACATTCAGCAGAACCAAAACTGGTCAGTTCCAGAACCTCTGAACTGTTACATCACAGTCTTGGCTCATTTACTAACTCAACATTACTTCTAAACTCCCACCCACAGAGGAAAGTCGCTTTACAGTTAAATTCCCAGATTTGGAAGGTGAAATGTGAATCGTAGTAGATAAGGAATGAGCCATGGTCATGAGACCTGGTAGCAACCTGTATTCCCTAGCAATGTCTGGAGGTGATGAGCTGCTCTCTAGTATCAACACCACCATTTATTCCTAGATAGTCTAAGATCAGAGCTTTCTCTAGTGGGTGGGTTAGTAAAAAAAGACACTCCTAACTGAGTCAAGACTAGGATGTGGGTTTTGGACTTGCCAAGATTTCCAGCACTGTTTTGGTTCTGCTGGATGTTCTTCGGAAGGATGTGAACTGTCTGAGATTGACGGGTTGTCACCGTGGACTGAACTCTGACACTCAACTAAACTAAAGATAAACACCGCTTCCATCCAGGGAGCTTAAAGAATAATCTCATTTTTGAGCTGGAACTGGTGGGTCTTGGTCTGGACACTGCGAAAGTTCTGAATGGAGCGCGTAATTGTACAAATAGCCGTCTTTGCAGTGAGGCTGATGTGTCTGTGATTGAAGAAGTCGGATATGTTGCCTGCTTATTGCTTTCTGGGACGTGGATTTTATCAGGAGCAGCCGTGCGTTTGATAAAGCCTGTTTTGATTAGGTGGTTACTGTGTTCTTCTTAAAAGTGGACGTCAGACAAGGGTAGCTGTCCGTTTCTTCTCTCTTCTTTGTCCATTTCATCTCTCCCATGCACTTCCTTCCAGATGGCTCCCATCTCTTTAACTTCTCCTCTCTAGTCCTTCTGCCTCTCACACTCTTTCTGTTCTCCGACCGAAACTAATCCAGACTAAACTGTAGCATCTCCTCTTCTCTCTCTCTCTCTCTCTCTCTCTCTCTTCTCTCTCTCTCTTTCTGGTGTTCATCGCTCCTGAGTACCATCCTCCCTCCGTTTCGATTCCTCCTCCTCCTCATTTTTATGATCTGTCGTCACTGAGCAAACATCTGGTCGCATCCACTCGTCCTTTTTCCGTCCGACTTCTCATTCCTGTGTACCCCATCCCCTTCTTCTTTCCATCCACTTGCCTCTTCTTCTGCCAGCATGGCTGTCCACCCTTTATAGTTTACAATAGAAAAAGGTTCCTCAATGGTTCTCAGTAAAATTCCATATTTTTTACCTCCTTGAGCTCCACTTTATTTGGGGTTTATCAAAACATCATCAGTTCTTTTTCTAGAGAACCCAGTGGTTCTCCAACCAGATTGGGTCCTGTGTTTTTGTTGATTTTCACGTTTTTGCTTAATGTGATAATCTTGATATTATTGATGTTGTGACGGAAATGTCATGATGAATAGCCAATAGAAATGTCTAAAATGACTTGATTCCACTGAACAAGAAGACCTAGTAATTACTGATTAATTAGTAGATACTGAATAATTTTAATGGATAATGAATAATTCATAGATAATAAATAGTTCACAGTAGATACTGAATAATTCCAGATGGATACTGAAAAAAATTAGATATGAATAACTTTAGAATTAGCACTCATGAATGTTCTGAATAATCCATAGTAGATATGGAATAATTCACTGATACACAATCCAGCATATCTAGTGAATAGTCTAAAGAAAAGTTGAATGTTCCATTGCATGGGTACTGATACAAAAATAATAATTCATATTTAATGATAAATAATTCATAATTAAATTAGAAAGAAACACAATAAATAATCATATTCTATAGTGGTCTGAGACGTTTGGGCCCTACCACACTTTCTACCTTCCTCATTATTTTCTCCACACCTGTGCACCACTCCCTCCCCATCCTCACACCGCATTCTTCTCGTAGTCCCGCTGCGATGATGACAGATGAGAGGTGAGCGCAGGCTGAGGAACTGGTCAGCCAGGATGTTTCATGCAGCTGGAGTTTTGTTCTCTGATAATGTTCTGTTTTGTGGTTCCTTCCTGTGGCTGGCTCTTTACTGACAGCCCATGTCCTGCCGGTCTCTGTTTGAGCCCAGGCCGAAATCCGTGGGAAAAAAAGTTCAGTTCTAAGGCTGTTTGGTGCCATGAGGAGTAATAAGGTGTAATTATGTTTTTTTACACTGCTTTTCTGGGTATGGTCAGTCGAATGAGCTAGCCTGAGGGAAGCTGAAGGATTTATGAGAGCATCACATACTGGCTGAATAGCATCTCCACATGGGCACCACTCACTGTCATTGCAGCAAGGCTTTTTGCCTGCAGTACATGGCATAGATTTCTCTCTCTGATGCAACGTAATGTGCAAATCAATGTAGATCCATCATAGATCATCACAACAGAATCAAAGTGCAGAAAGATAATGTGATTGATTTACTCTGCAAGTGCAACAAAGCTCTGATAGAATTCATGTAGAGAACAACTTGAAAATACTTAGTAAGAAGCCAAGTTTACGTTTAATGTTCAGCAAAAAAATACTACATGATGCACTGTATGGACAAAAGAATTGGGACACTTGCCCATGCATTGTTTCTTCTGAGGTTTATAAATATATAAAAGGTCCTCTTCCCGTTTCTTGTTGGAGGAACTGTCTCTACTGTCCAGGGAAGAGTTTTTACTGGATTTCTCAGCATTGCTGAGAGGATTTGATTGCAGTCAGTGACAAGAGCATTAGTCAGGATGGTGGATGATCACCACCCACCTCATCCACTGCTCCCCAACTCATCCCAAAAGTATTGGATATAATGGCATGATTCCAGAGAACACGGTTCCACTGCTCCGCAGCTCAATGCTGGTGGGCTTTATAACCCTCTTGCCCCACAACTGGCATCATGCATGTAGATTCATGTATCTGCTTCAGAGAGTCCTATTCTATTGGCAGGTGCATAGTTGCTTGTGTGTGTGTGTGTGTGTGTGTGTGTGTGTGTGTGTGTGTGTGTGTGTGTGTGTGTGTGTGCATTTGCACATCTGTACAGTAATGGGGTAATTTAACTAGTTGAATGTGCATTCATTGTGAAGGGGTGTCCACAAACATTTGAAAACAAATTTCCATCGTGAATAGGTTACAGAAGGCCTTAACTCACAATGTCCACATTACAGTGGCCACCCATGGACACTTAATGACCATGACCAGTACCTCATAGTAGAGGGTGAAATACCTCATAGTAGAGGATGAAATACCTCAACGTGAGGGTGAAATACCTCATAGTAGAGGGTGAAATACCTCATAGTAGAGGATGAAATACCTATAGTAGAGGGTGAATACCTCATGTGAAGAGTGTGACAAACACTCTCTACAGTAGAGGGTGAAATAATCTCATAGAAGAGGATGAAATACCTCATAGTAGAGGGTGAAATACCTCATAGTAGAGGATGAAATACCTCATAGTAGAGGGTGAAATACCTCATAGTAGAGGATGAAATACCTCATAGTAGAGGGTGAAATAATTCTGAAAGTAGAGGGTGAAACACTCTGTGTAAGTAGAGGAGTGAATATCTAGTAGAGGTAACTTATTGCATATGGTTTGAATTGATTTGGATTCTGAAAGAAAACAGTTGAATCACCTTCAGATCAGTGTTTGCATCTAATTTTAATGCATCGTTTGTTTTACAATCGCTCAATTAGCTGGTAATTCACAGCAGTAATTGAATAACAAGCCTCTGGTTTCAGGGGCTGGAGGTTGGAACATGTCAGTTTGTGTCACGGTGAAAAGGCTCCCCCCAAAGCCGGCTTCGGCACACTTGGAAAACCAAACTCGCCGCAGTATTGCAGGGCCAGAAAGTGATTCCTAGGAAGCGTTGAAGCATAAACATGTTTCTCGCTATAAAACGCCATGTAGCTCAGAACCCCTCCCTCCCTTTTCTACTTCTCTACTGAGGGCGACCTGTCCAAACATTAATTCTGGGTTGTTGTTTTTCCTCTCTCTCTCTCTCTCTCTTCTTCTCTCTTCTTATCCTCTGTCTCATTCACTCTTCTCTCTCGCATTCCTCCCTCCCTCGCCTCCTCCCCTGTGAGGAACCATTACAGCTGCCCACTTTCTAATTGATCCTTCTTTTTCACCTCACTTTCCCGACCCCGCCGTATTGCCATTTCTGTTCTTACTGGCTTTCTTTCTCTTCTCTCTCGCTCTTTGCTCTATCTTCTTGCATGCTGCTACTCCCAGCCCTCGCACTCCACTCTCCTCTGCCTTCCCAGCTTTTTCTCTGCCATTTTTTTTTCCAACTTTAGGTAAAATCAGAATTGTTTTTCCAAATTTTCCGACTATGGCTGATTTTTTTTTATCGCATTGTTACGCTTATTTAACAAAGTCGGAAAAATTTCGCAAATTTTTTTTTATCCACTTCAATTCATGTAAAGTCGAGTGGAGATGTTCTCTTCATCCTCTCCTCCTGACTTCTCTCTCACCATCTTTGCTTTCCTCGTGGCTGCCCGGTTTGACGCAATTTTGCGGAGAGCGCAGCCATTTTAGGGAAGGAAACGTAAACACACTGCCATTTTGGCACCGCTTGAACAAGTGCTGCCTGAATCGGATGTTCCATCTGGACGATTTTTCCGGTTTTATGATTTGGTTTTTAATCACGACTGTTTTATCCGGAAATGTACGGTTAAATCGGGTCGAGTTCTGCTGCTTTGATTCATTACAACAAGCATTTTAATTTTTTTATTCATATTTTTAAGTCAAAGAAAAGATGGAGCTTATGGTTAAAATATTTGAATGCTTCCTGATGAAATTATTTCCTCAACAGAAAATGCTCCAATATGACTTCCTAGACTAAAGTTGACATTTTGATATTTTTCGATTCCAAATGTTGCAATTTTTTAATCACAGATTTTGACTTTTAAAAATACACTATAACATGCATCTCTTTTACAGAAGAATGGACCAGAAATGCTCCAAAAGGATTTAGAATTAATCATGTTTTTTTGTGAACCTTTGAGATTCACAATGTGTCTGTCATTGACACTTTAATTTAATTAAATTTTTTATTTTAAATGAAATATTTTTTAAGACTTGTATTGTTTTCCTCGCTGCTGTTTTGTTTTTTTTCCGTCTCGTTTGTATTTCTGCACTTCTTTAATGTACTTGGTGTAAAATTCTGAAACGACCTGATAAATAGCAGCACCTTTTCTTGGTCTTGTTGTTGTTGTTGTTGTTGTGTTCTTTGAGTCGCCTTTTCCATTTCATTTCTACATGAAAGAGTAATCGGACTAATCTAGAATTAGCCCTTTCATGCGCTTTGTGACTCTAAATGAGTAATTTGAGTAATTACGGAGAACGAAAGGAAGAAATGTATACATATGGGAAACTCGGTTTGTATAAGCTGAATGAAGGACAAGACAGTATAAAATAGTGCACTACTTCCTCTTACAGTATATGTTACCAAGACCGCATGCTCCATTCATCTATCTATCTATCTATCTATCTATCTATATCTATCTATCTATCTATTCATTCATCTGTCTATCTATCTATCTATCTATCTGTTATCTGTCTATCTATCTATCTATCTGTTCATTCATCTATTCATCTATCTGTCTATCTGTCTATCTATCTATCTATCTATCTATCTATCTATCTATCTATCTATCTATCTAAATTTAAAGCTTATCTCATTATGTTTTGGTAATTTTGGAAAATCTAATGACTTTTGTTGTTTTTTTCTATTTATTTCTATTTAATTTAATTTATTACAACACAGCAAAACAGAACATATACATTTCTTCTTTTGTTATGACGTGATCTGTCAGATTTACAAAGCAGGCGACGTTGATGAATGGACCAATAGAAACGTTCTAAAATGACTTTTACTCTGAGATACTTCTTTAAATATTCAACCTTCATTAAATGATACAAAAGGTGTTTCATTGACCTGAATTACATTGAACTATGAATATAAAATTCACATTTATTTCCTAAAAAGCTAAACTTAGTCCAAACCTTAGCTTTAACCTAGATCTAAACCTAATCCTAACTCAGGTCCTATGACAGCACGATGTCACAGCTGCAGATGCTATGGGGGTTAGAGTGTGTCCTCCACATGAAACGAGACCGAGCCCTGACCTTTGGCACAGGACTGTGGAATCACCAGGTAGATTCGTTTTTTCAGGGGGTTATTTACCAATTATATGTTGGAGCTGAACTTTCCCCACCGAACGTTCTCGGATCTTCAATGCAACCAAGTTGATTTTAATGCTTTTTTCACACTCTCTCTTTCTCTCTCTCTCTCTCTCTCTCTCTCGTTCTCTTTTTCTTTCTCTCTCAATCTATTTTCAAAATCTCTGCATCTTCCGGAATGTGGAGACTGGATCAATACCAGACACATGCAGACAAAGCCTGCACACGCTCTCCAAACGTGCTGTATTTTGCGAGGTCACACTCTCTGAATGCTGGACGAACCCACGGAAGAGTGCTTGTATCTGCCCGAATTCTACATCCTCATTCAGATACCTGCACTGAATGAATTCATCTATTAATAAATAGGTTTGATAGATCGTTCAGATCATCCTTAAACTCTGTTGCACTTTTACTGGGTGCATTAAGGTTATAACGTGATGTCGGGATAGTCAATTCCAGGACTGCATGCATAGTCCTGTGACTGTGGCTCATCTCACAGAGCAGCTGGAGCAGCTTGTACCAAAGAAAAACTTAGTTAGTTAAAATAATGCTTCCTTATTTGTAATCAAAGTAAAATTGATATTGATATCGATATTGAACTTGATGGATACACAGCCTTATGCACACATTTGGGCACCCAGTTCAATGTTGTTGATGGTTTGTTGATCAGTAGAAATAAGAAACACTTTCTCTACAGAGATCAGCTACTGTTTATTTTCTGTATGTTATGTTTATGTGGGAGAACATATATAAAATAAAACAAGAAAAATCCTTCCAGAATTCATCAAGTTGTGGAAATTCTCATATTTATGTATTATGTAAAATGCATTTGCACTTCAAAAATACTTCGTCAGTTAAACAAGGATGATGATGATGATGGTTCTGCACAACTGTATTGTCTGTACTGTTATAGCTTGGAATCACTGTCCAAAAAGTTTCACTGTAAAAATGCGGTGGCAGTTTTCTGACTGTATTCAATTCAAATCTATTTATTTCAGGTAAAAGAATGCATAGGAAAATGAATTATTATTATTATTATTATTATTTTATACTATTTTTTATTATTATTTAATATTTTATTATTTAACATTATTATAATTCTTATGATATTTTATATTATTATTGTTATTATTTTATACTATTTTTATTATTATTTTATGGTATTATTTTATTATTTTATATTTATTATTATTATTATTTCATATTATTATTATTATTTTATAATGGTTCTTTTATTATTATTTTATGATACTGTTTTTTTATTTTATATTATTATTATTTTATTCTATATTATTATTATTATTATTATTTTATATATTTTTATTTTGTATTATTATTATTGTTGTTATTATTTTATACTATTTTTATTATTATTTTATGGTATTATTTTATTATTTTATATTATTATTATTATTATTATTTCATATTATTATTGTTATTGTTTTATACTATTTTTATTATTATTTTATGGTATTATTTTATTATTTTATATTATTATTATTGTTATTATTTCAGATTATTATTATTGTTATTGTTTCATACTATTTTTATTTTATGATAATACTTTTATTATTATTATTATTATTATTATTTTATATTTTATTCTTTTATACTATTGTTGTTGTTTTATTATTATTATTATTATTATTATTATTATTTACTTATTCTTACATTAGTTCAAACTTTTAATTATTCCTAAATCATACCAGTGGCATTAAAGATGTGGCATATCTGTCAATTTTAGATCTTTTTTTTTGTTGTTCAGACTGATATCGAGGGAGGAAACGCTTGAACGAAACTAAATCTCTAAAACTATCCTCATCATGTTTAAAAGGGTTATCAACGTTCCTGCACGGTGTAGTTAAACTTTGATGTACTGGCTGAATTTAACACACTGAACACATTCGAAATGTGACAAATTCATTTTTATTGATTTATTCACCAATATATTAACACGACTTATTTACATAAAACACTGTAATGTAATTAACCAGCGGTGCAAACAAGGGTTTAATTGCCATGTAGGTTTAGTTCCAACGTTAAAACACTGCATCTTTAAAAGTGTTAAGTATTTAAGTAGAAAAAGGTCTATTTAACCTTTTTTTGGCCATAAAATCATTAACATAGAACCTTTGAAGAATCCTTCTTTCAGGAGTCTAGATCCCTGTGGGTAAGCCTCAGCAACATCAGCTGCGTTGAATAAATTAAAACATTTCTTTGAACTTCAGACAGAAGTTAACCTAATTTTTATTCCTATAAACATATATATGAATAATAATAGAATATAATTCTTTAGGATTTTCTGTGTCTTTTATGAAAGAGAACCTGTTCTATCTACTTTTGTGACCATAGAGTTTTGATAAAATGTTCATAAGATCATATAAGACATTAAACATTTTTAGAACATTACTTACATGTAATATAAGCTTATCTATCATATCATTTTATCATATCGATCCGTTTAATTTCATGTATTTTATTGACCTCTGTAGTGTTTTGATTTCTGTATTTTTTTATTTCCTTGGAAATGTGAGTTTATGAATATGGATCTTGATAAAAGCAGTGTGATCAGAAGATGCACGACACTGCCTTAGTTTCTGTCTGGATATTAAGATTAAAACAAGACAAATAAATCCATCCAATCGAGACGTCCCAAACAAACTCCAAACAGAAAGTAGAAGGTTGGTCAGTGTTTAACCAGGGACAATAAAACTGCACATAATAATTAATCATTTAAGACGTTGCAGCTGAAAACACACTTCCATCCTAAAAGCTGTACCTTCCGTTCGTCAGGAAACTGTTCTACAGTCTTATGTCTCATAAAATTGGTCTAAAATTAGTTTTTCTTTCTTTGTTTTTGAAGGTTTTGTTTCAAGGTTTGTGTGTGTGTGTGTGTGTGTGTGTGTGTGTGTGTGTGTGTGTGTGTGTGTGTGTGTGTGTGTGTTTATCATGTCAAAATATGAACTTTTTACATTATTATTATTATTATTATTATTATTATTATTATTATTATTATTCCATGTAAATCAGGAGTGTTCATGAGAAGAACAGTTGGGGTTGTCAAATAAACAAAGCAAATATTAAATACTTTTTAATTACAAATAATTAAAGAAATGAAACAGTGATGGCACTTTCATTCTTACTACCTAGTTCACCTTAAATAACTCTCTCTCTCTCTCTCTCCCTCGCTCTATTATAGCCCCTCGTTCTCCCCCTGCTGATAGCGTGACACTCAGACACAGTCGCTCGCCCTTGTCCGTCTCCTTCCTCTCTCTGTCTGACCTTCTTTCACTCCCACCATCCCCACCGGCCCCCCCCAGCTTCTTCTCACACGTCCCCCATTCACTCCTCTGTCCTCTCCTCTGTTTCGCTCTGTCGCTCCACCTGCATTGTTTCTTTCTTCTATACCATTCTTTTCCTGTACATCTCTCTCTCTCCCCCTCTCTCTCTCTCTCTCTCTCTCCTACAGAATGCTTAATCTCCTCACTCTGCTTTTCTTTCTCTCTTTTTTTGCGGATGCGACCTTTAAAAGAATTTGCATTGGGGGTGTATTTTGGGGTTTCACAGCCGTTACTCATTTTTCATGGGGTTTCTGGCTGAGTAATGGTGGATCTCTCTCTCCATGTACATTTGTCTCCCCTCTCCTATGAGCATTTGTCTCCCCTCATAGATGATCTTCACCAAAAATAGTGACCATCTCTCTCTCTCTCTCTCTCTCTCTCTCTCTCTCTCAGCAACACCTGAGAAGAACCAGGAACCAGTGAAGGGTCAGTATGAATTCAGTGTATAAATTAGAGATGTCCAGCCCCGCTGTCCTGTCTAACCCTGATGTCTAACACACCTGGACCTGTGTTCAGAATTCTTCTCTGATCCAGTCCAATCAGAGAACAGCTGATTATTATCCACCAGTTCAAAATATGACTATTTTTTTGGCCTTTTTTTAAAATAACTATAACAAATATCATATTTATGATTATTGTTGCTTATTTCTATTCTGTACTGGTTTTCATAATGTCGTAATGGTGGTTCTGGAACATGTACCAAGTAACACCACTGATCAAACCAGAGCATTCAGCACACGGTTGAAATGTCTGGGTAATTGTGGCATCTGTGAAGGGTCTGTTGGTGCTTGTCTACTGTGTGCAGTGCCACATTGGCATGCCTTTGAAATGGCGATCCCTCAATTACCCAATTAATGTTGATTTTGTTTATCCCTCACTCATCAAGCATTCCAGCATACCAAGCTAGGCAGTAAAGCCAGCTGATTGGTCACACACAGTCATCATGTGTCCACCCTCAGCTCTAAGTAACTCGCTTCATTTCATTTTTTCTGATATGTAGTGGAAAGCATTCCTTCGCCTACCCCTGCAGGGTTTCCTGTGCCAGTGGCTGCCACACAATCCCTAATTATAATGCGCTCACAGTTGGCAGTGCATTCTTTTCATCAAACATACCTGGTGATTGTGGTCCATAACCATAGTACCATAATGGCCAGCACATGCATACAGATAAACCGTATATAAACGTATAAGGAGACATGGAAATACAATAACAATCAAAAATAATAAATATGGTGCAGTAAACAGCAACTAGAATACAAAACTCTTTCAATTATTCAGTTTATTTACCTTGTTTTTACCCTCAGATTGTGATTAAAGTTATCTAAACATCACACTTATACATCCTAAAGACAGGCAGCTTTACCTGTAAATATACACTGTGGGAGCACAAGTGGACAAAGAAGCACAACATCAGTATTTTGACTTTGTTTAAAAATAATTTTATATTATTTATCTTTTTTGTATATATGATATTTAACAATTTTTAGATTCCAATTTTTAAATAATGTTAATTAACAAAAGCTCTTTGCTCTTTAAAATTACATAATTTATTATTATTATTATTATTGGTATTATTACTGGTATTAGTATTATTATTATTATTATTATTATTATTATTACTGGTATTATTATTATTATTATCATTATTACTATTATTATTATTATTGGTATTATTATTATTATTATTATCATTATTACTATTATTATTATTATTATTATTGGTATTATTATTATTATTATTATTACTGGTATTATTACTATTAATATTATTACTGGTATTATTATTGTTATTACTATTATTATTACTGGTATTATTTATTATTATTATTATTATTATTATTATTATTATTGGTATTATTATTATTTATTATTATTATTATTGGTATTATTACTATTATTATTGTTGGTGTTAATTGCTATGATTAATAATAATAATTGTTATTATTAATTATGCTGCACTGTACAATAGTACACACCACAATTTCTGCTTTGACTGCTGTTTGCTTTGCCTCTCAGGACAGCATATGAACAGCTTGTCCTGCCTTGTCTTCCACAGTTGGCATTTCTTAAGCTGAAGGAGTGTTTTTGATCGTCCTCTTTCGTTCAGTGTCCGTTACCTTCATTTTCAGATCATCAGCCAGCTGCTGGGAGGGGGTCGTGTTTTCAGGAGGATTAATTAGTCAGGGACTGTATTAGACTCTGAAATAGTGATCAGACATAATTCCTAATGACAGATCCTGATCTGCCTAAACCATCCTAGTGAGACAAATACGGTCTAACTAGGGAACTCAGTCCTGAGACTTCAGCATGTTCCACAGTTACTGGTTCTTCTTAAAAATCTTCACGCTTCAAATGGATCTTTGAGTGATTCTATAGAAGAACCACTTTATAGAACCAAAAGTGGTTCTCCTGGTACCTAACTGGTAACTAAAGACCCAAAAAGGCTCTAATAAAATGCACTTCTGTTTTTAAATGGAAAAGATACTGATTGTTGGAGAACCCTAAATAGAACATTTCACCACTGTCCAATAAAAGCCACGTATCTCCATTTTGGTCAGTTTTTAGTAACAATGTAAATTATTCTGGAGGAACAGACTGATAGAAATGCTCTAAATGAACCCTTTTACATCAAACCCAATCACAGTTAAGAACATTATTGCCTGTAAACCATTTTGGAGATGCATGGATTTCATTGGACAGCGACAATATGTTTTTCATGTCATTTGAAATGGTCCTTAAACCAGCCATCAGGGATCTCCAGATGGTCCAAATTGTGGTACCAAACAAACTTAACAAAAAGGAATGGAAAAACTTTAATTTGAGGGTCCCTGATGCATATAAATGCATCATTTCTGAGAACTTCAGATGTAAATAACGAGTGAACAAGTACATTTCATATTTTTTCACAGGAGGTCCGGTCACCCCCAGTGCTGGCCATCCCGGGAGATCCAGTTCACTGCCTCTCCTTTTGCTCATCCCTCCTTTTCTCTTTCCCTTACTCTGAAAACTGGAAAATGAACCCCTCCTAAGCTAAGAACCAACAGATCATGCTTCTGTGCATCACCACCGTCATGGCAAAACCCTGTATCTCCCAAATGGAGAAGTGAATCGCATTCCAAAATGTAATTTACTAGTGCGGTGGTTCTCAATCCTGGTCCTGGAGTACCACTGCCCTGCTTGGGTTTGGGTTTTCCTGAATTCCAACACACCTGATCCAACTCACGAACTAACTGATGAGCCCTTGCTGAGCTGAACTGGGTGTTCGGCTGTGGTGCTCCAGGATCAGGACTGAGAACCACTGTGCACTAGTGCATCTCAGAAAATGTACAATATCATTTAAATTGAAAGACTGATTCATTTTTTATATGAATTACAAGTAAAGTGACATATTTCAAGCCTTTTTTTTGTCTTGCTGTTGATCAGCTCATTTAAAATCAAAAATTTCAAAAATTCAGATTATTAATTTAATTTCTAGTTTGAATAAATTACTACTCTGACAGTGTCAACATTAAAGGTTTAAAACATGTCACTTTTAAATATAATGAATATAAAATCTATGATATTTTTGAATTCAATAATGAATGAAACCTAATTTTTGAGATGCACTAGTGAACTATATTTTTGGAAAATTTTGACAATTTCTCCTGGTTTGCTTGTAATGAAACATTCTCACATTTTGAAGGAAATCCTGTTCTTCCAAAAATGCCATGAAAAACCATAAAAAAAATTAGAAAAAATAGTTTCGTCATGACAGCAACGGTATTCCGCCTCTACACATCCACAAATTAGAGCTTATTTACACGGAATCTCTTCCGATCTCCAGTTGTACAAACACTCTTCACACACACTGTCATTTTTGGAGTGGCACTAATCTCTCTCCCTCCATTTCCTCTCTGTCTATCCACCCGCTACCTACACTAAACCCCCACCGCCGCCGCCGCCAGCACCACCACCACCACCACTGCTCTCCGCTCCGATAGAGCTTAATTCTGTAACAGGCCGACACTAATCTACCTTCAAAGAGCTGGTCCTACTGTTTCCTTTCTCTTCATCCTTCCAGCCTTAAAAATCCGACATTCCTTAACCCCCTCCTTGCCCTCCATTCATCCCTCTCCACCCGTCTTACTGTACATTACTACTGAACTGAGCCAAAGGGGAAAGGACAGAGGTGGACGGCCCTCCAGCGGTAGGAAGCCCAGAGTGACAAAGATAAGCTCCCAGTCCAGCCTTCAGAATGGAATTTTGACAACTTGTGATTTTTTTTTTTCTTTCACGCCACCAAAGCAAGACCGCAGTACCCTCAGTTCAGACGTGGTCAAGCGATGAACCTGTGTTTGAGAACTTGTGGAGACTACGGTCTCAAGCTACAGACAAAGATCTCAAGCTTTTTCGTTGAGGACAATGAACCCTGGATTTGACTGACGTATGAAGTATCTGAGATCATCTCTCAGGAAAGATAGTGACACTGTGGAACGTTCCCGACCGGAAACGGAACGTACCATCTCCTGCTTCTGTAACAGTCAGCACAAGCCTGATCTGATTGGTCGGTTCCTTCAGTGCTGTCAGTCAAGTCTGAAGGTAACTGGACTTGTCCTTGGAGAACTTCATCAAGTTCAGGTGGTTTCTTTAGTCTCTGATTCAGTTTAGCATCTGGTTCTTTTGGGGGATAAAATGTTTTTCTAGGTGGTTCTGTTCTCTTCTGTCTGCATCTGTAGAGTCATGTGCATATGTACTGGCACCCTCCATCAGGCTGATTCAATATTTGTTGGGAATTTTTTCACGTTAGGAAGATGAGATGAATTTCTCTAAGACGTTCTGTAGGCGTTGAGAAGAGAAAGATCGACAGTGATCTACACCGAGTTCAGAGGTTTGGAATCAACAATATGAAACCAGTAAAAGTGGCCAAAAGTGTTCCTTGAAGAACCCTGCAGTTAATGTTTTTCACGGTGTCTGTTAATGAGTTGTGTTTAAAGTTTGAAGAACCTCTTTAGAAGATGGAGCCCATAATTTGGTAAAAAAAAAAAGATTTATTTCTCTGAAAAAAATAAAACAATAAACAGCTCTTAAATGTTTGAAAATGAGACGTGCACAACCTCTAACATCTTAGGTTTCTAGGAAGAACCAATAAACTGGTACATAAACGGCTGTGTTTTGATGTGTAAAGGCTCTTTGAAATGAGATATGAAAATAACATTTTTCTAAGTAGACTCCAGGAAAAATGTATAGGGGTTCATACGGAACTAAAGAACATTTTGTATTTTTGTTTTTGTATTTGTGTGCCTCGTTTCATAAGAATAAATTAAAATAAATATTCTTAATTTTTAAGAATCCTCGAATAGAACAAAATCCATTTTATTTTAGATTCTTTATTATAATACACGAACAGCATTAAAGGTTGTATATTTTATACAGTATTATTTTTGTGCTAAAAAGATCAAATATTGTATCTTTTGTTAATCATTTCATTCCAAAAGATCAACTTTCATATGTTCTATTCATTACATTTAGAGCAGCAAATTCCAAGCCTTTTGATGTTTTAACAAAATGATTATTTTCTAATAATATCCGATTCTGGATTTCTGATTTTAGGCTATGAGCCAAACGTTTCAAAGGTTTACCCCCAAAAAAGGGTTAAAATATTTCCGTTTATGTGTAAAAGGATATAAAATGTAACGTTTACTTTTGGATCAAAACTGACCAAATATTATTTTTACAATATTGTCATTTTTTGTTTTCTATTTAAAAACAACAAAAAAAAGATTGATTCCAAACTTTTGAACAGTCGTGTAAATCCATTGAATTTGTTGATTTTCAATAAAAGAATAATTTAATCAAATATACAGCAAAGATTTAAATTCCACTGTATTATTGTTTTGTTCTAGTAATTATAATATAATATTCTATATTTGTAACTGATCATATGTGATGTATTATATAGGAACTGTGTACAATTATAATTATAATTTCCATATTTTTATTTTGGTGTAAAAAAAAAATTAACAAAATTCTGAATATTTGTATAGAACTTTTTGTTTGTTGTTATTGTTTTTTTTTTTAATAAACTATAAATTGAGTCACGTTAGTAAAGGGTGCCAGTACATTGCTGTATAATCTAATAATGAGTGACCACAGATTAAAAAGCTGAAAGCTTTACAGAAAAAAAAAAGGGTTTATACTGGAATTTTCCTTCTTTTTTACTTTTTTAGGAATTGAGTTTTGTGTATAATGTGTTTTTCACATTTTAGTGAAGAGTTTGGCGTCTTCTGTGAAGAGCTACAGGCTTATCCGTTACGTGTACTGTGAAATGAGTTGAATAAAGAATCAGAGAACGTCTGTGTTGCTTTTCACGATAAGGTTTCGTCCAGCATGGGGACCACTCACATGCTGACGGCCCCTGAAGGGGTCCTGTGGTATCTGGAACCTAGATTTTACAGCAGATCCTTTAAGTCCTGTAAGTTGTGAAGTGGGATGTCCATGAGCGGCAGTGAACCCTTAGTGAGGTTTACTGGTTGTCCTTTGGACATACTGGGAAAGGTCCACAAGACCTGCCTGAGGTTTGGGAGATGTTCTGCCACAGTCGTCCAGTCCTGCTTTAACACATCGACTTAACGAACTGTTCACCTGCAGCCAGATAGATCACACGCTCTGACAGATGCCAATGGACCCAGATAATCAGTGGTGTTCTCAGCAGCCGTCGGTGATTTCAATGTTCTGGCTGAGACGTGTACGTTGTTCTCTTCAGATGTGTGTGTTGATATGGCTGCTACTTCTGTATTCAGTATATTGTTGCTGTGCAGTGAAAAACATGTGTCTCCAAAATGGCAAATTTACAGGAGAGAGCAAAAAATTTGCTCTTCGATTTGAAAGGAAGAGAATGTAAAATAGGAATTTGTTTTACCAGTTTTAGAGCATTTCTATTGGTCTGTTGATTCAAAATTAGATGGTGCACAGAGCAGCTACAGGGTTCCAACCATGGAACTAAAACTGGACCAACAGGAGATACAGGGTTTTTGTTGGACAGCAGCAATATACTACTGTAATGCTGTGTGTCATTTGTAGGTGTGTTTGGCTTTGATTTATAGCATATGTAGCAGGTTGCCAGGTGGGATTACTGCAGTGTCTCACACACCGTGTCCACCCTCTGACCATACTGTAATTATATTTTAGAGAACCCACTGAAGAACTGACCCTTGTGTGCTGGAGGGAGTTCTTACTGTAGTATTTTCACGAATGGTGTCTGTAGAGTTGACAGATCCGTCCCAAATGCTTGACAGACAAGGGGATTTTGAGTGTCCTCTAGAGGGCGTATTTGTCTTGTTTCACCAGAGGAACTCCAGAGGAACATCTGCGGTGAGTAATGCTGTTATGAGTATGCCATGAATGTTCGCAAACTGTCGACCGCACACTCCCAGCTGTCCAAAGAACGTCTTGTACAGCCTCGTCATATTCGTTAATGAGACTGATGGGTTTCGTTTGACCATTTTCATAACTGAAGAACCCCCTTTTAAGACGGATGAACATGTTATATAATGTTATTACATTGTTATAACAATGGAATGCTTCTGAAGGAAGCACCTGCTTCGGAAAAACACTCATTTTCTTGCATACCTTTGACATATGGATGTACATGCTTCCTTATAGTACAAATGGAACCATATATATAATATATAAATTAGAACATAGAATTTAGGCCAGACCTCAATCCAACAGAAACCATGTGGAAGGTCCTGAAGCAAGAAATCCGGTTAGTGCAGGAATAATCAACAGTTTCTGGGAATCTTTATTTGCAGTTTTTGCTGCGTAAAGGGGTTGAACCAGGTACCGAAACACTCACGGATCTGTAATCTTGGATCATTTTCCTCAATAAATAAATGAGCAAGAGTAATTTGTGTCTCACTTGTTTGATTTGTTTGCCCTGATCTACTTTCAGGTGGGGAACCTCTGATGTTTTAGGTCCAATATATGCAGAAATCTAGAAATTCAAATTCTATATCGCTGTAATAAGCCAGTGCTCCTGAGCAGAGAGAACCCAGCAGGTCAAATATATTGCTGGTGGTTTAAACAAGGATACACACTCGGTTCTCCAGAGCACTTAAAACTGAGCATTGATGACATTTGCAGCCTTCTAAGTGCAAGTGAGTGAGAGAGGATTGATGAGTTGATTGAATGAATTGCTTTTCTTTTCGCTGGTCAGTGCACTCCGCTCAAGAGGCCGACAAAGGGTTTCAACTCTGGTGTTTGATTTTTAGTCTAATCCCGTAATCCTTCCTAAACGAATGTATCATTTTAAGAACTGCTTCATATCTGTTTCTGTCCATGTGTATGAGCAAGGTGTGTCTGAAAGGGCAGACACGGGTCGTGCTATCCAGTCTGAGAATCTGAGCTTTCAGCTGGTTCAGAACCAGAGTGAGGATGGGACTGGTGAGTGGACAGCCTTGCTGCAAAAGCATGAATTCCCCAGAAGGCATTTTTTTAGGTAGAAGACGCTCCAGAATCCTAAAGTCATGTGGAGGAGCTGGATGGACAGGTTTAAGATGCGTGAGGCTTCTCTCCAGGACGGACCACTTGATTTTCTTTGGGCCCTTTCGAAAGCTCACATGGAGTCTGAGGTCCAGCTTTGGTTTCTTCTGCCACCGGAAGGAAGGGGTAATGAACACCTTGAGACGTTTGGCCAGAATTAGAGCGAATATTTCGTAATCAACATTAAAGGTGCGTTTGTTTCGTGAGCGGATAGATTGTTTGAAAAGCTGAGGGACCCGTTTTTGGTTTAACATCAGATTGAAGTTTATCTTTAAGAGCTCAGTCATTGGACTGCAGTATTTTTTGTAGCTGTCTACAGTCAACTTGTCAGGCCTTTCATCTCCAGAGTCGATCAAAGACTTGATGGCTCCCAGTATTTCTGCACCACTGATGTTCTCTGGTGTCCTGTGTGGTTTTCCATTATATCCAAATTCCTGCAACATTGAGGCAACATTTGGAATTTTATTCCCAAGCTGCTGTTGAATTCTCCTCAGCGTCAGGACAAATGGACGATGATCCGAGATTTTCTGTTTGCTGTTTTTGTCGATTGTGCAGTCACAGACACGTTGGGTTGTGTTCTCCGGCATGAAAAACATGTCTATCCTGGAGTGACTGCCATTCTCACTTCGTGTGAAGTCCATGTCTGTGGGGTGTAGCTGTGCCCAGATGTCCCTGAGATTTAGAGATGAGGTAAAGTCCTCTAAAATGCCTCTTAGTGATGATTGCCCTGCATGATCTGCTGAAGATAACCTATCAAAGCTTGGATCCAAAACGGTGTTGAAATCTCCTCCAATCACCAGAACCCCCTCAGCTGTTTCCTGCAGGTAGTCTTTCAGTCTGTACAGGAGATCTTTATCGTTCTTATGATTGTACACATTGACAAGAGTGTACAGTTCCCCGTACAGGCGGCAGAAGAGCACAATATAACCTCCACTGTGATCTTCATCATGGCATATGTACTCAAATGTTACTTTGTTACTGATTAGTATTGCAACTCCTTTGCTTCGAGGGCTGTAAACGGTATAGTAGACTTCCCAGCCTTCAACAGTCCCCAACATCCCCTGGCACTTTGGTCCAACATGCGTCTCTTGTATAAAGGCAATTTTAGCTCGGAGATGTTTGAGCACCTCCAACAAATGAGAGAGTTTGTTGGGTGCCTTTTTGGTGTCCTTAATACCTCGAGTGTTCCAGGAGACAATCTGGAGCTTTCCTGCTTTTGAGCTCATATTTGATGTCTGCAAAAACAAATTATAATCAGGTTGAAAACTTGCTCAACTGCCCGCAGCATCTTCAATCACAATTAGCCATGTGATCACATTAGAACACCCCAGTAACACCTTTGTCTTTAACATATTTAGACATATGAACATAAAATCTTCATTTTTAACTTCACATTAGCTATATTTATATTATCTCCATTTTGGCATCTGCAGAGTTACCGTGGCACTCAGACCAGACCAGTCAGACCAGACAAACCAGACAAACCTGATTTAAAGATGATTTAAAATGTAATCGGTCATTCAGTAAGACATTTATGGGACCCCAACAACCAGGACAACAGTCCTGGCAACTCCACACACATTGTATGTAGGCTGTAGTTGTTTGACTGGAACTTGAATAAATAAAGGCAGCCTTGTGGCTTTAAACAGTGTGCAAAAAGGGGACAGAGTGCCATTTTAAGTCTTACTAACAGATCTGTCTGGTGTGAGACAAGGTTAATCATTATCCTCAAATACAACGTAAACAGGAAAGTTTGTATTATTATTATTATTATTATTTGTTATTATTATTTATTTGATTTCAAAATTGAAATCACTTTTTTTTACACTGGAAAAACTAATGCATCTCGGAATGTTTATTAACTTTCATATATTTTATATGAATTACATTTAAAGTGGTACATTTCAACCTTTAATTTTGATACTGATTTGCAATTTAGTCGATCCTGAATTTAAATATTGTACTGTGATAATGTGAGATTCTAGATTTCTGATCCTGATATGAAGTAGTACTGTATCTCAGAAAATGTTAATATTGTGGAAAAGGTTTTTTGTTTTGGAATCGGATAAAAAAATACATTTATTAAATGGATAAAAAATATATTTTATATTCATTACATTTAAAATTATATAGTTCAAAATGATATTTTTTGTGGTTTAAAAAAATGTTATTTATAATTTAGTCAAACTTGAATTTAAATATTGTAGTAATATTAAATTTAAAAAAGGAAGAATCATGTCATTTTACATGCAATGAAAATAAAATCTGTACTTTTTGTGTGAAATGATCAACACGAATAAACTTTTTCACAATATTCTAATTTAATGCACTAGTAAATTATTCACTATTAAAAAAAAATAAAGCTCATTTGAAGAGTTTTTTTTTGAGCAATGTGATAAATGAACCACTTTTGGTTTCATAAAGAAATGTTTGTTATAGAGATGTGAAGAACCTTCACTCGTACACTTCTATTACAAACATGTCTTCATGGAACCAGAAGTGGTTCTTCTGTGGCATCATTCAAATGGGCATCTGGAGCACCTTTATTTTTACGATCTCAAGAGTCACAAACCTTTATCCATCACTGTTTCTCCTTTACATCGGATTTAGTGAACTGATGAAAACCTACCTTGATTTCGGATTCAGATCCTGGTCCTGCGGTTGTGGATGGCAGTCAGCTGACTGAGTTATGGTAATGACAAAGAGCCGTGAAACACTGCGATTACCAATTTATATCAGAATGATGACTTATGGGAAAGGAATGCATACTCAGCTGCGTTCCTCTGTGATGGGCAGTGGCAGTGATGCCTTGTTTAAGAAAAACAAAAGATCTGAAGGAACTTTTTACGTTAAACCAAAACTGAACATTGAAAAAATGTCCTTTATATGTTCTAAATAATGTCTGTGAGAGGCTGAACCCTCCCAGCATAACTCCTGGTGATGGAGCAAGACTTAACACAGCCAGAACACAGCAAAAGCTCAAGGTCTGCTTTGATTTGCAGGGACAAAATGGGAAGAGAGCCCGTCTCTAAAGCTCGATTTGTCCTGTTAATGTACGAGAGAAGGAGGAATCTCAGCATTACAGCCTCACGCTTTCCCAAGCTGTACATTCAGCTTGATCCTGGGAGAGATGCTCCCTGTTGAGACACAGATTGCTCTTCTTGAAGTCCAGATGGGACACTTGAGAGGCCTCTTTGTATCAGAAAGCACAAGGAGAAGTCCTCTTGTTTGCCTTTCATCTTCTTTGATCACGACTCGTGTTTTGGTCCTCAGCCGGTCATCCCGGCTTGAAAAACCTGCTCCGTTCCCATCCTTTTCATTTGGAAAGCGCTCTAAATGGATTGCAACACCAAACCCTCGCTGGGAACTTGGAACTGTCTGGAGAGCATTTCACTCTTGAAGATCTAACTTTAGCAGAAATAGTCTCAGTTGTTCAATGTACCCCATAAGCTGGTCCACACCCTCCAACATACTTTATGCATTAGTTCAGTTTCAGAGTAATTAGTGAAAAACGCCCTCAGAATAAAAAAAGCAGAGGGATGAGTCAGGCAAACAACATTGTTTACTGTCAGGTGTTTGCCTTTGGAACATGCCGTCTCAGACAGTCTGCACTTTGAGACAGTTCTGCTTTAAATGTGAAACAGCCAGTTTTAAAAGGCCTAAATCACATGGATTCATGTACATTTACAAAAGGGTTTCTACCTACAAGGTTTGGACAATGAAACTGAAACACCTGGTTTAGACCACAATAATTGATTAGTATGGTGTACTAGGGCCTCCTTTTGCGGCCAATACAGCGTCAATTCGTCTTGGGAAGGACATTTTTAGGATACAATCCGGGTTATCACCCCAACATCCCTTTCAAACAGCTTCCTCTTGCGTCCACAGTTAATCCTGTTGGATGTGGTTGGTCCTTCTTGGTGGTGCTGACATTACCCTGGATATCGTGGCTCTTGATACATCACAAAGACTTGCTGTCTTGGTCACAGATGCACCAGCAAGACGTGCACCAACAATTTGTCCTCTTTTGAACTCTGGTTTGTCCCCCATAATGTTGTGTTCATTGCAATATTTTGAACTAAACTGTGCTCTTACCTGCTAATTGAACCTTCACACTCTGCTCTTACTGGTGCAATTAATGAAGATTGACCACCAGGCTGCTCCGATTTAGCCATGAAACCTCCCACAATACAATGACAGGTGTTTCAGTTTCATTGTCCAACCCCTGTATATTGCAAATATCACACAAATGAGACAAAAAAATGGTCCGATATCTGTAAGTGGCAAACGTATATTAACCTTTGCTTTCAGTATCTGGTTTGAGTCCCTTGTGCAGCAATAACTGCAACTAAACCATTCCGGGAACATTTCTCTTCTTTAGTAGAACTTGTGCGCATAGGGTCGTTGTCTTGCTGCATGACCCCCATTCTCTTGAGTCTCAGCTCACGAACACATATCCCGACATTTTTCTTTTAGAACTTGCTGGTGTAATTCAGAATTCATACTTTTCACTCATTGCTGCTGGAGCGTTTCAACACTGTGTCCACTCACTGTCCCCTCTATTTGACACCTCCTACCTAGTTACTCCACCTTGTAGATGTGAAGTCAGAGACGGAAGCTTTTGTGATGGTCTTCCTTTAGATCTTTAGTTCTTTAGCACTCACAGGACACTGCTGGCGGGACATTTCTGCTTGCTGGACTGTTCTCAGCCCAGCAGTGACACTGGGGGGTTTAAACAGTCCACCACCATGTCAGTGTGACTGCAGTGCTGAGAACGACCCACCACCCACATAATATCTGCCCGGTGGTGGTCCTGTGGGGTCCTGAGCACTGAAGATCAGGGTGAAAGGAGGAGAATAAAGTCTGCAGAGAAATAGATGAACTACAGTCTGGAATTATGGACCTACAGAGAGCTCCTGTGTGGTAAGAAGGGCTGATCTTATGTACTGAACGGAAAGAGACAGAGTTGATGTGGTGATCATTTATTTATTTGCTTGATTAGTAAGCACGCGGTACACCTGCTCCCCTGTGTCTGTGATACTGATACACTGTCATACACATTGCTCATAAATGGGTGTTTTCCAGAGATTCATTCAGCACACCTTTGATTAAATAACACGAACACTAGCAGTCCATCATTTTAAACTTGTTTCTGTGCTCCTGTCTTCGTGGTCTGCTCATCTCACTGATTATATGAAATACTGCTGTGCAAAACATCACCCAACAGATGGTCAGCTTCTATCTCTTTGGGCGGTTCTAAAAGGAGAACCAAATCAAACAACCAAGACAAACGTGAACCTTTTGGATCAGCAGATCGTTTGAAGGTGAATCTAGAGGTGAGTCAATGGGAGATAATCAGGTAAGAGTGGGGTTCCGGTTTTATTTAAAGAACAGGGATCTATCAAAGTCTGATCTTCACAACACATTTATGGAAGTGTATCCCGGCACGAACAAAGGAGATTTCTTAGGAGCTCACCAGGTTGCAGGTTACTCGATTGGTGAAGAAAATTTCGAGACCATTATTACCCTCCCCAGGAGTGCTCCACCAACAAAGATCACACCAAGAGCAAGGTGTGTAATAGTCTGCAAAGACAAAGGAACCCTAGGGAACCTATAAGCAATTAAAGGCCTTTCTCACATTAGCTAATCTTCACCATCAGGAGAACACTGAACAACAAGGGTGCGCATGGTGCGGTTACGAGGAGAAAGCTGCTGCTCTCCAAAAAGAATGTTCTTGCCCATCTGCAGTTTGATAAAGATCACAAGGACAAGCCAGAGGACTGTTGGAACAATGTGTTGTGGATGGATGAGACCATAATAGATGTTTCGGTTTAAATGTTTGGTTATGTTTGCAGAACAGTCCAGCATAAACACCTTATCCTATCTGTGAAACACAGTGGTGGTGGTATAACAGCAGATGTGAGAAATAGAATGGTTGCTCTCCACAATCCTGGCCTAGTCTATAAGAAGATTGCTCACACCCTGAAAATGAGCTACAGCATAGTGGCCAAGGTCACACTGGCTTTCCAGGACGGGTTCCACTCGGAACAGGCCTCGCCAGGGTCCACCAAAGAAGTTGAGTCCAAATGTTCAGTAGCCTATCCAGAGGTCATTCAAAAAATGTGCCGCGCGGGTGCTGCCAGCATTGCTGCAGGGGTTGAAAAAGTGGGAGGTCAGACCATCGCTGCACACTGCATCAAATCGGTCTGCAGGAACTTTCTTCTGAAGCTGATGCACAAGAAAGCCCACAAACAGTTTGCTAAAGACAACCAGGCCAAGAACATGGATTACTGGAACCATGTTATGGTCTGGCAAGACCAAGATAAACTTGTTTGGCTCAGATGGTGTCCAGCAAGTGTTGCAACATCCTGGTGAGAAGTACCCAAGATAACTGTGTCTTGCCGACAGTCAAGCATGGTGGTGGTAGCATCATGGTCTGGAGCTGCATGAGTGCTGCCAGTACTGGGGAGCTGTTGAAAAATTAATTACCATAATTGCTGTAGCATTCTGAAGTAGAGCTTGATCTCCTCCCTTCGGAAACCGGGCCACATTGCGGTTTTCCAACATGGGAACGACCCCAAACACACCCGCAAGACGACAGCTGCCTTTCTGAGGATGCTGAAGGTAAAGGTGATGGATTGACCAAGTATGTCTCCAGACCTAAACCCAATTCAGCACCTTTGGGGCCATCATGAAGTGAAAGGTGGAGGAGTGCAAGGTGTCTTAACGTCCACCAGCTCTGTGGGACCATCAGGCCTTGTTCAAGTTGCGAAGGCCTGACCGTTTGGACAGATAGCTCGTTCATTTCTTATAAGCCCATGATTGACACAGAGAGAGCCTACACTTTCCTTTCCTGTCACTAACACACAGAGGCCATGTCCGCAGAGCTGTGACGCTGCAGTAGTCAAGGCCTCGGTGCACAGGGTGTCCTCTAACACACCTGAACATCTGCCCCGGCTCATTCCTGTGCAGATGAGGTTTGATTGATTTTCCGGGTTTAAATCAGAGCTTTGATGATGTGATCAGTGCTTAAAGCAGTTATTATTGTCCTGATCAGTGTCTGGCTCCATCAGCGACTGCCAGTGATGCTGAGCTGTGAGCGCTGCTAATTGGAGGTGTAACCCTCAGCCAGCCGCTTTATTAGATTGCCCTGCATCGATCCTCGCTGCCACACCGTTGACTCATTTCCACATGGTGAAGGGGAGTGGGGGGGTCGATACACATGGATTCAATTCAGCTCAGAGAAAAGAAAACAAATTTATTGTAATCAGGAGTGTAAATATGTACAATGTGATTATGCTGCCCTCATGTGGTTGTCCATTGTGTTGCTCTGCAGGCCTTTACATGAGTGTTTCTCGACCCTGATCCTGGAGGCTCCCTTCTCTGAAGATGGACCTTTCCCTGCTCCAACCACACCATATAAGGCCTATATAATGGGCACAAAATGTGATCCGTGTGATCAGCTATCATTCCAATAGTTTGGAAGGAGATGAGGACACACTTTACTAGTACCTGTAGAAAAGTACTGCCAATACAACCATGAACTTCTTGCCACCATGCCTAATACCAGTTGTGAACTGGAGGGGTATAAATCCCTGGCATTGAGCTGTAGAGCAGTGTTCTCTGGAATGATGGCGCTCCATCCAATGCTTTTGGGATGAGTATGGTGAGGTGAGGTGCTGATCATCCAATATCCTGACCTCACTTGTGGCTGAATGCAGTCAAACCCTCCAAGCAATGTTCCAGAATCTAGTAGAAAACCTTCCCTGGACAGTAGAGACAGTTGCTGGAACAAAAACAGGATAAACGGGGTAAAAGGATATTCCTGCCTGGCACAGAATAATTCCAGGTAGGCTCCAGACCCACACTGACCAGTATGAATCAGATGGACAGACGGAAAGATTGACGGCTGGATTGTCCCTGTACTGTAAGAAGAGTCGATAAGTGAATTGGGGATTTGAATGTTCTCTTAGCTCTCCGGTTTGTGGACGTAGAGACATGCCTTGGTGTCTGTTTTCACAGCGTTGAAATGGTTACCAGTGGAAGCCATGCTCCTTTCATCTTTAGCATTACAGACCATGTAGTTTACCTCTAGAATCTGCTGGTATTTAACTGATTCCATTCTGCCACTGGCTGCAACACAATCTCAAGACATGTTCCATTCGCCCCTCTTTTTAACAGTTGGACAGGTTTTCTTTACATGGAATTTTGCAGTTTTTCCTCTAAACATATCTTTGTTCATTGCAGCAAAGAAGTTCTATTTAACAGTCATCTGTCTTCAGACTTGCTTCCAAATTCTGTGAAGGATGCAGGAAAGGTTTGTTTCTGATGACTCCTCCATGAAGGTGCACTAAGAGCACACCACCACTACTGATCAGTTTCTCCTGGACTTTTTCAGAGAGCGTTCTGATTTGTCTTCCTACGAGCAGTTCTCTCTGAAAGGTTTCTTGCCCCCCGACTTAACATCCACCATTTTTGTTAACTATACTTAGTCTCAGTGCTGTTTCTCTCCCCCAGCCTTCAGAACATTTCAAACAATCCTCAGAGATGCTTTAATGTTAAGATGTCATTATCATTTTTTTATTATCATACATTATTATACAGTCCATTCGGTCTGTCAGCTACACTCGTTTCAAACGATACAGAAGGAACCAGTTAATCATATACAAGGCAAACAGAGTGCGCACTCTCTCGCAAACACTACCTGATTGTGTTTAAAAAAAAAAAAAAAAAGGCATCAGTCGTTTGAGAGACTTCGCTCTGCTCTAGTTTCACGCCCGAGAGTTGCGCTCCTCTTCTCCTTTCTCAAGCTGGTAGGCGGGTCGGTAACGGATCACGCCCCTATCATCCACCACTTGGAGTGAGGGGTTCCGAAAGGTGTTGTCCATACTTCCCAGGGACGTGTAGCTAAAGAAACAGACAGAGGCATGGCACATGCCAGTTACTGGTAGGTACTAGTAAGTACTGGTTAAGTACTGGTTAAGTACTGGTTAAGTACTTAAGTAGGTCATGATTGAAATTGAAAACAGATTCCAGTACTGTTTGTCATGTACATACAGGGAATTTAATGGCTACCATGAGTGCGAATGATAAACAAGAACTTCTCTCAGATCAGTAAAAAACCTTCTACAATGTGTGATTTTTTGAAGCAACAAACTGACTGTGAATTTAATGCAGTGGAACCTTCACACCAAGTCCAATATGTTTTTTTTTTGTCTTCTGTGCTCTGTAAATGCTCTGTTGCCCTGCTCCCTGTCCACTTCTGCTCTCTCTTTAATTCCCCAATTCACGTAACTGTTCCTCAGGAAGAAAAGTTAGAGTTCCCAGCTCTTTATGGCCATGAAGGCTCGTGTTCCTGGACAAACCTATAAAGACGGCTGAATAAAGATGATGTAATTTCTCAGTCATTCCCCTTCCTTTCAGCTCTGCTCCACCATACGTTTCCTTTAACCTCCATCATCATGTAGTCAGTGTTTCTGGTCATGTAAACGTTTGTGTTCTGCTCTGAACAAAATGAGCTGCTCTGCCACTGTCTTGATTTGTCTGCACGCACAATGACAGAGCTCTGAATGGGCAGCCAGTCTTTATGCATTCGACAGCACAGAAAATCGAGCTGGCTCGGATTTAAAAAGTGGCTCAGCATCGTCCAGTGACCCGGACTGAGAATCACCCTTCGTCTTGTATTTTCTCACTTTTTTAATTATGCTGATTTCCACTGGAAGTGAATAAAGTTATTTCCATGTCGTGTGAACTTGCACAAGGTTTCTGTGTGACAGTGACTAAATGCTTTGATTGGAAGACTGTCGAAAGCAGCCTCACCCTTTGTCGTAGAGAATACAGTAGGGCACGTACAGCGTCCTCAGGAAGGACCAGATGTCATGGTATGTCCAGTCCTGAACAGAAAGAGACAGAACAATAACCTCATTGAAGCTTTTATTCGTTTTCTAAACAGTCTGTCTGTTTAAACACTCCAGCAGCACTGCTGTGTCTGATCCAATTGTACCAGCGCAACACACACTAACATACCACCACCATGTCAGTGTGACTGCAGTGCTGAGAATGACCCACCACCCACATCATACCTGCTCGGTGGTGGTCCTGTGGCGTCCTGAACATGGAAGACCACGGGGGAAGAGGATAATAAAGTATGCAGAGAAACAGATGGACACAGTCTGTAATTATAGAACTACAAAGGGCTCCTGTGTGGTCAGAGGAGCTGATAGAGTGGACAGTGAATATTGAAACAAGGTCAATAACAGTCAATAAGGTGATTGTTGATTAGTGCGTATATAATGAGTCAAGACGCTTACTGAACTCTCATTATTCAATTATGCCAAGATAAATGCAGTTGTCCATTTTGTGTCCTCTGGAACGATGGTGCTCAATCCAGTACTTTTGGAACGAGGTGGGGCGGTGATCATCAACATCCTGACCTCACTAACACACCATTGAATGCAATCAATCCTCACAGCTATGGTCCAATATTCTCTGGAGAGGTGCTCCAACAAAAGCAGGATGAACTTTGTTTAATACCTTTGATTTCAGGAGAGACGATGAACAAGCAGGTGTCCCTTTAGTGTTGCTATGGTGTGCTGTCTTTCTCTCAGAACACACCCCGAATGTCTACTAAGAAGGTACGGACATCCTGCTTTCTGTAGCGTCTTCTTGTTTTGAGCTCCTTTTCGTGAATTCCAAGTTGTGGGACGCTGTCTGCCTCTGTGATGGCAGAACGAGCCGCCTAATGAAGCTACCCGACATCGAAATCCATGGAAGAAATCGAAAGAAATCTCAGACTAATAGATGCAGCCATTAATAGCAGAAAGTTTAAGAAGTAAAAGTAAGGGTCATTTGTAATTCTGACGCATTTCTGTGGCTGTTTCAGTTACATAAGCAGCATTGATTAAGATGATTGAGTTGCTGCTCAACAGGCTTTGAAAGCCCATTCATCACTATTCACCAGTTATTGCCATCACTTCATATATATGCGTGTGTGTGTGTGTGTGTGTGTGTGTGTGTGTGTGTGTGTGTGTGTGTGGGTCTGTCTGACAGACTTTCTCTGCCTTGTTGTGTAAACAGTACTTTTTGAGGAAGTTTGGAGTTGTGTTCTGTAGATGTATTAGAGAAACCAGTTGCTTTCTATATTTATACTGGTTTATCAATAATTATTCCATTATGGTTGTGCATACCTAACATTTCCATAGCAACCACCTGGGACATCACAGCAACTACTTAACAGCCATTAAGCAACTCCATGCAGCCACCTAGGAACCAACTGCAGCACTGCAAAGACCTGGAATACCATAGCAACCACCTGCTACCACACAAGGTACCTGGCAACCACTAAGCAAGTCCATAGCAACAACTTGCAAACCACTAGCAAACATCATAGCAACCATAGCATACCATGGCACATGCCTAGCAATCACCAAATATCACCCTAGCTACCACTAAGCAACTCCATAGTAACAACCTAGCAACACAATAGCAACTACCTAACAATACTATCGAAACTGCCTAGCAACCACTAAGCAACTCCATAGAAACACTATAGCAACCATCTACCAAGTCTTACGTACTAAATATAAATATCAACGTATTATATAAAGACCTCAATAATTTTGCTGACCTCAATACCGGCCACAATGTTTTAATTGTTATCAAACCTGAATGAAATGGTACGTCAACACTGTGTGAAAACTGGGTTTTTATATTATATTATTTGTTTTATTTATGTCACATTCATAATTCAAAGTTCATTGCTCTTCAAAAATGTGGTTTTGCTTCATTATTCTATTATATTTTCTAACTGAACCAAAATTTAGACTTCACACACAATCTCTCACACTCTTCCATATAACTCACGCATGAGCAGCCTCCCCCAGCTGAGGCCCGACTGTGACCTTATGCGCATGGCTCTGGGGCTCAACAGTGGCTTTAGCAGCACTTTAGCAGCCAAATTAGCAAACACACCGCCCATCAGCGCCTCATTAACCCAATCAATCGCTTGCGCGGACTCCGACTCACACTGTGAAATATGGGATAATTATGATCACTGTACTGTTGTGTGTCATTACGGCGGAACATATAGTTGCAAAACAGCCTAGTGTTACCATAGCAACTGCCTAGCAACTACTAAGCAACTTTATAGGAACAACACATCAACACCACAGCAACCACCAACCTACCTTGTATCGCCAGGTTTGACAGTTAATCAAGAAACCGACCAACTGGTTGTGTGCATGTGTGTGAGAGTGAGAGTGTTTACCAGTAATGGGTTGACTCTCATGTAGTCAGGCCAGCCGGGGTCTGTAGGGCAGAGAGGAGTGAGTGTCCGAGAGTAAGGGTCAGTGCGCCTAGTTCCCATCAGAACAGCCCGGAGCTCCGGCCTTTTCTCCTGGACCTCGTTCAGAGCCTGTCGGATATTGCCCTCCACTGACACCAGGTCCAGGTCGTATCTACAGCACACACATGCATCAATCTCAGTATTACGATAGTAGCAAAATACCTAGTTCCTCACTCTCTACCGGAGATACCACTGCAACCATTTTGGGTACTACAACCGTCTTGCAAGTACTTAGAATCTCCATAGCAACCACCTGGTTCTCAGTGTAGAAGAAGTGAAGAAGTGATTTATAACCATATGTGGAGAAGGAGAAGATGAGGAGCTGAACTTCTGAGCTCTGATTTTGATGTGTAACGAAGGCTGTCACGTCAAATGCAGTGCTCTACAATCTCCTGGTAGATGCTGCAAAAAGACTTCATAAAACACAGTGGACCAACACCTAAACCATCACGGAATGAGATATCTTCACACTTCAGCCACCTTGGATGCTCTGTCTCTCCACTCTTCCTCCAGACTCAAGGAATTAGTTACATTTGCTTCATAGCCATCTGAGATATAAAGACCCCGCTGAACAGTTCTATGACCTGATGTAGAGTTCATTGTCTGTGCTGAGAAAACCAGACTCAGTCTGATTTATAAGTGCTCTGTGTTCATACCAGTTCTGCCCTGCAGGGGACAACAGGCTAGTGTCTTCACTATGTTAGAAGACAAGTAACATCCGTTACACTAAGACAGGTCTCAAATCTTAATGCTCCACACTCTGTTGACCCCCTGTTGGTAGTATTTACAGTTTTAAGTAAATTTAACTGTACCATCAGTATAGTTTACCTTTTTATGGTGTCCTGTAGGAATCTTTCCATTTCTGGGAAGGGGGAGATGATTCGGATGTAAAGAGATTTCACTTTGTCTTTACTGTGAGGGTAGCGTCTAAAATAGAACAGAAAAAATTATTTCAGACAAACAACAGAGTAATACATTCTGAAATGCAAACAGGAAAACCTTACCAAATTAGGTCTATAGGTATATGAGAAGATTAGTGTGTGTATATGAGTAGATTAGTGTGTGTAAATGAGAAGATTAGTGTGTGTAAATGAGAAGATTAGTGTGTGTATGAGTAGAGTGTGTATATGAGTAGGGTGTGTATATGAGTAGGGTGTGTATATGAGTAGGGTGTGTGTATATGAGTAGGGTGTGTATATGAGTAGGGTGTGTGTATGAGTAGGGTGTGTGTATATGAGTAGGGTGTGTGTATATGAGAAGAGTGTGTATATGAGTAGAGTAAGACTGTATAGATGTTTTTTAAAATCTCCTACATACATCTCTGAATGTTTGACAGAAAGTTCTTAAAGCACGATTTGGAACATCAAGTGCAGCATTATTGAATATCCCCAGATGAGGCACAAAAAGACTGCTGAAGTAGTTTTCTGTTTGATGCCCCAAGAATCTGGAACTGTTTACCACTTAATATTCATCAGGTATCATCTGGTACTGTTCTCTGCTTTAAAAAGAAGCTGAAAAGCTTAGCATTTTCATATTACACTTATTATGATGATGATGATGATTATTGTTAGGCAGTAAAATTATTATTTAAGCCCGATGGTCTCTTCACCTTCTCATCAGCCCACCTCCATAGCGGCCCACTGGGGTCTTACCCAGTTCTCCTGACGGCCAGTCCGTCACTGCTTATACCGTTAAAAACATCTTTAACAGAATCATTTCTCATTTTTCATCTTGCACTTTCCATTTCCAACTCATGAGCTACGACTACACCTAATCACACAAAGCTACCAGTGCTGGGAGGGTGAAGGCCAGCATGTGCTTCCTCAGGGTCACATGACGTCACACTTTCATTGCATTTTCATGCTTGTAAGTAGCACAAAAGTCAAGGGAACCATAGCCAGTTAGTTAGAGTCGCGACTATGAGGCATATTCTAAAACTTCACGACACATTTCTTTGCTTGATCATCTGCGGAACAAACTCTGCTTGTTAGAAAACAGCAGACAGCGGCAGCATGTGGTCCCCCCACCTGGAACTAGAAGTTCAGTAAGAAGCTCTCTCACCGTCTGAGGGCAGCGTAATACAGATGGAGTAGCGCTGTGCAGTCTTTTCCTCCGTTGAAGCCGACACAGATCTCATTAGCTGAATACTGGTCCAGTGCTGTCTCTATCGTCCTCAGAGCCATAGAGACTTTCTCTCCCAGTGGTGATCCTACAGGACAGAGGACACTTCAATTATGGATTAATTGCAGAACATTTGTGGAGAAAGCTACAGTCATGAACCCATGAACACCATGGACTTTAACATCGTTAAACATATGGACATTTGATCTTCATCCAAACACGATGGTCTTCTAAACACAATTAGAAATCAGAAATGCAGCTTTGATGTGAGGAACACCCCTACATTTATTACTACTACTAATTACCTGAATTTCACAATGATTAACAAAATGTGGTCTGAGCATCATCTAAATCACAGTTACAGACAAACACAATCAAACCTGAGGCAGCAAAGCATCCCCAAAACCATCTACCATGCTTCACAGTTGGTGTGCGATTTTGGTTAGAAGATCATCTGCTTCTTCAGTTTGTGTAGGTCAACCTCTAATCCTTCATCAATGATGGATATTTATGATTTGTGAAGAATGACCCACCACCCACATAATACCTTATCTTTAGTGGTCCCTCACCATTGAAGATCACAGGGTGAGGAGGATAAAGTATGCAGAGAAACAGACGGACTACAGTCTGTAATTATTGAACTACAAGATGCTCCTGTATGGTCAGTGGAGCTGATACAATAGGTAGTGAGTGTATCAGGTGATCATAATGTTACAGTTGATTGGTGTATAGCGTTGCTTTCTCAGACAGAGTCAGAGATTAAGCCCGAGATGTTTGGACCTTCAACAGGCTTTCAGGAATGTTCTGAAAAGCCCTGAAATCTAGTGATTTATTACAAGCCCTTCTTGATGGCTCCTTACCACTGTTGGAGAGACAGTAGACCTCCTCAGTGGCGATGGACACGGGGTCACTAATAAGCTGGACCACGCTTCCTTTGGGCAGTTCCTCCTCCAGCTGTGCACAGGCCTTCTCCACCTCCTCCATACTGTTTGAGTCCAGCACCAGCCTGACTCGGTGGTAGTTGCTCAGCCAGTCTGGGTATGAACCCAGAGCAACTCGCTTCCCCCAGTCCGCTTGTAACCGGCTCAGGATGGGTGCAATCTGTGCCTCATCTGCGTCCACGAACACCTCCCGTGTGTGGAAGGTGGTCCCAGAAGTGGCAAACAGGTGCGAAAGGCTGTCAAAGGCACGTTCCAGCAGGGAGGGGATGCCAGGGAAGATGTAGACATTGCGGACGCTGACCAGCGGGTACCGGAGCGGCTTGCCCGTCTGTGCTTCAGTACCATAGTTGAGCTGGGCCGACATGGGAACCATGGCCAGCTTCATGGTGGGACTGTTCGGGTCAACTGTACCGAAGAACTTCTCCATCAGCTTGGTCAGCTCTGGGTGAGCATGCAGGACTTCCCCAAATGCCATTGCAACACTTTCAAAGGTCACGTCGTCGTGTGTTGGGCCGATGCCTCCAGATGTAATGAGGTGGGTGACGGATGGGGAGAGCCGGGCCACTTCCTCGGCGATGACCTCTCTGATGTCCGGCACCACAGTGATCCGCTGCACAGACACGCCCAGCTTCCGCAGACCTCGGCACAAGAAAGCACTGTTGGTGTCTATGGTGTGACCCTGAATCATGCAAAACATAGCCATAAACACACACACAGTAATTACCATATCATTGGTATAAAGTCAGCAGGTGGACAGATCATGGTCAAGTTTGGGCACTCATAGTTTGCATAATATCTCAGAGCTGGTCCAGATAATATATTATATAGCACTTAAGCACAGTAGGGACTGCTGCACAGTCATGATTCTCTGTAGGAGACAGATCAGTGATGACGCATCCTATCTGACTTTTAAACGCGACAGCCAACTGGTATATTCCTCCTCCTCACCTTGAGGATCTCATCGCCGATGATGAGGATAGCAGCCGTGATGCCTCCTCCGTTGTTCGCTGAAGAGGAGCTGCCGTTTCGGGCCATGCTGGTGATGTGAGCTCCCACGCGGCGAATCCTGCCCACTGCTCTGTTCAGGCAAGGCAAAGCTTGGAGCATTCAGCCCAGGAGCAAGGGGCACAGGAGGGGCAGAGAGACAGACAGATGCTCTGAGGAAGGCAAGTAAACATGATAAATTACTATAATGGTACACATTTATAACATGACACTGCAGCTGGGGTCATAAATCATAATTTACAAGTCATTGAGAAATGGTAGTTATAGGTGCCCATCCACACACATACACTAGTGAGTTCACACACTAGTGGGCAGTGAGCACACGTGCCCTGAGCAGTGGGCAGCCCTATCCATGGCACCCGGGGAGCAGCTGCGGAGTTAAGTGCCTTGCTTAAGGGCACTTCAGTCATGTCCTGCCAGTTCAGGGAATTGAACGGGACCTTCCCGTCACAAGGCTGGTTCCCAAACCACCCAACCACGGCTGCCCCTGTTAAGAGGTACCGTGGACGTCTGGCTGACACAGGGAGCAGAGGTGCACATTTCTACTGTGCAGCATTGTTTGTACAAGGGTCACCTGCATGGAAGAATCATTAGAACATCATCACAGAAGTCAGTGGATCTGGGTACTGAACCCACAACCTTGTGAATAAAACACGCCCACTTTCTAGTCACGCCCCCTTTTGTTACCTGGATTCAGGCAAGTCACTGTTGGCTTATTATGGGATGTGGAGGTAAATGCAGAGGGGGTTGAGCTGTTGGACCTTCTCAGCTGATAATGAGTCCAACTGCAGCCTTTATTCCCATAAAAAGCAATAATGGGACTAAATATGACACTTAATCTGGGTGGTGCAATGGTAACCTTAGTGAACCTGTTTAACTGCAACTTTGCCAAGCTCTTATTAAGCACAGCTGTTTATCTTATGACTATAATTCCCCGTTACCTGTTTCAAAGTTAAAATATGGGCGCAGATGTGTTTAATTAGTGAAGAAACACTGAATCACCGAGCAAAACAAACCACCGGCTGATGCGCGAGCGTGGAGATTTGACTGACACGCAGGCCAGTTCTCTCAGCCAATCAGAACGAGGCCAGGCCGGACGTGGCGTGACGTCTCCGCGAAATTACCCAATCAACTTCCAGGAAGGCGGGATAACCAGCGCCAAACCGGATGTGCGGCTGCTCTTGTCACAAATGCCGCCTCGATGTCTTCGCCTGTTTTCTGGGTTATGTTTCATTTCGCCGCCTGCGCCCTTTATCATGCTTACTACATAGTGCACTTGCTCAAAGCATAGGTGAAAATCGTTAAAGGGTTTAAAAAAAGGTTTATTGGCCTTTTTTATTAATTTAGGAAAGAACATAAAAGTCCTTTTTAAACCTATTTCTGAGCGTTTGTGTATATTACACAGTATAGTATTTTTCCATAAAGTTTGTATAACTTATAATTTTGTATCATTTTGCATTATTTAGAGTCATTGTTTTGAATAGTTAAAAAGTACAAAAATAAAAAAATACACATTTAAAATGATATGTTTATGTGCTATTATTATTATTATTATTATTATTATTGTTGTTGTTGTTGTTGTTGTTGTTGTTATTAAACACAACCTAAAAAACATGAAGTTTGCTTTTGGTAGCTGGTTTCAGGTGGTCTAAGCTGGTTTTTGATGGTCAAGATTGTTGGAAAGTTGGTCACGTGAGTGAAAACACACCCTCCGCTACTAACCTGACCTAAGGTGGTCCTCAAGCTGGTCATACTGGTTCACAGAGGTCTTCAGTAGGGGTGCTATGAATCCCAGTACAGGTTTAACTTCCCATGTTATTTTTTCATTTTACTCATTTCCAATTCCCACTCACCAGCTAGGACTCCACCACTGCTGGGAGTTATTATTATTATTATTATTTTTAAATTAATTTATTCACTTAAACTTAATCTGCGTCCATTTTTATTACAGATTTTATAAGGATTCAGAACTGTTAGGACACACGTCACTACAGCGGGTGAACGCAGGGCCCTGTCTGTACATTTGCCCTAAATGACATCCTGCAGGTTAAGGGTCCTATTCACTTTGTGCATTCATATTATTTCATATAATACACTGTAATACTATAAATACTTACTTAATATTATGAGGGAAACCGTGTAGTTTAAAGGCAAACTCAGTAAAACAGTAATTACAGTAATGACATATTTTCTTGTGGCTCAAGGGGGGGCTAAGAGTCTAAGGTAAAAACAACAACAGCTGTGAGTAATGAGTAAATCCATTTACATACAAATAGCAGCGTTTGTTTCATTATTATTATTATTATTATTATTATTATTATTATTATTATTATTATTATTATTATTATTATTATTGTAAACAGCCCTGGGTAAATTAAATGAGCAGCAAAAAATAGCACTTAGCTCTTTTTTTTTAAAATCCTTAATAAACAATTAAGTGCATTGATGAATAACTGTAAATAAAATGGACTGATAACTCTAATAACATGTGTATTATTACTCATTATTTTAAATGGGTGCGCAACAACAACAATAATTACAATAACGCAATAACCACAACAACAACAATAATCATCATCATACGATTTCTATAACAATAGTAATAATACTATTTCTAATAATAATTATTATTTTTATAATTATATAAAATGGTACCAGTAATAATAATAATAATAATAATAATAATAATAATAATAATAATAAATACTAAGATTCAGATACTTTTTCTTATTTTGTCTGTAAATTAATTAGTTGCTGCTCCGATACTCGATACTGGAGAAAGATTATCAGAGAGAGAGAGAGAGAGAGAGAGAGAGAGAGAGAGAGAGAGAGAGAGAGAGAGAGAACGAGAACACAGAGAAAGAGAGAACAGAGAGAGAGAGAACAGAGAGAACAGAGAATAGAGGAAGAGAGAGTGTGTGTGTGTGTGTGTGTGTGTGTGTTTGTGTGTGTGTGTGTGTGTGTGTGTGTGTGTTCCTCTTCTCTCGGATGTTCTCTGAGGGTCTGTTCTGAGCAGAAGGAGGGAGCTGGTCAGATCAGAAGGTCAGTTTAAAGCTGCGGCGCAACTTTTACAAACTTCACTTTGTGTTTGTGTTTGTTTGTGTTTGTGGTTCCACCTTAAACAGCCTCCCGCTGCTGCTGCGGACAGTTACCGCGAACAGCCGAGCGAAGCCTGTTTATTAACACAGACCGAGCCATTACTGACCCTTACTCACCCTTACTGACCGTTACTGGCCGTTACTGACTGTTACTGACCCTTACTGACCGTCATCACGGCTTTTCTGCTGTTAAAAGTTGTAAACAGTAACTTTAGCCTGCTATGCTAATTAAGTCACTTAGCTACACTTTTAAAGTGTGTTCTTTAAGGGTTCTCCGGGAAAGGGAACGGTTCTGTGTAGACCCACGAGCTCTCAAACGTCCCTTTTCATGACCAAAGGGTTCTTTACATCTTGAAAGGGTTCTTCTGGTGAATGGAGAAGGTGCTGTAGAGGGTTCTGCACAGAAGCCTTTGGATAAGTGTTCTATACGGCACCAGTAAGGGTTCTTATAAAGGTACAAGTTCAACGTCGAATCAGTAGTACACACTTAAAAATGAGGGTTCTTGAAAGGTTCTTCTGTAAAGAAAGTGGTTCTACATAGAACCAACACACAGAGAACCCCTTGCATGTATAAAGATTTGTTCAGATTTATGGAGAATGTGTTAGAGGGGGTTCTACATTTAAGCTACAGCTCAAAAGGTTCTATATAGAACCTTCTACAGAACAACAGGGTTCTCTAAGAACCCTTTTAAGATTAAAGGAACGCTTTAATCACAAAACAGGTTCCTTAAGTTAATACAGAACTATTTTGGAGGTGTGTAACTAGTTGTAACAATAGATTAGAACTCTTTAATTCAATCATTAGAACCCTTTTTGATATTGCATAGAACCCCTTTCAAAAAGGTTTCTGCATTGAACCCTCAACAGCCCATTTCTCAGTCTGAAGAACCCTTAAACATGAAACGGGTTCTTAAGGTCTTAACAGAACCAATTTTGGAAGTGTCTAACTAGTGTGTAACAATATTAGAACCCTTTTTTGATGCTACATAGAACCCATTTAAAACAGGTTTCTGTATAGAACCCTGTACAGCACATTCTCAGTTAATCTGAAGAACCCTTTCAAGATTACAAAAAGGGTTGCTTAAGTGTTTGGGATTCTATATAGAATCATTTTCTGAGCCTTACTTTGTAAGTGTGTACCTAGAACTTTAAGGAGTGTTAACGTTAAGTTCTGTATTTATTACCTAAATCAGATGTCTAGAACACTCACACTTGTGAGTGTAATAGTGAATTTCTCGTGAAATCATCTCTGGCTCTGAGGGAAAGCAGCTGTAGTCCACCATGACCTCCCCCTGAACAGCTGTTACGTTGAGCATCTGTTCAAGAACGTTAACCAGCACTCTGTCGGTGCCGACACTGTCCACAGTGTTCCGTCACCACTGGGGGTGTTTTGGGGGCGTAGATGCGTTTTACGTTTGTTAAGTAAATCATCACACTTTTGTTGTTTGTGCACATTCCAGCTTAGAAAGAAAGCCGGGGTCAGCAGTGTTTCGGCCTGACTCAGTCTAGTACCCATTAATAGAACCAGCAACCCTGTGAATCCGTAACCCAGTGCTCTGATCTTGAACAAGTGATTAGGGTTATTGATGAACCTAAACTCTGATGCTCTACAGAGCTGCCCAGACCGTGGTTAGTTACCTAGGCTGTTGATAATAATAATAAGCTTGATTACTAGAATTAAAGAACCCTGTATTCAATAACCTGAAGCTCTAACCATCGAGACATCACGTCCCCCTTATGGACAGAAGCTACTGATTAGCTGTCCAGGCCCTAGTTAGTTAAGACCCCTAGGGTGTGATACCACTTAGATGACCACATTGTCGGGTCATCTATTTACACCCCTGGAATTTGGTCGACCAGAACGAGGGACAAAAGACCCGCTAATCTGTTAAATTGGATCAAATTAGGGTGAACTTGGTGTTATTGTTGCTGTAACACTAGTATTGGTGTTGCGTGACTCCAATAGTCCAGTAGAATTAAGACATATATTACCCCAGATAAAGGGGACATACGTCCCAATAGTGGCGCAGGGTTCCACAATTTTATGGTCTGAAGCAGAAACATTGTGTGCGTTATGAATGCAGAGAGGAACAGCCGAGCTGGATATTGTTTTTAAAGGTGGGGGTGGGTGGGTGTAGGCCTGTCACGATAATGAATGAATGAAGGTACACCTGTCCCGGTCTAGATACCCAGGGATACTTTACAGTCAGAACTCTACACAGTGACACTACAGCGTACTCTCTACTGGACATGACCGTCCACCTGGAGGACTGCGTCGATCACACTCGTTCACACACCAGTAGAGTAGCCAGTTCACCTGATCGCCATGTTTTTAGAATGAGGGAGGAACCTGGAGTCCCTGGAGGAAACCCACACAGGGACAGGGAGATCAAACGCCACCAAGATCGGGCCTTGAACCCAAGAACACAGTGCTGGGAGGTGAACATGCTCTTAGCTCCTCCACCCCACTCACATTCTCAGACACATACCGTGGACGGGGCATTAGGCGAAGTTCTGGGAAGAAGAAGGCTTAGTGTGTAGAAAGAAGAAATGCAGATGTTTCCATCAGATCAAATATATCAGGATATGATTTTTTGTTGTCCATATCGCCGAGACTTACCCTTTAGGTCTGACTAAACCTGTCTAATCCTCTTCGTGATCTTTGTATTTAATATACAATAAGCGGCAGTATCTCGGTTTTCCGAACCGTTTGCATTCAAGGCGGGAAATCTAGTCGAGCTGGTCGTTGGAATGTTCTAGAAGTCGTGAACCATTGGTCTTCAGCGCTTACCTTTCTAGATCAGAGACTGCAGACTGTCAGCGGTGGTGAAAACAAGTGGTGCGTTCATGCAAAACCGAGTGGTAGCAGAGTTTGCTATAAGGAAGCTGCACTGAAGCAACCTGACGGTCATAAATATGAAGAGCAAATGTGCCTGATGGCCATGTTCTGATCAGCAAACAAGCTGCGAAACGGTGGAGCGAATCAGTTTAATATCACACAAGCGTATCTTCAAGGCACAATGTTAAAGATGAAACAGTTCTCCGGTATTTTCAGTGAACCTGTGAACACCCACCAGCCAGATAATCCCTCGATTTTTCCTTGCTGAAGGCCTTCAGTTTGAGATTTTTGGGTCGGTGGCGGTCACTGTGAGTTCTTAATCAGTCCACAGGACTTGTTGACCAGTAGAATAGTGCACCACCTCTCCAGAGTCTGATCAATCTTCTTGAAGCTCTTTCACAGCAGGGGTTTTGCCTGTCTAGCAGTGTTTCTCAACCCTGCTCCTTGAGGCACCCTACACTTGTTTAGTGCTATAACAGACCCCCTCCAACAACACTCCAACTCGGATGTGTATTAGATTTCAATGTCAGATCACCGATTGTTCACACCGCGACACAATAAACACATCACGTCACTTATGAAGAAAAAGATCGGATCTGGGACACTTTTACTTCCTAACGATCATTTCCATAGTCTTTCATCAGAACACCCACCGGAGGGCTGGACCTGTACAAATTGCCTACAGCACACAGTAAAAGCACCACGATTGGTTAGAGATTTGCATGTTACTGTGATAGACTGTAGCAGTTAACAGTAATGCAGCACACAGCGTTATAATATGGTGACTTTAGGCAGTTTTCCGTCTTGACGAGTTGACATACTTTCTGAAATATCCAGAGTAGAAAGACCAGTTACGCCAGGTTTAGTCGCCGCAGAGCTGAACTGGTTGCTGACTGGATCTGTCGTAATGCTGGTGCTGAACAATGCTTGTGCTCACTGACTCTCTATCAGGGCTGCACAATATATCGTTGAAGTATCGTCGTCGCAGTGTGCCCAGATCGCAAGCTGTATAACGTCCAGAGTTGGGCATTTCAGGTCCAGCAAGACAAAGTCCACCCAAGCAAAATGACCTCAAGGACCTCAAGAGCCGCCCAGGCAGCTCTGGTAATGTCATGTACAGTAAATACAAAGTGCTCGACACAAAGGAGTCCATGACGTTTTGACCAGAGACAAAAAGTGTCTCCTATTGTTCGTTTTACTCCAATTTTTGATGTTCTTTATTAATATTATGGCTTGTTTTGCTACAATACCTGTATTTTTTAATGTGTCGGATCAAATAAATATCACAATGTCCCTTTTTCCGGGATCATGCAGCCCTAGTCTTACGCCTCTCTTTTCACTATGTGGATCCGTTATCAGTTGGCCTGCACACAACATGAGCGGACAAGTGGAGCCCTAGATCCTTCCCAGCCCGAGCGAAGACTGGATAAGGGCTGACAGTCAGAAGTATATTTTGCCACCGAACTGACCGTCTGAGACTGTGTGATACCACAGAGACACACACCCCCACACTCACAGACACGCCTTCTCAATCTCAGACAGCGAAGCCAGCGCCGACGTCTTCTCCCTCGTCTTCGAGGTGTATCGATCTCTCGCTTCCCTCAGAGACACCTCTGTATCAGAACTGTCAAAACAAAGTACAGAGAAATAGCTGCCTCACATCCTCATCTCGGCATTGGGCTGTGTCTGTGTATTTTCATCTCATTCTCTTCTTGAGAAACCTCAGTTTTGTTTCTCAGGAAGTTTCAGACAGAAGGAGGTCTTCAAATAGCACCAGAACATCCCCTTTCAGCATTTTCGTGTTAAAGATAAATTTAGGCTGGACGCAATCAAACATATCAGGAGTGCAAAATCTGCTGCTCCTCGTTTCCATGTGAACGCTGATAGTACGGGATGTGCAGGGTTTAAACAACAACAAACCAAGGACAGCCTTAGAACGATTCCTGACTGCGTTATTCAGGAAAGGTGAAGTAGGACAAAAGTATCGGGACACCTGTTCATTCATTCTTTCTCAGAAATTAATATTAAATGTAATTAATGTTAAAAAGAGTTTATCTTGTCTTTATTAGAGATACTACATTTGGAGCATTGAGAGGTTTGATTGCATTCAGCATAAAGAGCATTAGTGAGGTCAGGATGTTGGATGATCAACGCCACACCTCATCCCCAGCTCCCCAAATCATCCCAAAAGTACTGGATGGAGCACCATCATTGCAGAGAACACAGTTCTACTGCTCCACAGCTCAGTGCTGCGGGCCTTTATACCCATCAAGCCCATGCCAGGCATTGGCATTGTGCCAATAGGCTGATGTTTATCTGCTCCTAATCTATTGGCAGTACTTCTCTACAGGGACTAGACAAGCTGCGGGTGTGCATTTGCACATCTGTCAGTCAAATGAGTGCACCTTAAAGAGCAGCACATCCAGGTACTTGGCCTTTGTGTTACACGCTGCCGTTTTCTGGGTGAAAACAGTCGTTTGACTGGTGGTAAATAGATCTCCAAGTCTTTCAGAATTTGCACATCCTGCTGAGTCAAAACCTGCGGTCAGCCAGGCCAACAATTGCATCATATCACTGCCAGTCAATGATCAGTGCTGTTTTATAGGAAATATTTAAGAAGTAGGGGCTGAGTGTCCTTTCAACAGGCCTCCGTCAAAGGGGACGAACAACTCCTCGCAGTGGCCAAAAGTGGCATGTCATTTCAGATTCAGTGAATTTGCATTATCATGATGATGATCTCATAAAGTCACTTCAGGGAACAGGCAGGTAAAGCTGTCGTGATGCAGATGTTTCAACAAATCAGAGAAAATCCAGCTGTTATCAACCCAACTTAGTTAAAACGTTTAATTCTGGCTTTAGATTAAAGCGGGATTTCACTGGCTTTTCCACATTTCAGTGCCGATCAGCATTGATCTATGACTTTAACATTATAACTGCTGATTTTAGTATCATTAAGTGATGATGTGTTTATTACAGATGTTCACTTATTGACCGGGTCACCGTAGTAAAGAGAAAACTGTAATGTAGGGTTTGTTTTTGTGCTGGACGAGCAGAAAACCACAGCAGGTTTAAGGCATGGCGACACTGCTGTTTCCAGTTCAGCCACAGCAATATGACTGGTTTTGTTTTCACCCAAAAGGGGATGCGGTCAGTCAGACGAAAGGAAAGTGACATATGGCTGCTCTGATCTATTTGTACGGCTGTCCACAAACATATGGACATGTAGTGTATATATTTCTTGGCTTGGCTTGGTGTCAGTCTGTCTCTAAGTGTAAAGGAGGGCCATTTAAAATTGTGATGGACCATAAAGACAATAATGACATTTCCAGGGGTTTCGTCCGCTGTCATTGGACAGATCAGCACACTTGGAGGAGAACACTAATCGCCAGTTTCAATACATCAGGTAGCAGGAACATGGGAGGGACTTGAACTTCCGGCATCATGGATTGCAACTAAGATGTTTTGATGAGACGAAGTGTTCGATTTCGTTGTAGGTCCGTCCGGTCTGAGCCCGATTACTCTTTAATTGGGTTTTTCAGAGCTGCTGCTTGACCCGAAGTGATCCTGTCAGCACTACCTCCATCTCATAACCCGATCGCGTTGACTGAGACTCATCTACCCTTCTCTATGTCTTTTTGTGAACATCCCTGAGCTCCTGTGTCTCTTACACATTCCATTCACACAGGAAACATCGCCATGTCTTTTCTTCACGGCTGTCTGTTTCAGCTGTAGCATGACTAAAGCATTATTCACTCCTCACGCTGCCCCTTATCCAGTCCAAGCTTCACCCAGCACCTAGTCATCCTTCAGCCTGCAGTCTGCCTCCATACTGCCTCTCCTCTCGGAGGACCACAGGAGTTCGGCTTGCCGTAACGCGTCTGATTCAGCCAGTGAAGAATTTGATAATTAGATGATGTTTGTTTCAGAGGCTTGGCCTTCTTTGGTCCCAGTTATTGTGAAAGTACAGAAACTCCACTCTGGGTTTTCCATGTAGTTTCAAATGGTCATGATTAGTTATTGTGACACATTTGTTTGACCTGTTATTTCTGTTGTTGTCTATATAAAACTGAGGATATCTGAGGGGCAGTCCAGACATATTTCAATAGAGTATCTGCTGTATTAACCCTCCTGTAAAGTTGTGGGTCATATTGACTCATTTCAGATGAATAAATTAATACATTTTTGAGCTGAAAACATTTGTGCTGGACTTTATTAGTTTAATCACCATGTAATTGGAAAATGAATTAGAAGGCAGTCTGTTTGCCCACCTCTACGGAAAGTCCTTTCTGTATCGCAAACGAACCTTTTACCACGTGGTGGCATACTTACTATATTTGGAACTGCAAAAGTGTAGTTTATCAGTGTGAAATTACCTTGTTTTACCCAAATATTAAGGAGTATGAGTGTGGAATTGGTATTAAAAATAAAAATAAAAATAAAAAACAGGTGAAAAAGTGTTAGATTAAAAGAAATGTGATGTGAAAGGCTTTAATAAAATGTGTAAATATGTAAACTGTCTTGTTTTTGCCAAAAAAAACAAGTTGATTAATTAATTATAATGAGTAAATCATAATCTATAATCTAATTACATTAAAGATTTGTGTAACTTATTAATTAAATACAAAATTAATGGAGAAAATTAATTTAATTTGCCATTTTTTGCTGATTGATACAAATGTAAAATTCATTTTTCCATGACAGATTGACCTGAAGCAGATACTATCTGCCAATATCATCATTTCTACTCCAGTCTTTGATACACAGAGGGCATTATTAATGTCAGGACATGTTGGATCACTGACTGGAGAGACTGCAGTTTCACAGAAATAAAAAGTTACTGCAATTTTTGTAGTAATAATACTTCAGATCGATCCAGAAACACTTCAGACAGAACAACACAGATAGAAAAGAATGACTTTTAAATAGCTGTCCACTGTAGTGACCACCATGCGTGAAAGGGTTAATCGTTTAGGTTAATCGGCTCCAGTTGGTGTCATTTTAAAGACGTTGTCTGCTAGGAAATTATATTTAATTGGTTTGTTTCTCATTTTTCAGTAAACTCAGATCCGTTTACGATGCAGAACGATTCTCCTTGCCTTCACAATAACCTTGAAAGCACTGCTCATCTTCAGGTTGGCTTGTACATAACCATTAATGTGTCTAAGAAATTGGAGGTTGTCACAGTATATGTGGCTTAAAGTAAGAGCTGGCAGCACATGGACCTTCCACAACAGAAATAAACACCAGCTACATCATATAGTGTTGTAAACAGTAGTTGTTGAGCTCAGTGCTAAAGGTATTTAGCAACCAGTTTAGCCGTCATGAACAAAATCATCTCTGGTCATGTGAAAAAATGAGGACACCCCACGAAAACCTGTTTCTGTCTGAACACGTTTAAGCTTTTGAACGTCTTACGTGTCTTTCAAACGTCGTTTGCCAAATGTACTTAATAGAATTGAAAAGAACAATATGATTAGACCATCTTTAGAGTGGACTTTGGAGGAGGCTCATCATGGCGACATCCAACGAGCCTTCAAAAACAAGGCTGGAGACGCCAATGAGTCTGTGAAGGGAACCTAAAAGATCTCAAAACAGTTCGAAAACAGCCGTTCCACTGTCCACTTAATCATCACAGGTGAAAGACCTGCCAGCACGGTCAGTTCACACCATCCTAGCAGGTTCTGCCCAAAAGCAAATAAGCTCTACATAGAAGTCTCCAACAATCCTACAATGTCATCACCCGACCTGTAGGTAGGTCTCGCCACAGTTGATGTCAGAGTGCAACATCTAACATCAGAAAGAGACCAAACAAGTTCGAATTTAATGGGATTTCCAGAACGATTCGTTGAAAGAAGAACGACTCAGAAGATCAAACAGAAGATCAAACACAGGGAAACACACGCAAACCAAACATGAACTTTTCTTATTTCATATTTGGATGCTCCAGTTGCAACACCGTGCAACTATCTCTCCTTTCTGGCCTCAAATCTTGAGGATTTAAGAGTAGATGAGTATTTATAAACAGTATTTGACAGGCCATGTCAGTGGAATGTCCCTCCTTTGCACTGACAGTCAGCAGTTTATGCAATCTTGAGCTCCACATACTGTGCATCTGTGGGCTACAGCTACGCCTACAGAGCAGCTAAATACAGCGAGTGGGCACAAGTTAGAAATGTCACTCGATTTAATCTCCTGAGTTGGGCAAACAATGGTTTTGGACTTTGAAAAAAGTGCCCATTGCCACCTTTATATTCAAGGAATAGCCCAAAACCTTTGTTAGCAGCTTATCTCGTTTCTCCCGTTGAAACTAAAGAAGCAAACTTCAGCTGCCGAACGTGTCTTGGCTGGTCGACTGCATCTTGTGTCATTGATGGCGTGTGATCCTTTAAACCCAAAAGCAGTTATTGTAACACCTATAGAAAATACTTTATTACATAAAAAGTAGTTATTTAATCGTTGAAATGAGGTTTAACCATTTATAATATGTACTGAATCATTTATAGCAATTAAAGAATCACTTAAAGTAGACATTGAATAATTGTTGGTATGTATTGAATCATTTGTAGAAGCTACTGAACCATATTTTAATATTCGAATCAATAGTAGTAAATGAATCATTCATAGACTTCACTGTTTAGTAGACAGGAAACCATTTGAATGATATTTTGAGTCATTTAAAATAGATACTGAATCATTTAGAGTAGTCATTTAATAAGTTACAGTAGTTGCTTACTAATTTAGGATATGTAATGATTCATTTATAGCAGTTACAGAATCAGTTTTTATTCATAGTGATTCATCTTTTTTCAATTGAATCATTAATTAGTAGAAGTTAATTTGTCATTTATAAATGTCACAGAATCATTTATTGTAGATAGGAAACCATTTAGAGTAGTTAATGAATCAATTTTTGTAGTTAGAATCACTCATAGACACTGAATTCTTGGCAGTGTTTGAATAATTTATAGTAGATATTATACGCAGATAATTGAATCATTCACAGTAGATACTGAAATATTTATAGTAGACTATTCATTTATAGCAGGTTCTGAATCATTTTGGCAGTAATTGAATCATTTCAGTAGATACTGAAATATTTATAGTAGACTGTATTCATTTATAGCAGGTTCTGAATCATTTTGGCAGTAATTGAATCATTTAGAGTAGATATTGCATCATTTATCACCACTGGATTATGAATAGTAGTTAGTCAATAACAGGTCTCAATAAATCTGGGTAATGTAAGCTGAGCTCAGTGTGTTTCAGGCTGTACGACTGTTTGTGTTGGTCTGTGGTCTCACAGTTCACAGAAGGCAGCTTCATTTGTCTTGGGACAGATTGAAGGCCGTGTGTTGTTAATGGGGTCCGGCACTGTCCAGTTAAAAATAAGCACTAGCCATTAAAAAAGGACTAATCCGTTTCACAGTGCGCACGTACATGTTCTCTACATCCAACACACACTATGGACATTGTTCTTGCACACACACACACACACACACACACACAGTCTGTCTTGTTCTTTTTCTCTTCACTCTTCCTGCCTTTCTCACCCCTTGATTGGTCCGGTTTTACTGCTGAATAGGTCGTGGTGGTGGGGCATTTCCTGTTAAGTCATCCACATATCGCATTGTGTATAGTTTTTCACTCACACACACACACACACACACACACACACACACACACACACACACACACACGAAGAGGTGCAAACCTATTCTCTGCTGTATAAGTGGGCTCTTGGGTTTTTGTGAACTTTCAAACATTTCACTGCTCTCGTGTGCTGTTATGTGGTTTCGTTAACCACGGGGTTTGAGTGCTGCTCTCTTTATCTCCCTAAATCTATTATGGACTGGTTGATGATATAAAATCTGAATAATCAAGTTAAAAATTGAAAAGATGTAACACTTCCTCTGCTCATATGCTCCTGCTAAAGCCCAGTTGCCCCAAAACAACAAAAGCATGGTGTAGGTAGTTTCACGTTTTGTTTAAGTACTGCACCAGTCTAGATTGAGAGCTCAAGCTTCAATTTCACACAGCTGCTGGATGTTTTGACTGGGTTAAGAGTCGCTTGTATGAAAGGGAAAGCCTTAAAAATGATCATTAATTTATCATTATCATTATAGTCAGTTTATCTTGGTTGATTTGAAGTTATAGTGAACCAGTACTAGTCTGCTATAACTAGACTAGACTACTATAACTTCACATATAAGTGTGCTGCTGGTCTGCGCAGGCGTCTGCCGACCCTTGTGTCAGAACCGGGGATCCGGCATTCTCCTCCAAGCGCGATGGCTGGCCGGCAACGATGCAAATGCTCGTTCGAAAAGAGGCGGTAGGCATCCATCACATGACTCGGAGGAAACATGTTGACGATCTCTAAGGGGCAGACACGTGATGTGGGAGACAACTTAGGGGGACAGGTAATTGGCGTGTCTAAATTGTGACTAAAGTGTTCAATAAATATTTTTAAACCCTAGTTAATTTTACATTATACATAATATTTTCTTTGAAAAGCAAAACAATAATATAGCTCGACTGTTTAATTTCTATAATGGTGAAAATCTGGTGTTCAGTATTCAGCTTTTGGCCAAAAATGTTATTTTGTTCTTAATCCGTAGATCTTTATAGGACCTTTTTTTAAGTAACTTAGCAAATTGTAACTTCATCCGAACTTTGTTTCACCCAATTGTATCTCGAGGTATTTATGTAACATAAGTTATTTATTTATTATTTATTTACTTTCTGATTTTACCCCCGTCTGACGATGTTCCATCTGAACACAGCGTCCTTTTGAATGTCCTCTCCTAAAGGTCAGTCCTTGGTCAAAGGGTCAGGAATGTGAAATGACCTTCTTTCCTCTTGGATGATGTGAAGGCTGGCTGCTCGTCTGGTGTTTGAAGTTCCTTCAGTTTTTGCTCTCGAGCTGCTGGGGGAATGAAGCTCATTTTCCAGACCCAGATTAAGGCCAAGCTTGTACTGAAGCAAATCTGTCAAAACTGGTACAAGAAATCAGGAAGCCAGACCTGTCTGTTTACACAGTTATTAGTATGAAATGTTTTGCCATAGAGTCGTTTGGTTCTGATGATCATGGTGCTGTTTTTTAGAATCTAATTTTGGTTCTTGTTGGATGCGCTGTATTTTTTTTTTCCTGTATTAATTTCTGTTCATTTCTGTTTGTGTTTAATTGGAGTTTCTGACACTAATTTTATTAGATAGCTACTGATTAGATAACTATTAGATAACTACATTACTTATCAAGTAAATACGACGTCATTAATATGCCACCTTATTAACAGTAAAAAGTCCAGCAATGGTGGACATGGTGGACCTGAGGAATTAGGTTAAATAGCCATTTGATTGGCTTTTCTCGCACTCATTACACACTTGTTATTGTCTCCTGTTGTAGTCCGAAGACAGTATTTCAGTCAGTTATTCATTATTATTCACTGAAATGCTGATAATCAACATCAGATCTGTAATTAAGACATTTTGACAGGCTTTTCTTTAATCAGCTCAATTTGCAAGAATGTGTTTTGACTGTTTCTCGGCTAATCAGTGAAAGTTAAGTGACTAGACGACCATCAATCAGGCTTTGTGTTGAATCTAGTGTTCAATCTAGAAATATTCAGCTGCAGGTCAAATCCATCCAATGACCCCCACGGCATCTCAAAAAGTGATATCTGGGGATTTTTCCCACTTTGCACAATGTTACTTATTGACGGTGTGCTTCCCATGACTCATCAGCTATGTTAACCTTATAGCTCCAAGCAGTAGATCTGTCTTGACAGATGTGCTGCAGTCTGATGGTTTATCTTGCATGTCTTATATGACAGGAAGCTCTGTATGTTTCTGGCTGATGGTGTATACCCACAAGTAGGAAGTGTGAGTGCGACTGAGTCTCAGCTGACCGCCAGAACACGAATGCGTCACGTTTGCACCTCACGCTTCGTCTGCCACTTGAGCTTTACAGTGGCCAACTGTGCAGACGGTAAACCCACCAGTTCGTTGAGCAAATTGCATTTTTAAACCAGTAGTACTTGGTTATTCTAACGAGAAAATTTGAAACTGTTGTTATGTATGAACATCAGAAACACAGGTGTAACAGTCCGGTGTGATTCGGGTTTGCAGAGGTATGAGACATTCCCAGTATGATAACCATCTCAGAAGATCATCAATAGAAGTAATAAAGTATATTTGAAAGAAATAAAGATAAAACAGCAGAATTTAATATCTGATCATACATTAGGTATGCAGAGAAACAGATGGACAGCCGTATAATTATAGAACTCCAAGGATCTCCTGTGCAGGTCCATGAAGCTGATAAAAAAGAACAGTGAGAGTAGAAACAAGGGGGTGGTCATAATGTTGTGGTTGATTGTAAACCAGTAAAACAGCTCAATTTCAGTCGCCATGCTGTGATGTGATCTTTCGATTAACAACGTACCGCTGCAAAATATACGTCCGTTTCAGAGCCCATATGGGGTGTTCTAAAACTTTTGACCAGTAGTGTATAAAACTGAGCTGTATTTATTCTAATCGTTGAGCACTTTGTTTTTATGAGGATGAGGGGAGGGAGAGAAAGATGGACAGATAAATCAGTGCCACGTTTTCAAATTGAAGTTTTTCTTATTATCCGATCTCATTCTTTAACAGCTTTTTAACAGCAAAGAAGTCATTAGTTTGTGTAAACGGTTCTTGTTGGCAACCAAGACAACAATCTTACCATCTGTTTCTGTCTGAAATTAATGTAGAACACTGTTATGAGACCACATGTTCATATTATACTGCAGTTGGCAATCGTCGGGCCCAAGCACGGCGGGCCGTTACGGAGCCGGTAGAGCATGGATGGCTGTTTTCAGACAGGCCTCGGATTGTAATACTCGTGGGGTCTCTGAAGGTTATCAGTCATGACTTTGATTTTAATAGTTGATGGTTCTACAGCAGTTCCAACTGTATTTGAGACCCAGAGATCGCTTTGTGTTCTATTCGGACGATTCGTTTATTGCACACAAGCAGCAGCATTGTAATATCAATGATTGTAAGTATGTGTATTAAAGTAGTACTTAATAGTACTTTTCTATTCATATTTCTGTAATTATGTATTTTTTCTGTTGCATAAATGTTTGAAAACACCAAAGATTTTAATAATGACATGTAGGGAACGCTTAAATAGCGGTACATCGGTAACAAATAAAAAGAACCAAAGATTGATACTTGGAATAATGCTGCTTACTTTACGGATCACCAGGGTTATCAGAACAACGCTACGTACAACTGGACCAATTCACAGTTGAAAGAACAACACACGCAACTGAAAACTGAGGTTTTGCGAACATAAAGCTACAAACTTGGACAGAAAGTTTCATCCCAGCAATAAAATGTTCTAGACATACCTCGGCTGAAGGACACGTGAAACCCAAACTAAGAAAATCATACCGAAGTGGCATTTTGTGTTGTAACTCAGTCAGGACACCGTGTTACTGAGCCCTCAGCTGGAGAGGGAGAGTGTGGGAGTCTAAAGAAAGGAAAGAGACTGTATTTTAGTGGGACATAATGTGGCCGTGCGAGGAAGAAGGGGGGGGGTGGGGGTGCCGAAAATAGAAAGCTCACATGTTTGTGTGCTAGGAGTCTCTGAATGTTAATCTACCGTCCACTCACAAAAAGGATAAACACGTTCTCGCCACTTTCTCCTCGGTCTTGCTGCACGTTTCTCACAGTCGCACACATATTATAGTGCAGTAGACCATCTCTGAGGAGGACCACCACTGACTAACACCGGGACGATAAATGATAGGATCGAACGTTTCATGATAATTGACATTTCGTCTGTTCAGAAGGTCACATACTGTAATAAAATAGCTGCTAAAGTGATTTTATTTTGGAATTGGCCAGTAGACAGGATAAAGGTTCTCAGATTGGAATATAGATGGACGTTGAACCTGTTTCAGGTGTTCTTTCAACCTAAATTACTTTCCTTTCCTGCTGTTGTTGGATGTGTCCGATCTCACAAATATGGCTTAGCTTCTAATGTGGTTTTCTGTACTGGAAATATAAAGACCCTGGGTCTTGCAGAACCAAGGTGACGCAAATGTGGAACCAATCTTCAGATGTCTTTTACTTTTGGTTCTGTGGCCAAAAGTATGGTTAGTTAACTGCTGAGAAAACCAGGCTCAGACCAGGAACCAATGATTGTCTGGTTTCAGTGGGACTTATCGAGGTACGATCTACATATTAAGCATTAAGTGGACAAACAGTTCTACCAGATTCGGCTTCTGTAAGACCGAAGTCTTACAATTTCTATGGTAGTCTTTGCAATTCGCCTCGTAACATGTAGGGCCTGGCGTATCTTGCCGAGTACGGAAGGCAGGGGCAGAGCCAACCACCAGGGTGACCAATGGGACCTAAAGACAGGTGGGACAGGTGATTGGTAGAGAAAAGTGGGCATGGCGATTGAGTTTCCTGATAGAACGTTCACTAATGCTTTCATTTCTTGAAGTTGATCTGTTGGTGCAGGAAAAATGGGCAAGCATAAGAACCTGAGACACTTTGACAAGAAGACTGTGATGTTCTAGACAACTGGGTCAGAACATCTCCAAAACATCACACAGGTCTTTAGGGGTGTTCCCAGTCTGCAGTGGACATTACCTACCAAAAGTGCCCTAAGGAACGACAAATGGGGAACTCGAATCAGGGTAAGCCCGATTGATGCCCATAGAAGTCCCACCTCTCAAATGACAGGATCTGCTGGATCTGTTGTTGCCAGGACACCTTCAGAGGTCTTGTGCAGGCCATGACTCGACAGGTCAGTGCTTTTTTTATAGTGAAATTGCAGACTACACTATGTTAGGCAGGTGGCTGGTTGTTGTGTTTTCTCATGCTGCTGTAGATGCTGAAGTGTTTAAAATTTGATTGCCCAAACAGGAGGTCAGTTCGGTTAGATGTGTCGGTGAGTGTATGCAAGAACACCCAACACCGCCCTGCGTGAACAATAGAGGTTTTTCTTTTCTGATAAACGCTTCCTTGCAGGGAAAAGGCACAAAGACAAACGGCAAACCTGAGGCCACGTTTAGGAGCCCAAAGTATGTGAAGTGGTAAAGCTTGACGAAGCTGTTCTCGTGGCTTCACCGCGCTGTGAGAACTGCCCGCACTGTCAGTAATAGCACGTAGGTTAGAATTTGGTTAATCATTTGCAACATTAAACGCTGATCTGTGGCCTTTCAGGTCTCCAGTAAGCATGTCGGTATTTTCCACAGTCTGGGAAAATTGAGATTGTCAGACAGAAAGACTTCTGTTTTGAGTGGAATGAAGCTTCATGACATTGTGTGTCAATAGGTTTTTGGCTGGTACTGTGGATCTTGTTAGAACTGTTAGAACAGTGACCAACTGCATGTTTTAAATACTTCAGGGTTGGCAGGTTTGATTTTAGTACAAGGACCCCGAGTGTAGTTTCTTAGGCTCACAGCAGGTAAGAGTTGCCCAAACCTTTGTTGGTGTGGTAGCTGGTGTAGTAGGTGACGTAGGTTGATGTGGTAGCTGGTATAGTAGTTGACAAAGTTAAGGTGTGATAGCTGGTGTAGTAGGTGACGGTGGTTGGTGTGGTAGTTGTTATGGTAGTTTGTGTGATAGCTGGTGTAGTAGGTGACGTTGGTTGGTGTGGTAGTTGTTATGGTAGTTTGTGTGGTAGCTGGTGTAGTAAGTGACATTGGTTGGTGTGGTAGTTGTTATGGTAGTTTGTGTGATAGCTGGTGTAGTAGGTGACAGTGGTTGGTGTGGTAGTTGTTATGGTAGTTTGTGTGGTAGCTGGTTTAGTAAGTGACGTTGTTTGGTGTGGTAGTTGTTATGGTAGTTTGTGTGATAGCTGGTGTAGTAGGTGACGTTGGTTGGTGTGGTAGTTGTTATGGTAGTTTGTGTGGTAGCTGGTGTAGTAAGTGACATTGGTTGGTGTGGTAGTTGTTATGGTAGTTTGTGTGATAGCTGGTGTAGTAGGTGACAGTGGTTGGTGTGGTAGTTGTTATGGTAGTTTGTGTGGTAGCTGGTTTAGTAAGTGACGTTGTTTGGTGTGGTAGTTGTTATGGTAGTTTGTGTGATAGCTGGTGTAGTAGGTGACGTTGGTTGGTGTATTACTTGCTATGGAATTGGGAAAGTAGCTTACTTGGTATGGTAGTTGGTATATAAATTATTGCGTGGCCTCTAGCGTGGTAGTGTGGTAGTGTGGTACTTTATTCTCATTGTAATTTACGTGGTTTCTGACCCTGTTTTTATAAACATGGGAAAAATGCACATAAAAGTCATAGTTCCGGACTTTTCTTATGTCAAAAGTTTTATTCAACAAATTGTTCCTTTAACTGGAGCGGCTGTGACGCATCGTAAAGTCTGTCAGCCTCTCGGTTCCAGCGTGGTGGGAGACAGATCGTAGGCCTGTTACGAAGGCACGAAAGCTCTCCCTCCCACCATCAGGGATTCTGCACCTACGGTTTCCCTTTCCCTGGCACCGATGCCCACTCTCGGGTGAACGCGTGGTGACTGTGTGCAGTCGCATGTCTTGAATTCCATCCACACAGATGGTGCGTAGTGTGGGCCACCTCAGCCTAGAGCTCTCCTCTCTGCAACCCTGATATTATGGAGCGCTGAAAAGAATGACGGCTATGCCGGGTGTCCCTCCACTCCCAGCAGAGCCGTGCTGGGACACACAGGGAAGCTCCGGCGGCCAGTAAGCCCGGCATGCGGAACTGCGCAAGGCTATTTTTAAAAGTTTGTGTTCGACATGGGCTGTGAACCCTTTGTAAGCGGGGTGATGTTGTATTTGTTGGGCACGGAGTTTCTGAGGAAGCCAGCAGCAGGTTTTACCGCCATGATATGAAAACTAGGGCTGTGATGGTGTTTTGACGTTGCAATGTTTTTCTCCAGAAGTCAGTGTTCCAACATGTCATGAAATTAATGTCCTCTGCGTATGTAAGAAAGCGAATACTGGGCAGATATAATCAGCCTCTGGTAGATATGTCATGGAAAATAGAATTTATAAATTTTGTATCGAGCAGGTTGTACCATAAAATTTGTAGTTTATTTTGTCGTACATAACATTGGGATCGCGATGCAGAAACAATATATTGTGCAGACTGTTAGCTGTTATTTTATTTCGGCAAATGAAGGCTCTAAATAGGAAAATTCTTAAGTGGAATTTGGAGGAAATGTTGTAAATGGTTTACAGAATAAAATTGAAACGTTTGTTTTTCTCAGACACTGACCTGTCAGGTGCGATGACCTTAATTGTCAGTCATAGCTTTCATCTCTTGGCAGCTCTCCAAACTGCTGTTGACTCTTTGAGATTCCTGCCACGGAAAATCAGGTAGCCCAGCTTTTTCTTTTTTTTTTTTTTTGGATGGAACGACTGGAATGAAACAGCTCTCATTCATGTAGAGAAACTGATTTAAGAATGGAGTTGTCTCTCATGTCCCTCCAGAGCTGTACAGTCGTGCAGAACAACTGGTCAAAAGAACTTTTATTGTGAAAAGCGAAGATATTAAAGGTAAAAATGTCTTTAACATTTGACCACGATTACTTGATTTTCAATTTAGAACTTCAAAACAAAAGCGAAATGGGCCGAGAGCTAACGTTTGGACACCAAGCACGCTCAGTACACACTGACACCTTGCTCAAGTATCACATCTGGAAAGAGCTTTTTGTACCAGCTTCATATAGTATATTATTCCCTAAACCAGCCACTGGCTGCAACACAAGTCCAGAGCACGATCCATCCATCCCCATGTTTAACAGCTGAAGAGGCATCAAAATAACCTTATTCGTTTTGCAGAGTTGGACCGTGGAGTAGGTGTCTGTGCTTCTTAAACCCCACCATTCTGAATTCAGAACATGGTAGCCGTTCTGCACGTTGGAGTTCAGTGCGTGTAAGTTCAGAGAAGGCCTGGAGAGCGGCGCGTCTGTCCCGACTGAAAGAATGCACTGTTGCCTGAGGAGCAGAACGTGTTCCAGAAGTGTTGCTGTTGGTAACTGTCCCCAGGCAGCCTATATTAACAGACCTATTGAGCTCACAGGCCAGGACTTGAGTCTCTTCTTGCTCTTTGTACATGTGAATCAAACAGAAAGACAGGCTAGCTGGGGCACAGACCTCTCCCCCTCCCCCTCCCCCCTCCTGTCTGGTCATTCCACTCATTCCATGCTGTGTCTGAGCATGACCACTCTCTCTCTTTCTCGCTAGGCAAGTAAACACTCTCTCACTACATTATGCAACTTCTTTGTAACCGAATCCTGAAGCAGAACATAAATGTGCATTTAACCCATCCACACGGTGAAACACACCCATATACACTAGTGAATTCATACACGAGGGGGTAGTGAGCACACGTGTCTCGCTCAGGGACAGTTCAGTCATGTCCTGCCAGTTCAGGGGATCAAACCAGGCTGGTTCCCTAACCACCAGGCCACAGCTGCCCCAGAGCAAACCACACTGAAGTGTGTTTTGTTTGTAATCCTTGATGTCTAATCAAGTACCCTCTGTCCTGTGAGAGACGGACTGTCTTCAGACAACAGGTTCCGCTGTTTACAGATTATGACATTTCTGTTGCACAATAATGCACAATTTGTGTTCATGTTAGTGGTTGCTTCACAGATATTTACAGTTTATAGGAGTTTATTGCTTTATCAACTATTTAGCTCATAATTATTAATGATTTATTATAGTTATCATAGTAAGTTATCATTTTTTCAAATGGTTAGAATACATTGTAGCAGTGAAAAAGGGTTTCAGATTCTGGAAAAGCTCTTGAAGGTGAATATCCGTTACAAAATGGTCTTTAAAGTCCAAACTCACAGTCACTTTCTGTTCGTGACCTGTTTTAAATGGAAACGAATGAAAAGCCTGGTTGAGTCAGACTGTGTGGAGGGAAGTGAACTTTACGAGAAGGAAAGGAATGTGGTGCAGGTATGTGTCCTAAATAAAGACACCACCTATCTTTGAGCGAACCACTCCGTGACAGTTCGGTGCCATTTGTTCTGAGAGTGTTTTTTTTTAACGGGGACAGCAGCTCAGAAAGCAGTCTCCAAAGCTGTTTTTGGAGAGCACTGTTTCCTCAGTCCAATTAATTACTTTGGGTCCAACCCAAATGCTCCCTCCTGGTCCAGTCCAACTAATTACTGCTTTCAGAAGTCATTGATTGGCTGAATGGGGTGTGTGTAGGGGTGGGCAGTATGGGAAGATACTGTATGATAATATTGAAAGACATTTTCATGAGACACTGTTTATTAAGATATGTTGACATGAGGACAAAATGTGTGCAATGGCTCAGTGGACTAATGTGCTGGGACTATGGTCTGAGGATCACAGGTTTGAATCCAACACTGCAGCCGGAGTCAGAGAGGGCATAACCGGCCTAGTTTCTAAAAGAAGACCGGTGGTTGACTTCATGTATCAGAGGAAGCATGTGCTTGTCTTCACCCTTCACAACTAAGCAGTGGAAGATAACATTTATCAAGAACACAAGGACGTTAGAACACAAGAACAACCTCCGAGTCTCCCGAAACATTTCAACACATTGGAAATAATGACTTTTATATAGCTGCCCACTGTAGTGACCACAATGTGTGAAGGGATTAAGACCTCTTTAAGGCCTATAGGTGAACCTGGTGAACCCCAAAAGTCAGGAACCTGGTGCTGAGTTGTGCTATATGACATGTTCCCCTGAACTCCAGTGTCCATGTGATCTGAGAAGGGTTTTAGTGGCACCTACATGTACCTTGTAAGTTTGCTAGATACCCTATATGGATATTCAGGACACTTTTAGTTTCACGGTGCAAGATGTCTTCTGCCTTCTGCCGTTGCGAAGTCAGACTGTCCTTAATGATGTTCCCTGCAATGCACGTTAGTATCGGGACGGGATGTTACTTTGCACTTTGCCTTCTGACCGATAGCAGACAGGGAGAAGGTAGGTGGAGACGGTACAATAGGTCAGTCTTGGCTGCTTTGTTGACCTATATGAAAAGCATCCGCAGCAGACCCCGGTAACTGGAGGGAAGTGACAGCAGTAATGAAGGGTTATTATTCCTGAGCCAGTGCAGGTTGACCTCAGATTGGTTGTCAGTCGAGTGCCCTCGAGCTCGGTTTGCTTCATGTGCGTGTGTGATTGTGTATGTTCTTGCTAACCTGAGTTTGTGTGCGCTTTGTGGTGTTTCTAGGGAAACAGATACACAAAACCAGAGTGTTATCCAATGGAGTATGTGGTAAGCTTTTGACGCATGCACACACACCCACACCACACACATATACACACTCATACACACACACCCACACCACCTGAGGCATAGAGGCTGATCATGTCTTAGCTAACACCTGGACCTCTTTGGTTTGTTATTGCGCTATTCTCGGACGGCAGACTCGTTCCTGCAAGGCTCCTGGAGGTCCGGCGTCTGACTTCATACAACTTGGCACCAGCTCTGTCTGCTGTTATTGCGTAACTAGCTGGCACGTGAAATCGAAGGCGAGAAGGTGTGAGTAGGCCTTTTCTCGAAGACCGTTTTCTTGTAGACGATTGATGTCGAGCTCAAGGTTCAGATTGAGTTAATAGACAACATGTGAACTTTTAGCCACAACCGTCACTTGAGACACAGTACTGCAGCAACATTTTGGGTCTTTAAGCACTCTGTTATAAATCATTTCTCTGAGCAGTAAGAGAGTTTTACTGTAAAAGCTCCAGATCCCATTAGAACAGACGCTGCCAAACACAAATACCGGAAAAATGAAGACAAATTTCTCATTCTGAAGACAGTTGAGAAGTTGAGATCTTGTTAGATCTTGATGGTTAGCTAGTTTGAAGAACGAAGCTTGGGTCCAGCTTCCAGCCAGTTTGAACCAGCGTACCTGATATACCATCATTAAGCACTAAATCAGGCGTTGGATACTATATATAGTGTTAGACTCCCATGAGGAGAACTCGTTAGGGCTGCCACTAACGACTATGTATCGATTAATCATGGACTTTTTCACTGATATGTCGACTAATCTCAACGTGCAGTTTTCAACGTGCTTCATTTTCCTTCACCTTGACTTTGTCAACACCAAACTGCATGTCATCATATCATCCATCCCCTTGGAGCTATATGGTTCTATCTGACGTCTTGCATTTTAGAGTCATAGAACAGAAGGTTTCTATCTCCAAATGTCAGTTTCACCATAAAGACTTTGTCTCAAAACTGCTCAGAATGCAGAACCTTGTAACTCCAAAGGAACGATACGAACAAAGGTTTCGGTGTTGAAGTGTAGAAACGTAAGGCAACTTCGGCTCGACCGAAAATACAGAGGAAATTTTAGTCAGTAGTTCAACTGTTTAAAAAGTATCCCAGTTAATAAAACGTGATCCGCTAAGAAAATGTTTCAAATCATGTCAGAAATAAAATAAGTCTCTATGGTACACGTCCCACCAACTCACGGGGCTACGGAGACATGACTGGAGCTGAAAATGACCTCATTCACTTAGAAATAAATTATAATAATGTAATTATAATTGAAAATCCAATGTGTCAACTTAAAACATTGATGTCAATTTTCATTTTCAGTGTCAATATCATCGATTACACTGACCTTCATTAATATTATTTGTGTTTATTCTCATATCAGAGTAAATAAACACTTTCTGCTCAGATAAGGAGTTTAAATTGTATTAAATTAAGTTTGCAGAGTACTGTCGTATAGCAACGTTCCCTTAATTTGCGCTCGAGACAGGCCAGATATTAGGAGAACCGATGCGCGTTCACGTGACTGAATGCTGGGACTAGGAAGTGCTGTAATAATTCCAACACTTCCTTAAACACGGTTGCATCACCGTTCCATCGTCATGTTAAGCCACAGCAGAGTGTAACTTCTGCTCAGTCTGGTAGCTTTTCATAATATGCTAGAATAAGCTAATAAGTCCCGGGTGAAAGAGGTTTCCAGAGGCAGGCCATCAAAGAGTGAGTGCCGGCAGAGAGCAAATACCTTTGACTGCATGTCAGCACAATAGACTACTCTGAAGCACTCTCTGCACGTTGCACATGTTACGTTTCTGTGGGGACTTGAGAATGTAGGTCATTGCAGACTGTAATTTATCATAAAGTGTGGCTCTCTGCTCCTATGAGTCACTTCCTGTTAGAGTCAGGCTCCGTGAGCCATCGCATTCATATCGCAGCCTGTGAGATATTAGATTACACCAGAGTAAGCATCAGCCTCCATGCCCAGACACACACTCCTGCATGTACCGGGTGAAGGGAACGCCGTCTGAAGCCTCACCACATGTATGCATCTATGCGTGCCCTCATTCCCCTCTGGTCTTTTTCTCGTTTGTAGCCGTCTGGTCCTCAGTCTGAAACTCTGGCTGTGGTTCGAGGGTATGTTCTTCTGCTTTGGTGTGGGTTCCTCCGATCTTGTTCAGATTGTGGACAGATCTTCACTCTTCTTTCTTATCAGGCCTAGAAGCTTTCTAAGTGCGTCACCCTGGGAGGGCAAAGACACTTGAAAGACATTTCTGCTGTCTTTCTTTGAGCTCCCAACTGTGCAGGTTGAAATGTTTGAAAGCCTGGGTAGTTCACTACGTTTCTCTTCGCCTGTGGGAATATGGTTAACGGCATCCTAATAGAGTCAATCGGCCGTGGTTTTCACTTCTGATGGCTCTTGAAACCGGAGTTTAAGCAGCGGAACTTGTTGTCCACCCCTTCCGTAAGGTCTTCTTTAAGGTCACATTGTTAATCATTACCTTGTCCACCTTAGGTTCTTTTTTCAAAGATGTGCAAGATGTTGAAACATTTGTCCAGCGGTCAACCTTTAAGTCCTCTGTCCTGTTTTACATTGTTGTTGAGTTTCTCGTTGGAGAAGAGGTTAACAGAGGTTAGAGGAGTCTTATTCTGCTGTCTCTGGTCCACTCATACCAGCACAGCACCCACTAAAACACCACCACCATGCTGAGAATGACCCACCATCATAATACCTTCTCTGTGGGGTCCTGACCATTGAAGATCAGGGTGAAAGGAGGAGACTAAAGTGTGCATAAAGTGTGGTAAATGGACAGTGAATGTTGAAATGATGTGGCCAATGGTAAGTTGGTGTAAGATGTTTAGGCACTGTGGGCATCTCCATGAAGCTTGCCAACAGATTGGAAGCATGAATTTCTCTAAAAACTCCTGTTACATGCTACATTGGCTGTGGACCAACACCAGCAGATGACATGACCCCCTTAACCATCACAGACTGGGAAACTTCACACTGGACTTCAGAAATCTTGGATTTTATGCCCATCGCCTTCCACAAATGCTTGAGCTGAGACTCCAGAACTCTTGATTTCCAGAAATGTAGAGTTTACTTTCATCTGAAAGAGGACTTTGGAGCTCTGAGCGTCAGTCCCGTTCTTATTCCATATTCCAGGTAAGATGCTTCTGACACTGTTGCTTCTGTTCCTGTTCCTGAATGCTGCAGTTTTAGCCCCTTTCCTCAAGATGTCTTTGCACGGGGGTTTCTTGATGCATTGACATCAGACTCCACTCCTTGTGAAGCTCTTCCAAGTTCTTGAGTACTCTTTTCTTGACAATGGCATCAAGGCTGTGGTCATCTCTGTTGTTTGTGCACTTTTTCCCACCACATTTCCCCTTCCAACAGTGAGCCAGCAAACAGCCCACCTTATCAGCAGTGGCCTTCTGAGGGTGATCTTCTGGACAACTGTCAGGTCAGCAGTTTCCCCATGCGTGTGCTGAACTAGATATGGTATTTATACGGTCTGAATAGTAATATACTCTAATAATTTGTGATTTTGGATGAATGATTCTCACGAGCGATGAGCCGACTGATCAACAGGCTTTAAATATTTCAGTTTACAACATCATTTTGATTTAAACTATAAAAAATATTCTATTATTTTAGATGAAATAGTAACTTAAGTGACTTTTACTGTTTGTAGCCCCTCTCTCTCTCTCTCTCTCTCTCTCTCTCTCTCTCTCTCTCTCTCTCTCTCTCTGTATGAGAGCATGCAAATGCATTTAGTCTCGCTGTTTTGTTTCCCTCTTGGCACTCTTGACTGACATTTCAGCACGCCTCAGTGACCGCGTAAGGGAGCCGGAATGAAACCTGACATGACGTCCCTGTGCCCCCGACCGACAGCCATGTGCACGTTCCCATATCCTCTGTGGGAATGAAACTCCCCCTTGGTGCACTCTGGGAATTGTAGTTTGACGCAGGTTTGTTGTGAGTGCGTCGGATATTCAGGTCACTTATCCAAACTGACTGACGCTGGCGTCTGGCTAATGGAACCCCAAGCACGAACAGCAGCAATTATCCAAGGACTACGTGCATGTGTCTGTAGATACTCTCTGACGGTGTGATAGAACATATCCTTCGCTTAACCTTGGAATTGTTTCCTTGGAATTGTTCTCTCAAGGTGCCGGAAGAAGAGGTCACGCGAGGTTGGAGGAAAGAAAAAGAAAGCAGGAAATGCAAAAACGAGAGGAAGGAAAGAGGAATGAACTCATCCTCATCCTTTGTCCTTCCATCACTTAGGTTACCAAGTGAGGGCTGTTCACATGTTTCCCTTGAATCTGTCAAATCATTCCTCCCATCCAGCTGTCAGTGGCAACATCCGTGTACTCCACTTTTTACACTTGTTTAGGGGGGTATGTGACAGATCTTAAATTGATTGATCTTTATTCTGTCATTTTTTTTCAATTCAGCAAATTAAGTTTACAATTATTAAGAGCATTTCATTAAATGGCAGCTGAGCTTTGAAGTGATCAGGTCTAACTCTGGATGCTCATAGACCAACACTTCAAAGTAATATTTACGTTTAGGCGATGCTGGACCACTTTGCTAAGAACGCGAGTGTTACTCCATTCATAATCTCATATATATATGTATATATATTACAGCATTACAGTAGTTTATACAGCATTATAACTCAATATAAACAATTCAGTTATGTATTTCAATATAACTCATGTGATACTTCACTCCTGTAGCAATTTAATGCAGTCAGCCTGTGTTTTTCAGCCTCATCATAAATACAGGAATGACTGATGCCTGCAAGCAGACAGCAAGGGAAAGAAAGGGGATGGGTGGGCGCAAGGGAGGCAGGGAGGTGGAAACTGGAATCAGCAGCACCATCAACGTCTGAACGTGCACAGGGAGAGAACGAGAGAGGGAGGGAGGGAGGGAGAGAAAGGAAGAGGGAGCGCGCTAGACAAGGAGGCGAAGAGAGCAGAGGACAGTTGGCTGCACCGCTCACTCCCCAAATGCAGACGGAGGTGTAGAGAAGAGGAGGATGAGAGAGAGTGCGGGGGAAGGAGAGGAGAACAAAGGCAGATCGCCCGTCCATTCGTCCCAGTGTTCACAAGGAGAGAGGGAAGGACGGGATCTGCATGTGAACGAGAGAGGAAGCATAGTCCGACTATGACTTTGTAATTTTTTTCCTTACGGCAACGAGAGGAAGCCAGTCAATGGATGAAAGCGCGACCACGTTTTTCCTCTCCAAGGGAGGGGACTGAGCGAGAGAGCAGGGGAAAGATAGAAGAAGAGAGAGAGAGAAAGATGAAGCAAGACGAGGACCGTAACGGCACCATTTAAATAGGATAGGAAGATGAACGAATGAACGATGAATACATTGCTGAAGATAATCATGCAGTCTTTTTATATTTGTTTTTTTTGATTGACAGACTCAAGGATTGAAATTTTGCTCTTACTTTTCCCCCTCAATTATCAGAAGTGATTAGTTCCAAAGCAAGAGCAACTCCAGATGTCAAAAATTGTTTACCGTTTTTTCTTTCTTGATGTTCATAGTCACTGGTTGACTGGGAGTCATACTGGTTCTCATTAGTGTTACTTAACAGTTGTATATGCAGAAAATAATCAGGTTCCTCATATGCAAAACTTTATGTGGTAATTAATTCAATTGGCAAGGAGACTTTCTTTGGACTTGCCAGGAGGTCAAGTGCTCATTGCAGGCAGTCCATTTTGCGAATGTTCTTTTTTTGTCCGGAAGCTTAGTCTTGAGCAATACTCAATTTCCTCCGGCCTGGTGCGCTAACGGTGCTTTGTGTAAGATTCAGTCTTTGTCTCTTTACTTCTACACAGTGATGCTATCTGGTGCACTCTGTGTGGAGATGTCTACATTGATTAGCGTTATGACTGTGGAGACTACAGTAGAACTTTGCTGTCTCGTGGCAGCGTATTCAGCAGACTATTGATTCACCGCAAGACTCCCGTCGAGTCTTCTTTTCTCGTAACGAGAGTCAATAGTCTCTTTCCAAAGTCTGCGTTGATTGGCCAAGAGTAGAGTGGACAGGTTTTGTGTCGGTGGAACTCGCCCTTTTGTTTGGGTTCCGACAAAGATTCTGTCTGGCAGGATTCTGCTCCGCAGTCTATCGCCATGGCAACAACCTGGCTACCGAGAAGTTCTTTTTCTTTGTTTCATAACTTGCTGTGAACTGAACTTTCGAGGTCGCTCAACCTCGCACGACTTGGGTAGGAGCTGTTCCTTCGAGCCAAGCCGGGTTTCTTGGTGCTCTTTTTCTTCTTTCTCATGCACTCTGTCTATATTTGTACTTTTTGTACAGTTTGCCAGTTCGTGTCTTTCATCACTGGCAAGTAAGGACTAAACTGACCAACTTCGTCACCATCAGGATTTACACTGGTCTACGTTGACATCATCTCATGAACATCTAACATCTTGTATCTTGAGAGAAAAGTTGTACTACTTTGTCTCAGATTGTCACGTTCAGGTTCTTCGACGTGTATGTGTAATATAGTACTGGTTGCGTGTATGTGTATCTGTCCGAGTAAACTTATGTTGTAGTTAAACTCAGGTTTCGCCTCCTCCGTGGATGGCCAGCCATAACGTGCAATTTTTCATCTGCACTAATCACCACGGCAAACATGCTACAAAGGTTTGTGAAGGCTAACTAAACCTGGCTGCTGATTTACCAGACATCTGAAACTGGCCTGTAAGCTGCTTATCCCCTAGCGATGACGTCCTACAGACCTTCTACGTCCATGTCCTTAATGTAATACTGGAACTTTTTCATTTATGTTCTTTCTACGGATACTTGTTACCTCTTACTTGCCTTTTGTTTAGCAGCATATCTACCGGGACTTCATCTTCTGTACAGTCAGATGGCAGCCACGGTTAACTTGTTAACTGACAGCTCATTCACTCAATCCTGGAACGAGCTGTCCTATCCAAACAGGGATTCTGCCATATTGTTGATGAACAGGTGCTACATCTGAGCTGCCATGGTTTGATTCCATCCAAGGCTTGGTTCACCGTACTGTTACTAAATGTTCTTTGTAATGTTCTTGTTGGGTTTTCTACTTTCTACTCCCTTTGCACTGTTTTTTTCCCGAACACTGTGCTTCATGTGTGCCATGGTGCGTTGGTTACAATACTAAGAACTGTTTGTCCTAGATGTTTGAATGCATTTTGATTGCACAAGCTCAAGTGGATGGTGTGCAAGTCCAGCTCAAACTACAGAACTACATCTCTGATTCATATTCTGTGCCATGCCCTTGTAACCACTGGTGCATTTTATCGACACCCTGCAAAGTCTCATAACCTTTTGCACTTACCGGACCTCTTCAGAGCTGCACGGAAAAGACACTACTTACGACAGAGTTGTCGAACATTATTACACTTCACTGCAGTATGGACAACCCTTGTCTCCGAGCATAGAAGGTGTATGTGTCCTGTCTGTGTGGCTTGGACCCATCACAAAACTCAAGGGTCACAGGTTCAGAGTACTGCAGTGGCCGTGATGAGCCTGCCGACTCCAATCTGACTGCTTGTCACGTTCCCTTACAACTTTGCTAATGGGTTTTGCTCCGAGTTACCCAACTATAGCAATTGGTGCTGTGTTAGAACAGTCTGATTAACATCTCGTCAGTTTATCTGATGATTAAAGTGGCTGCTCGACACATCTCTGTGCTGACGGAAAACAAATATGCAGCGGAAACCTCTGAGGACGAGAGTCTAACGAGTGAGGCGAGACTCTTGCCAACAGAGTTCCGAAGTGTGGATACTGTTACAGTCACTGAAAGTGCTTTGGAGATTATGGTAATATATGTAGTGGGATTAGATTGTGATGAATTCTTGTGCTAAGACTGTTCGGCGTCAGTCCGTTCCAGACTGTTCAGAAGCATTAACTGTTCAAGACTTGCTTCTCTTGTTTGAAGCTTTGTTAGGAGTCAAGCTGAGGACCCTGCTAGGTCAAGCTGCTTTCAGGGTAGCTTTTCTCTCAGGAAACCGACTTCTTTAGACCTGCTTCGTGTGACGGGACTATTCCTCAGATCATAGGTGTCACTTAAGGTAATGAGGGAAGGATTGATTTTCCAGTCAGCGTCTAATGAGCCCCTCTCGTCCGAGATCTCTGAGGGCGGAACTTCAGTCAGAGCCAATCAGGTCTCATTATCATTAGGCTGACAAGCCGGTGTTTGTCATTCCTGTGGGAACTCCGTATTTATAGGGTATGGTGGTTTATCACTCCGAAACATTATTACAGCACATGACACTACTTACACTGGTACTCATTGTACAAGGTTATTTCTGAACCTCTCTTGTTCAACTTAAAGTGAACCGAGAGATTCCACTAATGGTGCTCAACATTATCTTTTATAGAGGCAAATAAACATCTTATTTCTAGAAAACCGGCAGAACAGTTTCAGGGCTCAGTTAGGTCTCTTTTTTTATTCTATAGTATTTCTATATGACGATATGTACTTCTTTCAATGATCTACCTATGTAACCTAGGGTTCAAACTGTACCAACGGTACACCTTTTTTTAAACATAGAGGAAGAACGGACAAAAAGGCAGCCTGGAGAACGGGAAAGAAGACGTGGGAGGGGGAGCGGGGGAGAGAGAGATCATCTGGAAGAAGAGAGCGAGCGTGATTGAGAGAGAACGAGAGAGGGAGAGGGAGAGGGAGCGGGAGGAGGAGGAAAGGAGGAACAGGGCCCAGTACACTGTCTGGAGGCTTAGGGAGGGATTCCAGGAGAGGAGGGATAGAGAAGGCGATCGAGGCAAGGGAAAGAACGCCGAAGGAGGGAGGGAAGCTCAGCCGGAGGTGATTTGGAAAAGGAGGGAGGAGGAGGAGGTGGAGAAAGAGAGGGAGAGGATACAGCTGGAGGACAGGGGACCCAGAATCATTTGGAGGAAGAAGGAAAGAGAGTAAAAGACAAGGCAGAAGGCATGCTTGCAGGACAAGAGAAGGGAAAAGGTCGAGTGAGTGAGTTGGATCCGGACCGGACTTGGTGCTTTCTAAGGACTTGATCTGGGCCTGGATTTGCTCTCCAGCTGTTCTCATTCTTCTTCCCTTGATCTCCTTCAGTTTGTGTTCAGGATCAGGACAGTGTTATGTGTAGTGCAGTACTTTTAATCAGGACTGAGTTTAATCCTTAAGCCATCAGACAGTTGTCCTCGGATCTGTATAATTGTTAAATCGGTACCTTGTTCTTGTTGTACCTTGTTCCGTCTAATCCTTGCATAGTGCAGGGTAGAACAGCTCTGTCTTTCATTAAGTGATCAGCATTCACTGGTTCAGTTTTCTCCGTCCTTTCTCTCTCTTTTTCTCTCTCTCCCTCTCTTCCCTCCCCATTCCGTATTGATCTGTCTGTCCGCTGGAAGCCTCTTCTCTTGGAGTCTCAGCTGCAGCTAATAGGATTTTTATGGGACTCTGTTGGACATGAGCTGCTAGAGTGGAGGCTAGAACACGCAAACAGAAACACACGTACAGGCTCTAGATATCAACGATTTCTCTGAGCTTCATCTTTCTCTCTCTCTCAGTCTAACCCATATCTTATAAGGCGAGTAATAAACAGCAATGAACAGGTGCTTAGAAGACAATCACTCTAAGATTCTTCGGTAGAGAGTATGGTGCTCTGTAGGGATGCTAATGTAAAGCGTTGAACCATCATTAATTCTATGCAGGCTAAGATCTGATGCAAAAACCCTCACACAGCTAGTAACATGCACTGTGTGACAACACTGATGTCAAAAGAAGGTGGGATCTGGAATTTGAAGAGAGACCCTGTCTATTCCACTTGCTTTCACTTGCACTCTCTTTTCCTCTCTTTTCCTTGTCACTTTTTTCTTTCCTCTGATGTTTTTGCACCGAGCTGTCACTGCACTGTCATCTCTCCGGTTCCACGATGAAGGGATCAGTAGACGGAGAGACCTGGAGGACTGTAACAGAAAAGAGAATGGTGGTTTGTGATTTTTTGGAAAGAGACACTTGGAAAGACCTAAAGAGAACATAAAGCATTGTCGATTTGTCTGAACAGTGTTGTCGTGACGGACAAGTCAGAATGGAGCTCGTACCCAAAACGAAATACGCCCCCTTCAGGAGCGACTCTTTTAGCTCAACGGACGAGACGGCCTCTAATCCGTCTCTCCCTTCCTCTGCTCCTCTTACCCCTCTCACTCCTCCGGGCATACCTTCTTCCCTCTCATCCTCCTCTCTCGCACCTATCCTCCCACCTGCTTCTTCCCCACGTGCCGCTGAGAACAGCCCCACAACGCTGTGCTCCTTCTTCCCCAGGATGGGGTCCCTACGGCTAGGGATGTCAGCAACTCTGCTGCCTGGCTTGAAGGCCGCAAGTCGGCCGGAGCAGGTCGCTGGGCCCTGCGAGATGCAGGACACACCTGCCACCTCCTCCACTCCTGGTGCTTCTCTTTTCCCTCTAACTGCTCCCTCTCCTCCTCCTCGCCCTCCACAGGACATGAACCGGCTGGGTGGGGCATCGCGGAGGGCGCGGGTGGAAGGGGGCCAGCTAGGAGGAGACGAGTGGACTCGCCATGGCTCCTTCGTCAACAAGCCCACCCGAGGATGGCTGCACTCAGACAATGTGGTCAGCACCACTGGGGTCTCCTACACAGTCAGGGTAAGACAACTTTTAAGACAATTCTCTTCCAACTTTCTCAACCCTTGCCTGAATGTTCTGGTGTTTCCCCAAACATCAAGGCTTGATGATTGGTTGATAAACTAGATTGTGTGTGTTGGGACTGGGAATTCTGGAAATTCTGCTGGAGTGGAGAAGAACCCCTGCTCCTAAAACCTGCCCCAACTAATAATTAATAAACCCTGCTGGGTTACTGGTTTCCAGGGGTTTTGAATTGGCTTATGGGTTACAAATAATTGGGAGAGCTACTTTCCTGCAGAATGTAGATTTGACCCGAATCCACCCCACCTGATGCAACTAAAGAGGTGCACTCAGAGGTTCTTGATTGGCTGAATAGAGTGTGTGGTTTGGAGGTGAAACTGTCCAGGAGCAGGGCTGGTGATCAAACCTGAACTTCTAGCACCTACAACCATATCTTTTCATACTTAGAGTTCACTTCCATTTGCTCTCACACAGGGGACCTAACCCACTGCCATTGGGAAGACAGTGTTATCCACTACCCTACTCTGTCCACAGATGTGCTAGAGCTGCCCCTGCCCTACACATTTTAACTTTAACACATCCTCAATCGAATCAGGTGTGGGAGCAAGGAAAGCTGTTCCATTTGCAGGGTAGAGGTGCCTCCAGGACCAGTGTAGAAGACACAAAATGAGGTTTGGCTACAACTTACTATTGAAAAGCCCAAATCTCTGCATTGCAGCGTGACACAGAGGCAAAACTGGACCAGTCTTTTTTGTGCTTTCATGCTCATTCGAAGAACCGTAATGGAAAAGCAGCCTGTGAATCAATATGAGATTTAGAGACACAGCTGCCTATTTATAAATATTGGGAATGGTCGTCTGGGAGATGGATTCAAAGAGCTTTTTGATTTCTGATTCACCTCCTTACTTTGATGTTCATTTTGATGGTCAGCTCTTGCTTAAATGGGGTAGAATCCAGCTAAACATCACATAGATGTCAGTCTTCTAATTCCAACCCTATTTTTAATCCTATTATTATCCTGTAACACTGTTGACCCAAGAATGTGTTGATTTTTGTGTTGTGTCGGGGGTTCAAATTGACCCGTTTCAAATCTTAAAAATAAGAAAAGATATTTCATGATAATTGTATTAATTTTGGAGGATGAAACCTTTCATTCTGCCCTTTATTAGTGCAGTGAACATGTTAATGATTAAAGGCTACAAATATAACAATTTAGGTGGTGATATCATTACATGTGAACCATGTTTACTTCAAAATCAAAAATTTGATGACACTAAATATTGAATCCATTAATATTTGAGTTAAAGGCAAATCATTGCTGCTTCTTACAGCTGAACTCTGAGTCTGAACATTACAGGAGGGTTCATCACTCGGGCATTTGTAGATGAGCATTAAGGGACGGTAAATTGGACCATTATTGGTGTATTGATCGTTAAAAATGATGATGAAGCAGCTTTTCTCTCCAGCTCTAACTGAAATCACCACACGTGGCATCATAATGTGATAGAATTCTGTGTATTGTGTGCGGTCCGTCTGATGGTCTGACTCATGGTGTAGGTGCAGCAGTTGCAGATTAGTCCAGTATTTGTTTTTCTGGAACAGGGCGGTGGTTTACGCATGGCTGCAACCTTTACACATCACACATTTTCTTAATAATCCAGGAACCATTGTCTTCACAGTGCTGCAGTGCCTGTGGTGGTTGTCCAAATGTTAAGGGATTCTTTTAGGTCCAGGCAGGTCTCCTACATATGTTACGTTTTACGGAACTTCATAACCACACAGAGTTGAGCACAGTTCTTCAGCGTTTCAACCCAGAGTCCTGATTGGTTGGCGTTACTGCTGTTGTGTGTTGATTGGTTAGTGTTACTGCTGCTGAATACCATTGCAACACTTTAGCAACCACCTAGCAGCCACCTTAGCACCCAACTCCTATACCACAGCAACATCTTAGCAACCACCCCATCACAGCAACACTGCAGTTTCTGCAGGAATTAAACTCTAGTTCCATCATGCCTACTTTCAAGAGTTTGTTTCCTCCACCTTTGTGGACAGATAGAGGAGGTCTCCGTAACAGGAAACCAGCAAAAATGGAGTGAAGCTCCATATACTTTAACTCCACCGCCGTCCAAAGAGGACCTGCATGTGTGGTTGAAGGAACTAAATGTAAAACGTCCAGCCAAACGTCTGCTCTTACCATTCTGTGGAGTCAGCACCAGAACGTCCTCACCCGTAGAGCTGGCTTTCCAGTTTGTGGGCTACCCTGACCACCTCACAAGCATTCTACGTGTTTACTTGCCTGGAGCTTCAGAAGTCATTTCTCTGGGTAAGGATGTTCTGGATGTTCTCCTCCACAGTATAACATGTAGCTCCTTCAACCACAGACACGGGTCCTCCTTGGAAGGCGGTTTAATCTGCATCAATGGCTCTGCTGTCAAACTGGACATTGAATTTAAAGTAAACAATGATGTCATAGATGAATAAGTTGCTTGTGGTGGAAAGAAGCTCAATAAACTTCAGCTTAAATTTCTTCGGTTAAACATTGAACTTCAGGTACATAGTCGGGACTTTTCTCTCCGTTTTTGAAAATATTTCTGTCCACACGGACATAAAAACACTTGTATGAGGATGCTTGTCCTGTTTTAGGCCAGAGTACCTAACAAAGTGAAACATAACATCACGAGAAGGAAGGTACCAATATTCCACTAAAATACACCTCGTCCACTTAAAGGTCTCGTTTTGCATGAAAATGGGTTTGACAGGAAATTCTGTCTCTCGTGTGTGTGTGTGTGTGTGTGTGTGTGTGTGTGTGTGTGTGTGTGTGTGTGTGTGTGTGTGTGTGTGTGTGTGTGTGTGTGTGTGTGTGTGAGTGAGATGCAGGAAGTGGTTTGAGCTAACATTTATGTTGTGTGTTCCTTCTGCAGTACATGGGCTGTGTGGAGGTTCTGCAGTCAATGAGAGCACTGGACTTCAACACCAGAACTCAGGTTACCAGGTAAAATACGGGCAGGCACACACACACACACACACACACACACACACACACACACACACACACACACACACACACACACACACACACACACACATACTCATTCATTCATTCTTTCACACATTCCTGCTAATTCATGTCCATTTGTGTGCTCTCTGCCAAAAGCATTAGCATGTGTATAACACAAACCCACACACACACACACACACACACACACACACACACACACACACACACACAGTCTCCTACAACGGTAGGATAAAAGACTCTCTTTTGATTAAATATTAATATTTCTCTCTCTCTCTCTCTCTCTCTCTCTCTCACTTATATGCCCCTCCCCTCGTGTTGTGGTCAGCGCTGTGGGGGGAGGGAGTGTGCCCATGCGAGAGAATTTTCCCTCTCCTCCAACCTCTCTATCTTTCTTTCTGTCCTTCCCCCCATTTTGCGCAGGCGAGTGCATGTGTACACTGTGTGTACTGTGTGTACTGTGTGTACTGTGTGTACTGTGTGTACAGTGTGTGTACTGTGTGTGTGTGTGTGTGTGTGTGTGTGTGTGTGTGTGTGTGTGTTTTATGGTGTGATATGATGCCACTGGCCTGGAGTAACTGCGAGTTAAGCATTTGTATAATGGACATGTTCTGCAATGGACGGAAGTGTTATAGTGTGTGTGTGTGTGTGTGTGTGTGTGTGTGTGTGTGTGTGTGTGTGTGTGTGAGTGTGTGTGTGTGTGTGTGTGTGTGTGTGTGAGAGAAAGGGAGAGGCATTTTAATGCCATCAGTCTTGCCTTTCTGTCACACACACACACACACACACACACCACACTCTTATAATAGAAGCCTCTGGAAGCCCTTGGAATCTGTGTGGTTTAGCCTTTTTGTTTAGCATCACTAACGTTAAACTGCTACTCGCCTGCTTTTCCACTGGTTTTAAAAGTCTGCACTCTGTCCAAATGTTTGTGGACACCCCTTCTAATGAATGTGTTCAGCAACTTTATACAAATAAACAAAGATGAACACATTGGCACCGTGCCTAATGCCAGGTGTGGACTCGTGAGAGCAGGTGTCCCAATACTTTTGTCCATATAGTGTTACCTCACTGGATGGATACATTCATCAAGGCCAAATTAATAACTCATGTAAAACAAGGATCAGACCGGGATCAGGCCCAACCTTTTGTGTGTGTGTGTGTGTGTGTGTGTGTGTGTGTGTGTGTGTGTGTGTGTGTGTGTGTGTGTGTGTGTGTGTGTGTGTGTGTGTGTGTGTGTGTGTGAGTAACTCTATGTTCTGTGTGTTTCAGGGAGGCAATATCACTGGTGTGTGAGGCAGTACCAGGTGCCAAAGGAGCTCAACGCAGGAGGAAGGTATTCAACACTAAGCTGATATTCACTCACCATTTAATCACCACTCACTTCAGCCCACTGTGCTGATCCAGCAGACTCGGCGGGCATCATCTGAGTGTGGGACCGTGTGGAATCCCATAGCACAGCCAGTTCAGGACCACCCACAGACTCAGACATGCGTAACTGCTGATTCACAGTATCCTCACTGAAGCCTGTGGAGCGAAACAGGAGCAGTAATTATGTTGGTCACACATTTCCTTCAGTATTGATAACACTGGACTGGGTTATTGATTCTTGATCAAAATGTTTGCCACAGCTGGAGGTAATATGTGCTACTTATCTGCTAGAAGGGTTGGAGAGAAAGTCTATCCGTCCATGAGCTACAGCTCAGACCCAGAGGACAGTTAGCAGGTTTAGAAAGTGAGAGTTAATCAGACATTTAAATTATGATTTTTAGTTATTTGTTTGAAGTACATTTTAGAAATGCCAATTGCCCAAACCTGTTAAGACCCCCACCTTAACACACCTTATGTATGATGCCCCCGATACATGTGAAGTCAGCAGCTACCTGTTTTCTAATTGCTGCCATTGCAGCCAGTGCGCTTGGAGGAAAGTGCCGGGTCCCCGGGTTCAGACACGTCAGCTAACAGAGCTCGGCCTGTTTTGCTGTCTCTGACTCAGGCTGCCGATGGCAGTCCCCCGTGACAGGATTCAAACCTGCAATCCTCGGATCTTAGTGCTAGCCCCGCTGAGCCAGCAGGTGTGTTTCCCACACCTAATTGGAACCTATAGGAACTGTCCCCTCCACCCTCCTGAGATTAAATAGCTCAGGTTCTAGTAATGCATGTCTACATGAAACACAGCTACACCTTTAAATGTCCACTTTAAACATTTACGCCCCTATTGATCACACTGGTTTGGGTGCAGTGGAGGAAGATACCATCTGTTGCTTTGAAATTTAAAATATCTCTCTCTCTCTCTCTCTCTCTCTCTCTCTCTCTCTCTCTCTCTCTCTCTCTCTCAGACCTGTCATTGGGCCTGTACATGATAGGTGTGGCAGTTTTGCTATGAAAAGCAGACACAGGCTGATTATAGTACCTGTTTTTCCTCCTGTTTGGACTTTGCTTTGGGGGCGTTTTTATTTGTGCACATTCATTTATAGCACTGCCTTCTCTACATTTTTATGGGAACAAATAAGGTCAATTTGACCAAGAGTGTGTGTCTGTGTGTGTCTGTGTGTGTCTGTGTGTGTCTGTGTGTGTCTGTGTGTGTCTGTGTGTGTGATCGTGCGTTTGTGTGTCTCTGTTTGCATGTGTGTGATCGTGTGTGTGTCTCTGTGTGTGTGCGTGCGTCTGTCTGTGTGTGTGTGTGATGTAGGCAGTGCCTGCAGCTGTTCTTTGTTTTGTTTCTTTTTCTCTTGCTGTGTTTGTGTGAGTCATTCTACAAACTCGGTTTCATTCCCACGTTCAGATTTTCCAAATATGTTCCTCAAGAATAAACCCAGATCAATTTCTTCCTCCAAATCAAATCATTCTTATTTACCTCCTCCTTTGTAAAATCTGCAATAGTATCCGTTTTATTGAGATACAGGATGTATCAGTTCACGGTAAACCATGATGGAGGTACATTTCCTCCTAAAGCAGCTGCAGTTCTTCATGTGGTCAAGCTCCTGACTGAGCACACATGCCAGACAGTTTGAAATGTCATCGCACACAGATTAACCAGGGCATTACGACCACCTCTACATTCACCGTGGATCAGACACAGCAGTGCTGCTGGAGGGTTTAAACCCCTCAGGGTCACTGCGAGTCCTGATGAAGGACTAGAGGACGACCAACACAAACGGTGCAGAAACAGATGAGCTTCTGTGCTTCAAGACCCACTGGTGGTCCCCGGACCACAGGTTGAGAAACCCTGCACTAACACACAACCACCATGTCAGTGTCAGTGCAGATCTGAGATAATAGCTGCACTGTGGTGGTCCTGTGGGTTCCTGAGCATTGAAGATGCTCATGAAGAAAGGAGGAGAATAAAGTATCAGAGAATCAGATGAACAACAGTCTGGAATTAAAGAACTACAGTTGTCTGTTGGTCTTTACAGACACGTGAAAATGTCCATATACTCAAGAAGAATTATTAGAAGTAGTGTGTTACTCTAAGAAATACTGTCTGTTGTTAAGAAGAACACTTCATTAATAACTGTAAGGATTTTAGGTGTTTAATGCAGCTCATTGAAGGTTGTGGAAATAGGACACTCATTTCCTTGAATGGCTCGTGGTCTTGGAGCGGTTTATCTGCAAAGAACGTAGCTGCTAAACGATAACGATATTCTGATTCGTTTGATTAAGCGCTGTGTGTCTAATAGTCTCTCTGTCTTTCTCTCTCTCCTCCCAGCCCACTTCCCGCTGTCTCTCCTCTATCTTAGGAAAGAGTAACCTTCAGTTTGCTGGAATGACAATCAGCCTCACTGTGTCAACTAGCAGCCTAAACCTTCTAGCGACCGACTGCAAACAGGTCAGACTCACACCAAACCACCACAACACCCTGCCAGTGCTAGAGCTGAGCCCACATTTCGAGCACATTTTAGCTGTAAGCATCACTAAATCAAACAAAACTTAGTATTTCTTGCTCCTGGGCTCCCTCTACAGTCAGGAACATGGAAGGACACACTTCCCTGCATTTCTGGACAAGCCGAGAAAAGTAGAACCCTCACTGAAACTGAAAGAAGCATGTGGATTGAGATGGTAGAGTACTATTACAGGAATTTACACAGATATGGCATGACGTGGTAACACATCGTGATGCAGATCTTGGTAACAATGGCGTATCTCCATCACCAGAGTTACATAGTGCAGTTAGCAGTGTGCTGCCACCGAAGTATGAACCATCGCAGTGCGGCTCTCTGTATTATTGTCTGTGGAGCATCAATGTGCTTTTGAAGCTGCTGTTTTAACATAATAGCATCCAATCATATGGAAGTGTTGGTTTTCAGCCGTTCTGAAGTATCTGTGGGTCCCGGATAAGGCCTCCTCCGACCACCAGGGAGAGGCATCACATCCTACCAGCAAGTAATCTGACTCCAGCTCAACTCATTGCTGGATCTTTGGCCCTCTTCCTTTTTTGGCAGTTTTATTCGGAGTTTGATTCCATATGTTTTTCTTCGGGAGGGTTCCCCAGTATTACAGGACAGCTGGTTCGTCCCCTGGAGATCCTTTGTTGGTTTGTGTTGGCCGTTTTGAGTTGGTTAGTGGTGGATTTTTCCACTTGTTTTCGGAAGTGGCCACTTTTCAGATTCGTTGTTCAGTTTGGTAAGCCATCTCCTGTTGTCCCGCAGCGGTAGAGCACCCTACCGCCAAGACATCTTTCAACAATCCCGCCTGGGTTCAGATATCCACGCTGGCTAGCACCACGCTGAGTAATTGGGGGGAAGAGGGAGGGCCACCGTCGCTTGTGAGCAAAAGATTCCAAGCTGGTTATTCCTGTCTCCACTCTCACCTCTCACGTTGTCTTACTTTTTGTTTACTTGTTTGTTTGTTCATCTTCCATCTCTCCCCACGTTCTCCCGCTCCATCTGTGTCTTCATCTTTTTCTTTCCCTGCAGATTATTGCCAACCATCACATGCAGTCCATCTCCTTTGCATCGGGAGGAGATCCAGTGAGTCTCATGTCCCTCGTTCTTGTCTTTTCTCTTTCTCTGTCTCATCCTTTTTTATCCTGGTTCTTCCATCTTTGCTCCTGTGTTTCCTTTTCTGTCTCTAATGACTCGTTCTGCTGTTCTCTCTTGTCCTGTGCTAAACTCTACTTTCTCCTCGTAGCTTCTCTTTCCTAGTGAATAGATTGACTAGAAGACTCTTCCTTCCTCTCTTTCTTTCACTCTTGACTTCTATCCTTTTGCCTTTCTCTCAGAATGTCTCAGATGTTTCCATATGTTGACTCCTCTCCCCTCTTCCCCCTGCCTCTTCCTCTTTTTCTTTCCCTCTTCTTACAGGATACAGCAGAATATGTAGCCTATGTAGCCAAAGACCCTGTCAACCAGAGAGGTAAGTGTATACCTGTAGAAGACTATATCACCGCTGTCTTGCACTGTCATCCAAAAAATTAGGATCCCGCAGAACCATCAGAGAACAGGTATTATATGGGGGGTGGGTGGTTCTCGGGGTGTTTAAACCCTATGTCCACTCACTTTCCAGTCTATTAGACACTCCTACTTAGCTGCTTCACCTTGTAGATGTAAAGTCAGGGACAAAAGCTCATCTGTTATCATCTCACAGGACACTGTTGGCTGGATATTTCTGGTTGGTGGACTGTTCTCTGTCCAGCAGCGATACTCTGGGGTTTAAAAACTCCAGCAGCACTGCTGTGCCTGATCTTCTCATACCAGCACAAAACACACTAAGTGCCAAAGTAGTGCTGAGAACAGACCACAAACCACATAAAACCTGCTCTGTGGGCTCCTGATCATTGAAGATCAGGGTGAATGGAGGAGAGTAAAGTATGCAGAGAGACAGATGGACATCAGTCTGGCTCCTGTGTGGTAGGAGGAGCTGATATTTAAGTCCCAATTAAAAAAATGTTAATAGTCGACTAATCAAAGGTATATTAGACCTACAAGCTGTTTAATTTTGGATGTCATATCATTCTGCCCCCCCCAAGCAGTGCAAAGTCAAGGTAACCACAACCATCAGCCTCTCTGTCCCCAAAACAATATTTGTTCCTCAAATGTCAAGGTCAGGACACAGAGACAATGGATTTAAACAATCTCATTGGACTGTATTCCTTCAGGAGAAGTCCACAGTGCATCTGGAAAGTGATAGTGTGATAGTGCACATTTTTTGGAAGCAGTTTCAGCCTCCAGTCTTTTCGAGGATGATGCTACAAACTTGGCACCTGTTTTTGGGAAGGTTCTCCCATTCTTCTTTGCAGAACCTCTTAAGCAAAGAAGCACAAATAGTTGAGGGTGTTTAACACTGGCTGTGTTTATTCACCACGTTTTCAACTGTTGTGACTTGATTGTCTCTTGTGTTCCAGCGTGTCACATCCTGGAGTGTTCAGAGGGCTTGGCTCAGGAGGTCATCAGCACCATCGGTCAGGCCTTTGAGCTGCGTTTTAAACAGTATCTGAAGAACCCCCCTAAACTCGTCACCCCCCATGACAGGTGTGTAGCGTGTGCCAGGGGGAGGGACCATTGTTAGGGCGTTGGCTCTTTTATGCCAGTTTATGAAAACAGAACAGTGAAGGTGCCCAAATGTCTTCAGGGCATCTTTTACATTAGATGAACCTGAACTCTGCACTGAAATAAGGGTTTAGGTCACCCGTAACAACAGTACTGTGTGTGTGTGTGAGTGTGTGTGAGTGTGTGTGAGTGTGTGTGAGTGTGTGTGAGTGTGTGTGAGTGTGTGTGAGTGTGTGTGAGTGTGTGTGAGTGTGAGTGTGTGTGTGTGAGTGAGTGTGTGTGAGTGAGTGTGTGTGAGTGAGTGTGTGTGAGTGAGTGTGTGTGTGTGAGTGTGTGTGAGAGTGAGTGTGTGTGTGAGTGAGTGTGTGTGTGAGTGAGTGTGTGTGAGTGAGTGTGTGTGTGAGTGTGTGTGTGAGTGTGTGTGTGTGTGAGTGTGTGTGTGAGTGTGTGAGTGAGTGAGTGTGTGAGTGAGTGTGTGAGTGAGTGTGTGAGTGAGTGTGTGAGTGAGTGTGTGAGTGAGTGTGTGAGTGAGTGTGAGTGTGTGTGAGTGTGTGTGTGTACATAGACGATTGCCAGTTAGGAATTGACATAAATGAATGTTATTAAATGAATATTACTATATTTCACTTATACTTACATAATTAGTACAACATTATTGTGAGTTATTAAATTAAGAAATGATAATTATTGATTTTATTGTTATTATTATTACTCCTGCTCCTCAAAGGACGGCTGAGATTGAATATTAGAGAGTTGGTTTTAAAATGTTTCATATCCTTTCACTTTTCTTGCGCTCATACATTTGAACTACTCATTATGTTGTTACATAAGAAATTTCATTTTGTTGAATAACTGCTATTACATTTCCTTGAATCGAGGGTCAAACGTCAGATTATTACTCCGTAGGAGATTGTTTAGTAGAAGTTGGTGGTGGAACATCTTCTGGGTTCGAAAACAAAGCAATTAAATCTTTCACACTTTTTTCCAGGATGGCCCCGTTTGACGGGTCAGCGTGGGAGGAAGAGGAAGAGGACTTGGCCCCACCCCCAGACGTTCCATACTATAATAACTTCCCCGGGAAACAGCCTCCCCCAGGAGGGCTGGTGGACATGAGGACACGTCCTGGACACAGCACAGGAGCAACGCTGGTGAGACCTTCTGACCTGCCCCATTCTTTTTTGTGTGTGTGTGTGTGTGTGTGTGTGTGTGTGTGTGTGTGTGTGTGTGTGTTAATGTAATTTATTTCTGTGTTTTCAGCCTTTTGGGCAGCCTGGAATGAATGATATTCATAAGCAGCCTCTGCCTCCTCTACCAGGTCAGTACCGTTCCTCGCCGCAGGATGAATAAAGGGTGATCTTATCTGATTATCTTAAAATCACTGAAAAAATAACTTCACCCTACCTTTCCCTGTTAAATTAATCCCTTCAGAATTGGGATTTAATCAACTAATGATTATCAAGCTGCCTTAATATCAGCTGATGTTCTCAAAACTGCTTGTTTGTATCAGTAAACATTCTGTTTTTGTTTACTGAGACCAGTACGGTTTCATTATTCATATCTTTAAGGGTGAGGGGTTATATTTCTCTCTCTCTGTCACTGAGAGTGAGTTAGCAGTTTTTTTATGCCTGGGCTGCAGATCAGTGCCTCCTTTAATGCGAGGTCATTCCTGCAGTGTCGCTCTGAATAGCATCACTAATGGCTATTTATCCAAGAATTAACCTTCCACCTCTGTCTCTCTCTCTCTCTCCTGCTCATCTGTTCTTTTTCAGTGGGAGGAAAGGACGGTGGCATATTTGACGATCCCTCGTATGTTAATGTGGATAAGCCCCGCCCCCCGATGGCTGCAGCCAATGGCAATGCTCACAGAGATGTTTTTGACATGAGTGAGTGCGACCTTTCTCAGATGCTCTCGGTTCTACTGAAACCTCTTTCATGGTTTGTCATGTCTGGATTAATGCCGTGGGTTTGTGGTCTCCACAGAGCCATTTGATGATGCTCTCGGCGTGTCAGCGACTGTGACAGCAGCGCCCCCTCTGGCTGAGCAGCTGCAGAACGAGCCCTGGTTCCACGGGCCCTTGAGCCGCAGGCAGGCCGAGAGGTTGCTCAGCAGAGATGGAGACTTTTTGGTGCGGGAGTCCGGCACAACGCCCGGGCAGTATGTCCTCACAGGGCAGCAGGGCGGCCAGCCCAAGCACCTGCTGCTGGTGGACCCAGAGGGAGTGGTGAGTTAGTTAAAAACAGTTACATAATATCCCCATTAAGAACGGGTCTCTAGTGGGAACTACACGGGATATGGGACAGGCAAGGGGCCACCAGATGCCATACGTGTCTGATTAGGCATTTACAGATTAGGATTTTTTAAAACCCTCTAGTGTCTAACCATGATGCTGAGGGGCTGAGAGTGCTAAACTTCAGGGCTGCAGATAGAACCTTCTCCCAGAGCCAATGGCCAAGAGATCTCGTCTCTGAGCTTTTGAGAACTTTGTTTATAGAGTGACCCTTCTCTGTAAGAGCTGAAAAGTGACAGCGCTCCTTTAGAACACATCCTAGTCTCCTCATTGGTTAGATGGATACATAGGTTTTATTGTCTGCAGATATGGTTTAAATCAGTCCAGTCCAGAATTGGAGTTTGTCCACCACTTTGTGAAACTCTTTAATCCTCATTCTTGTCTCTGTCTGCAGGTGCGTACCAAAGACCACCGCTTCGAGAGTGTCAGTCACCTGATCAGTTATCACATGGACAACCGGCTGCCGATTGTCTCAGCAGGAAGCGAGGTGTGCTTACAGCAGCCAGTGGAGCGCAGAGCCTGAGAGGGCCAGTTGTGCCCCGTTCTTCTGGCATTCTGTCCACCGAAATGACTCCTTCATTTCCCTTCTCTGACTCTTCTACCTAGACTCTTCCAGAGGAAGGCTCACCCTTTTTTTATTGTACTGGGAGGAAGAACAAATCATTGCTTCACAGCAAATGAAAGGAAAAAGAGGAACTCTTTGGTCTGTGTTGTCAGTTCATCATGAACCTTCAGAGCAATCGTTGAACTCAAGGACCAAGCGAAGTTCTCACTGATTGAATTAGGCTTTAAGAAAATAGCGATATTCCAATGGAGCAGAAAAAAAGCCAAAAAAGTCAATGTAGGAACAGCGGCGTCACGTTTCCTTTCAGTTTTAAACTAGAGGTGCAGCTGTAAACTCAACAGCAACCCTGGGCATTTATTTGAGGAGCCTTTACCTTTGACTCAATGGAACACGGCTGTCCGTGTGTAGCACTCCAAAGATTGAGACTTCCAGTCAGTCCTTTAGAAATGCAGGCCTTGACTTGTGGAAACGCCATTTGAAGCTTGATCGTGTACAGCTGTAATGGAAAATGGGAACTCTTTCAGCCTCTTCATTTGAGAGATTGTGCTTCACAGCCTACAGAATTTATACTAGAAATGCTGCTCGAGTCCTTTCTTCTTTGGGAATTTTGGAGAACACTCCCCACTGCAATCACCTGTTGATGGATTCAGTCTCACCAAAAGGTAAAACCCAGCGCTGGAGGAGATAAACAGACCAAGAATATTATTACCAGAGAAACACACCTCGCGATTTGGAAAAGAAAGGACTGGATGAATCGGGACTGTGTGTGGAGTTGCGCAAGCGTTGTGATGACTCACAAATTGGAAAATTCAGGCTTCTCTATGATGTCATCTAAAGGGGGAATTCATATCCTGGTGAGACGCCCTCTCGTGGAGCAACCTGACGTCACCAATCACGTTTTTCTCGTTGCATTTCAGGAAAGGTGGAGTTTATCTGTTTGTTTTGGGTTTTTTTTAACTGTTTTTTATTTTCCATATTTTCCTTGTTCGCATCGACAATCTTATCTCCATGTGTTCCGGACTGCTTTTAGAACGGATGATGAGATTTTGAGGAATTAAAAAGTGAAGATAATATTCTAAATGCCCAGCGTAGAGTAGACAGAGTAGAGTTCACACTCCTGAGTTAGAGTAGCATTAAGAGTCTGTAAGAAGTCTGGCGCCTTTCGCACTGCAGCAACACGTCTCGGGAAGAGGACGGACACTCTGAGCGGATTCCTGCAGGGGGAGACGTGGTCATTTTAGGCGAGTTAGCCTACGAAATGCAGTTTTTTTTAAAAACCACAGTGGCGTGGATATAAAAAGGACTTCGAATTCCTCTTCCTTTCCCTCCCCACTGTTTTATGTTCTTGTATGACTCGTGCCTTTTCACTCACTCAACACGGCCACATCAGTAGAATGCAGTCTTGTGTTTTAAAGAAGAACAAGAAGAAGAACCTAACGGAGAACTTTTTCAAAGTTTCCTTGCCAAAAAAAAAAAAATTCCACCGCAGAATTCCAACCACAAGTTTAGTCAGATTCACTCCAGGTTTTAGGTGATGGCAATCTTTACTCTTCTTCTTGCACCTTCTCTTAAGCCTGCTGTTTGATTGTGCTCTCGTTTTTAGTGCTGATCTGTGACTTACTGAAACTTGCTCGATATCTGTTCTGTTTCTTTTTACCATTCAGATGCTCTCTCTCGTGACACTTTTTATGGTTCCTATAGTTTGCATAAAAAAGGCCGACCGACTTCTAGGAACATGTAAATATATGCTGTAGACGTGCACATATCAGCTGCTCATTGGGTTTGCGATCCTGTCCATAGGCAGAACCTGGTGGGTCCGCTTGGACGCGGCCCGAGAGCTTGGTTATGAATGTTGGCATCAATCGACTACAGCCTCTTTTGGGGTTCAGACATTTTCTAGGAGATAACCGTGACAGACATCGAGTAAGCAAACGCTGACAGTGGGTTTTATTTCATAGCAGGGCTGCCTTGAACAGGGCTTTAAATGTGTGACGGTGTTTCATAACAATAATAATAATATCGAACGATTAAATACGGTATGATTTGATGTATTCTCATTGATTCCTGCAGCTCAGGTTATGTCCATACTTAATAGACGTCCTAAAGAACCATTTTTAAGCAAAAAGCGAGTTTGAAGAACCTTTACGTCCCAAGTTCTTTAGAATTAAAGGTTCTCCTAACTCAAAGAACCATTTGAAGGGCTTTTATTTATGAACTTTTGTTTGAAGACAACAGACTTTGTAAAGCATGTAATGATTCTTTTCTGAGATCTTTGCTCATTAAATTTTTCATGCATTAATCCAATGAAACACTGTTGCACATGGATGATCAGGCTGTAAATACCTGCAGGGTGTGTGAGTGGGTTCATGGATTGAGAAGAGGTGGTACAGTGCAGTGAAAGGAATCGTTGGTGTGGAGACATGGTTCACGAAGGTGTTGGTCATTGGTTAAAAGGGGTGACGGCATTCAGCTATTTTTACCCTCACTATGGTCTTCCATCACTGTCGCACACCCCGCAGGTATTTATAGTACGGTCTTCGTTGTGCAAAAAGGTGTAATGCTTGTTCAACCGTTGAATACGTCAGAAATTCAATCAATAAATGTCACTGCACATCCCGCAGCTATTTACACCCTGATAATCTCCATGCAGCGCCATCTGCAGGGGCCTGAAGTTACTGCCACCTTAAACACATAAGGTGTTAAATTTGTGTTAAATTTGTGTAAATTTGTGTCGTTTAGAACACAATTCTTGTGGTTTCAGAACAAGATACCAGTGTAATGAAAATAAATTTGATTATTGAAATGATTCAGGGTAGCCCTACTGCTTAAGACTTACTGTCACTGCACGATTTGTTCCACCCAAGTCTATGACTTTATTATTTTTACACCGTTTGAAAACTCTTTTTAACATTATGTGAATATTCTGTGATCGATCGACCAATAGAAATAGTCCAGAAAATTGTCCCATTGTATTATCATTCACCGAAGTTAGAGTTACCCTCTCACAGGGTATGAAATCTCATTATGAAAGTATTTGCTGGGATGTCATTGTGGTGACCTCACAGGGTGGCCAAGGGACAGTGTAAAAGTGTGGGAGTCACAGTCTGAAAATACACACACCTGAGTGGTGTAACAGAATTGTGTTTCATTGTATTGCCTACTGCTAGTAGGGCTGTCACTGTTAGTAATGCGTCCAAATTTCGTTGAATGCTTTGTCCAGTCTTTAATGCTGCCTGAATATAAATATACATAAATACATACTGTACACACACACAAACACAATAATAATAAACATTGTGTGGCATTAGTATAGTATAAATCTGAGGTGGTATGTGTGGTCATATGTTTTTGAGTATGCATCGCCCAGCCAGTCGTATTCAAACACATAAAACGGGTTCGATAAAGACATGCTGTAAATGTGAAGTTTGACGTTGTTTGGGGGAGGAGTCAACAAAGACGTTATTTGAAGGAGTACCGCTGGTAGCCTTTGTTAAAGAAAGTTTGATTTGTGCGTCAGTAGAATCGTGGCTGAAAACTACAGCAATCTGTGCTCAAAAAGCGCCCCCTTGTGGACAATGTCCGGACCTTGGTTTTTATTCAGTACTAATGAGTTTGAACCAGTTCATACTTTAGAATCTGTTTTAATAGAGTAACCGTGACAGCCCTACCAGCTACACAGACACTGCTTCTGTGATTCAGCTTCCAAATGCAGTTCTGTGTTAAATCAGGCTGTGGGCAGTGATGTGGAGAGCAGGCCGGCTCGGTCTGCGGCTCTGGGAGATGTGTGTAATTAGTTTGCTGTGTATCTTTTTTTTTTTTTTTTTCTTTATTAACATCCATTCTTCTTCACTCCAGTGTGTTTGTATCTTAAACAGTGGCTCAGTGCCATCTGTGATCAGAGAAACTGTGTGTGTGTGTGTGTGTGTGTGTGCGTGTGCGTGTGCGCGTGCATGCACTAAAACAAGGCCTGGAATGATCCGTCCTGCTCTGCCTCACTGCCTCATTAGATGACTTTGCTCATTTTCGTATTTCACGGCGGCCTTCTGTTGCATGGAAATCTGCACTCTGTGTTTTAGTGATTTTTTTTTTTTTATTATATATTTTGGGGGGTGTTATGGCTGTTGCATTTTCTAAAAACCAAAGTTTTGATTCTCTTTACCTGCACAAATACTGATTCTTATGTTTCGTTTTATGTTTGTACTTTAGATTTGTTTTTAATATTCCTTTTAATGTTGGGGAAACTATATATATGTTTACATATGTATCTGGAACTATAGATTGCATATATAAATACATATTATCATCTGTTTCAGATTTCAAACGTGTTATTGATTTGTCTGAAAAGTAACTTTTAGTAACTAAATCATTCTCCATTAAAAGGTTCCTTCAGCCACTGGCTGCAACACAAACCCAATTCATGAGCCATTCAGTCCCACATTCAGTCGGACATGTGTTCTTTACATGCACCCTGTTCTCCGTAATTATACTGTATTATTGTAGCAGTTCTATATTAATTTCATCGGTCCACAGGACTTGTTTCCAAAATAGAAAAAGCTCGTTCAGGAAAGGTTTTCTTCTGATGACTCTTCCGTGACCACTCCAGAGTCTGATCAAGGTTCGTGAAGGTATTTGAAGTCAACAATTAAGTGATTTCAATCATACAAGCAGTTCTCTGATTGCTTTCTTGATCTTCTAGGCCTCAACTTCACATCCACTGTTGCTCTTAATTACGTTACTAAACAGCTTCCTAAAAACACTTTACTATCTTCTCCTGCTTTAAGGGCATCAGTTATTTTAATGTTTGAAGTGCTTGGCGGCTGTTTAGGGAAGCCCGTGGCAGCTGACTGTTGGGAGGTTTGCAGAGTTTTTTTAAAACGTTGATATTTAAATCGCGTGGTCTTTCCTAATGAAGACGAGTGATGAATGTGAGACCTTAGTAAATGTTACCTAAGAGTTCAGTTCTCTGCTGGTGCCCAAGACGTTACATCAAGTCCTGCAAGTTGTGAGTTGGGGCCTCCATGGGCATCAGTGAGCCTTAAGTGCCCATGACACCATCACCATTTCAACCCCTTTTGAACTGCCTGCCATTTTGGAGATGTTCTGACCACGTCGTCCTTTAACATTTGTCTCTTGTCAAAATGGCTCATGTTCTTATTGCCCATTTTTCATGCAGTTAATACATCAACATCAAGAACTGACTGTTAAATTTAACCACTTTATATATCCAACCCTTGACAGATGTCAGTCAACTGTGAGTTGTGCTAATTTTATGGCTGATTGGTGTAGAGAAGCTGCCTGTGATTTCTCAAAGACTGATTAGTTGTTTAGACAGGAACGTGTGGTCAGATATTCTTGGTCAGGTCATAGGTATGCTGTTGCCATATGCCGACAGTAACGCTTATGCTTCTAAATCAACAGTATTCATTTAAGAGCCTTGCTGTCACAGTGACCATGAAACTAGTGCACTGGGAGATCCACTGATCTCCTTATATGGCATCCTAACCAACATTAGAACAAAAGGCCGCTAGTTCCAGAGGGGACAGAATGGACCGTCAGGTATGTGTATTATGGGAAACGTTTTGACAGAGGCTTTCAGGGTCTTTCCCGAAAACAAAACAGGAATTAGAGGCAGACAATAGGGACATTAAAGGTGTAGAGTAGAATAGTCACACAATGGTGGAAATGGGATGGCACTGGTATGTTCCAGACCTGAATAAAACCCATACAGGCGAAGAGAAAGAGAGCCAGTGGAGGCAAACGGACCGCGTGCACAGATCGAAAGAGCAGTGGAAAAGACCACTGGGATCAAACACTGTAGGCTCAACAATCCATTTTCCTTTCTGAGACAAACTGGAGAACGCCACCACGGGTACCCGTAGTTCCCTCTCCCACTTCCTGTGGCCCTTCTTCTTCCGCTCCTTCCAGATGCAACCGCAACGGCCCCTGCCCCAGGCCATGCCCTCCTCCCTGGGGCAGAATCTGAGGGATGCCGCTCTTGGATTCGGGCGGGGCAAGAACTTGCTGGGAGGGAACATTGCCTACGGGTTCATCCAGTCTCTCAAAGAGTGCCTCTACTTCTTGCTCTGCTGTTGGTGCATCAAGGAGATCCTTGACTGAGGGACAAAAAGAAGTAACGGAGAGACGGGGGAAGAGTTTCAGCAATAGTTAAGAATGGCATCTATAACCCTAGATATGTCCTTGAGCCCTCCCAGTCATTCAAGGCTTCAACTCCTTATGGCACCCTTGACTGGAAAAGAGGGGCCTCTCCTACTTTGTACAGTTTTGCCTCTTCACATTTCGCTTTTGGAGCCTGAAGCACCGAGGAGCTTGCTATTGGAGGTAAGTTATTTGCCAGAGAAGTACCCTGCTCAAATCCATTCCCTAGGACAATGGTTCTCAAACCACTTCTCATGGAGTCATAGATGGTCACTGAGGTTTCCTCAGGCCAAATTACAACATGTAGGGATGTAGCCAAAACTAAGACTGCCTGAGGACTGGTTTGAGGACAGTGGCTCTACAGTAGAGGTATTCCCGTCTGGACATAATTTCTGGTCCTGGATTTTGTAATCACTGCTTGTTAACTGAACTGTTGGTGTAACAACTGTTGATGCCACATTTAAGGACCAGACTCTGGACTCAAGGTTCAGATTCAAATGTTTAGGAGCCTGATGAAGTGATCGCCACTGAAAGGTACATTTTCAAATAATGGACGACCTGAATGTTGGGATCTTTAACAACCATCTAAACAGAACCTGTAAGTGTCAAAAGCAGCCCAGATTTGGCCCAAATATATCTGCTACCTGAGGTGTTTAAATACATATACATATGATTCATTGAATACAAGCTGGAAATAACCTGGATTCCTGCACCAAATTCAAGTCTGCAAATACACTGAAAACCACAAAACACTGGAACTAGTTATGTCACATGACTTCTAACTTGTCCCATGGAAGCTAAAGAACGCTTCGCTGAGCTGTGGAATACGCGTGAAGGTTCCTGCATTGAATGCAGATGAAATTTCACCCAGAGTCACTTTTCTGTTTGCATAGAAATTTCTAGCCAGGCGCCACTGGTCATAAACTTTTATCATCTACTGCACTGTCCACTGTGTATGGTAATGCCTTCTATGACGTATTCCCTGCACACGTGACACTGTGGATCGAGGGATGTTAAAAGCCGGCACATCTCCGGGAATGGAATGTCCCCTCCACCTGGATCTTACTGTCATACCCTCGATAATTCACATCACGTGACCATGAGCATGCTGGTCAGTGTTCAACCTCACTCACAAGATAACACCTCACAACTTTGACACTAATTCTAAGTGGACACAGTGGACAAATATTTGGAGAATCCACACAAATCCGATTATTTTTAAAAACAGATTTCCCTCCATCTGAGACACTTTTATGAGTATGCTGACCCTGTAGGGGACAAAACGTCCTGATAGAGAGAAGGAAAAACAGGTTTAATCCCATATTACACCCTACTTCCTATGTAGTGTGCAACACAAGTAACAAAAGGACTCATTCTAAATGTCAATGGAGCTTTCTATATTTTTAATAGAACAACATTGACATTTATGGATGGGAAAGTGAAACTGAATGTTGTCTGTTTGTCAACACTGTAGTTTTATGGCTTTTGTAGTTAACTAAATAGGGAGAAAGGGGACATCTGAAATACAGATTGCATCTTCATAAAGCTCAATAGTCTTCAAAACAGCCTACGTATGAGAACCTCACATTCACTCTTAGAACCAGAGTTTCACTCTTAGTGATCCAATTGTTTCCAGCTGAATTAAATCCCAGTTTAACTACAAAAGGAGCTTCCAGTGCATGTTTACTGCTCTGTTCACATTTACATACTCAACCTGCACACAGACTCTGACTGATCAGAGAGAGGGGGCGGGGCTGATGACAGCACTCACCCAGATATTGGGTTATAGAGGAAAAAAGAGGGAGGGGCTGTTTGCTCTCTTCCATTGCTCACATGGTGTTCAGAATTTAAGAATAAAAGTCCTGAGAAGGGATAATACCCATACATACACAGATACTAAAAATTATTTAAATTATTTCTATTTTCAGCTCTTGTGATGATCAAATTCCAAATGGATTTCTGAGATATAGTGGGGTTTTTTTGGTATTTTTTTTTGTACATTTTTTTTTTTTAAGGATGTCAAAATTGGCACACCTGAAACCCCAGTCCAGAGCTGTGACTACACCTTGTCTCGGAGATTAATGGCTGTTCATGGCTGTTCCACTAGGTGGTGGTCTTTACTCCTCTTACAAAATAAATGTGCTTCAACTATTTCTTTGAGTGACGCCTTAGAAGAACCACTTTATTCCATGAAAATAGTAGAAAAATAAGCAACATGTGAAGTGAGGCCTTATCTGATCAGCAAATCCCACCCCTGCCTCCTATAAATAGAAACACTATATAAAATGTTGACATCTGTCTCTTTTCAGTGCCCATGATGTGTTGAAGACGTAGAGGAGGTGGACAGTACATGCAGTACAGATAACAGCCTTTTCGTGTCCGTGACTCCGAAGGTCCCAAAGCAGGACCCAAGCAGAGGTCCCTGAGGTTGAGAGGCCAGACGACCTGCAGTGAACTTGAACTTCAGTGTAGTGCATCAAAATCCTCCACGAGTGTCACTAGAACGGAGGTAGTGGCTGATGCTCACCAGGATGGTTGTTTTCAAATAAACATTTTTAAAGAGACATGGCTTCATACAGTGTCCTGTTTCTAGATCTGATACTGGACTGGATTGGACTGAGCTTTCTGTAGATATTGTACCAACACCCATAAGAATGTAGAACCATTTTAACATAAAATACCACCAGTAATAATTACATTTTTACTAGTAAAAACTCAAGGTAATATCTCTGTAGTGCGATTTCCTATTGGAGAGACTGTTGACATTTGTTGACATCGCTGTGCGTTCCGACCAACAACTTCACCACTTGATGTCTGTGTAGGGAAGGGGTCACCAACCTCTTCCTGGAGAGCTACCTTGAGTTAAACATAACGTGTGCTGACAGGCCGCTCTCCAGGAGCAGGGTTGGTTGGACCCCTGGTGTGGGGAATATGAGGCCCCTCCTTAAGTATTCCGGGGAATGTTCTGGAATACAGCGTTGGTTGGTTTCCCATTTTACAGAATGGATGAATATGATCACTGGACTTGTGTACTGGATCAAAAATTATTGTGATTGTGAAAATGGTTGTAAAAAAAGGAAAACAAATATAATAATAATAATAATAATAATAATAATAATAATAATAATAATATGCATCTCATCATACATTTGTTTGATATTTGTGGAAATGTATCCAGACGTTGACCTAAAATTATATCAGCTCCCACAACAACATGCAATAGGCTTATCCCAACTGCCAACTGGGAACATCTGCAGACCAGTGACTCACACTGGTTTTTGCACAGATAATAAACCAGCCTGAGCTTTAGACAGAAGGAGACAGAAGACTAGGCTGTGTCCCCAATAAGCAGCCTAAACAAGCATCCTAACACAGGCCACTGCTTTTCTCCTTCTCATCACCTGTACATGTCAGTCATTCGCCTCCTCGCTCTCCCATTGGCGGAGCTCTACGAGCGGAGGCGGGACTTCGGCGCAGTCCTGACTTGTGATTGGCGGAGAAGGAAACGCACTTCAGACCGCAGCTGATTTCACGCTGTAAAGAGCTTGAATTTGGGGCTGAAAGGAGGTGAAAAGGAGGTGAAAAATCAGGTGAGATGCTTTTAATTCTGTTATAAAGCTCGAAAAGGTTAGTTGGCGTGTTATTGTGGACTTTGCATAGCTTTCTAACTTCCCTCCCTTCATTTCCGGCATGTGTTGTATGTTTTTGAGAGTAAACTGGGGGGAAAAGTGGATTTAACGTCGATTAAAGTGTAAAATGTGGCTCATACGAGGTTTACGCAGCGGTGTGTATCCAAAAACACAATTGCAATGCTTTATTTCAAGTAGTCTGAAGGTGTTTTAGGAATTGTCCGTTCCACCTTAAATGCTGTAGCAGTTGTATTGTGGTGCCCGAGGCGCCCCGCGGCCACTGCTGCAGCGTTTAAGGTGGAACGGACGAATTCGATTAAGGGGCCAGTCTGAGCTGTTACCTTGTTTGGTCACTGGGGTGCTGAGCAGGCTGGCAGAGGGAAATGAAGAGGATAACCTGGACATTAAACAGCCTCTTCACTGTGAGCTGGTGTTTTAAACATGACTTTGGGTGACTTTAGTTCAGTCTGAACTTCACTCACATGCTCATGTTTCTGCTGATCCAGAGAGCAGCTCTTTTATATGTGTGCTGAAGTTGATTTTACAGCTGTCAGAGGAGGAGATATGAGATATGATGAAGAAATCAGTGGATAAGTATGTTTGCAGAACAATATAAAATAAAAACATACACATTTACAGTCTTACACATGATTGTGTGGATAGTGTGAGGGGTGGTGATGGGGGCTTGATGATGATGGCACGAGGGGTGATGATGATGATGGCACGAGGATGGGGGGATGATGATGATGTTGGCATGAGGTGTGATGGGGGGATGATGGCATGAGGGGTGATGATGATGATGTTGGCATGAGGTGTGATGGGGTGATGATGAGGATGATGGCATGAGGGGTGATGATGAGGATGGGGGGATGATGATGATGATGGCATGAGGTGTGATGGGGTGATGATGAGGATGATAGCATGAGGTGTGATGGGGTGATAATGAGGATGAAGGCATGAGGGGTGATGATGATGATGATGATGATGGGGGATGATGATGATGATGATGATGATGGCATGAGGTGTGATGGGGTGATTATGAGGATGATGGCATGAGGTAAGGCAATCGGGTGCAGTGTGATGATGGGGTGAGGTATGATGATAGTGAGTTATGAGTCCTTTGAATATATTTCTTACTTCCTTTGCTGTCACACCAGAATTTATGTAAAATCCAGGTCTTCAAACTAGATTGCTCCTCAATTTCCACGTCTAATATGCACTAAAATATACATTTAGAGTGAATTTATATGCTTTGAAAAGTGTCTTGAACAACAAGGCCCTTTATTAAGTTGCTCTGGATCAGGGCGTCTGCTAAAGGCCATAAATGTAAATGTAATAGTTAAATTGCCACCATGCTCTGGTCTCATTTGACTGCAGTGGCATGTTGGTAGACAATTTGTGAACCTCAGATGTTCAGGCTTGGATACTCAGAAAACTTGAATTTATTGATTATATATGCACTAAAATGTGGATTTGGATTTCATTGTACCCTGATTGCCTGGTTTCATTGGACAGTAATGCCATTTTATTAGCTTCTCAACCTTCAGTAATGTTACCAAAACTGAAGCAATACCAATGTTCACATCTCGTTTCTGCTCAATTGACCCCCTCCCATTACTATTTTTAGCTCTTATCTATTTAAGTCGCCACTATATCCTGAGCAATTCTCATGGCTCAAGGCTACATCCACCAGCCTCTCATGGGAGACCCTCTATTAGCAGACCCAAATTACTGCGGCGAGGGGACGATGATAAAAGATCCTTAATGTAGGGTGAAGTGTGTCACCAAGTATCACATCGCTGATCTTGGTTCTTTCCGAGTGCTGCGATCTTCTTAAACGTTTGCTTGTTACCGTTTTGGCTCGTGAAGAATATGTACAAAGCTCATCTTCCTTTTACTTGGTCTATTAGGAGCTCAACAGTGCGAGGACCGGTTATCTCAGAACACTGGAATCGGCCGCAAAACCAAAGCGACTGTTGGGTCTTTGACCTAGTTGGAAAAGTAGCCCAGTTCTACTTTCCCTCACTGGTATTCAAACAGTGAGCAGCAGCTCCAGAGCTTTTTGTAGTGCCATGAATGCAACAACCACTTTTGTCCATTGCATCCGTCTTGCTACGTTTTCTTTTCATTGCCACCATCAATGACATCCTTAGTTACACAGCTCTCTGCCAAAACATTTGCCGGCCAGTAGAACAGCGCAAGGTAACTACTAATGAAGCGGAAAGGCATTCACAGCATCTCCAGCTTTTGTTGGACCCATCTGGAGTCCACAACTTCTTAGACTTGTAATCAAGACTAATAAGGGGAATTCACTTTTAATTTGTAACACATTTAAAGCACTAAGATGTAAAAGAAGACTTTTGAAGGAGCAGGGAAACATGCTTGTCAACATGAGTTGTTGGCTTGTTCATCTCCGATCCTTTGTTTTTGCTGCTGTGTGCTCCGGTGTCCTTTAGTGCCTCCTAATTGTATCTATCTCAGAGTCAGCAGCAGCGAGACATGCTTCAGGATAGTCATTTTACCAGTTTAGATTCGCAGTGTAGATATGAAACATGGAAACGTAACGTATTGTGATGTATATCTGCTGCTGTAGTGTTTTGGCCGATGTTCTGAGATGGGAGTATATAGTCTTGTGTCTCCTCCAAGAGTGGTCAGCTGTCCAGTGATGGTAGCAACAGTTATGCAGCAATAACTCGACTGGTTATCAGTAGAAGTTGGTGGAATTATTTTTGTTCCTATAATTGTTCGCTGCTTGTTTTTTTTACCTGATACCTAGTTTTGAAACGTCCCCAGTAATTTCATATTAACCAGTGCTCTACCTTCATCACTCCTACACATACTGCTCAGAAGCCTCCCCAGAAGGCTCTGGTGACTCTTGGTTTCGATCCCCACCACTGTAAAGAAATTAGAGTTGGTACCTTGAGTTTCACACCAAACCCACTCTGAACGTCTTCGTCTTCACAGCCATTAAATTATGCAGACAAAATGTTCAGGTTTGTTCTTGACCCCAATATTTTTCCCACCTCGCTCTCGTGCTCTGTTTTTCTCAAACCGATGTCTCCTCTTTGCTCCTTGCTCCCCCTCAGGTTGATCAGTGGTCTTTTGTTGTTGCATTAATAAATGATACAGCATTCAAATGAGCGACGCACATGCTTTTGTGTTTTGCAGTTGCTGGCCAGAGCCATCAGGGGGCGATGGCAGACAACAGTAGCAGTGCCAATGGCAACAGCTGGACAATTCTCACGCCGGAGGTAAAGGTGGGTGAGACGCTGTTCTGTATTTGGTGGAGATGTTTACTGATACAGCCTTCACACACAGTTCTTCATCTCAATGATCAACGAGTATTGCAGTTCAATTAGGTTTTAGTAAAGAACATGACTTAAGGAGTAGTTTCTCAAAAGAACATAATTGATTACTGACCCCTGATGTGGTCAGTCAGCTGATACATGCAGATATGATTTCTTCTTCTGCAGCTTATATATTCTGATATATAAAAAAATCCATATTGTAATATCGCATCTGTTACCCATTTGTGTGTGAATTTTTATTGTATTTATTTTTTTATGTGGGTCGTTTGTGTTGGGTTTGGGTTTGGTTTCGACTCTCTACAAAGTATGTGGTAGCAACATTATTTAAATATTCAGCATGCTTGAAGGTGCTGAGATCTTCGTTGGTAGTGACGAGGATGGACAAGATTAGAAATGAGCAGATCAGAGGGACGGTGAAGGTGGAGCAGTTTGGAGGTAAAGCCAGGTTGAGATGGTTTGGACATGTGTTGAGGAGGAATCGTGGATATATTGGACAAAGAATGTTGGAGATGGAGCTGCCGGGTAGAAGTAGAAGAGGAAGACCTCAGAGAAGTTTTATGGATGCAGTGAAGGTGGACAGATGGAAATGTTAATGCACTGTGCCCATAATAACGTATTACTGTGTATGTGGTCATGTGACTTTGCCCTGTCCAGTTTTCGGCATGGAAGCAACATGGAGAACTCAATCACCGGTTCAGCTGAGGAACTCGAGCAGCTTGTACTAAAGAAAAATGGTGTCATTCATGAAAATAATTAATCAGTAATCAAAATCGAGGTAAAAAGTTCATCGTGATCTTGATTTGAGGTCATATCGCCCAGCACTACTGATACTTTAACATTATGCTCTGTTCAGGTTTGTCTAATGCTGTATCATCATTTCTCTTAAACATATCGAGATAAGAGTTTTTTATTTGTATCATCCAGCCCTAAATAATGCTGATAGTGCACTTGGACTGTCACCAGTCTCTTCTATGTAAACAAACCTCCAAAAACACCTCTCAACCAGCTCAAAGCACATTCAGAACTTCATTTGTTTATTTTATGGCCACAGAGCCACGTTAAATTAATCGGATAACTCGTTGGTGTGTTGTACTGTGGTACTGGGGTCACGTGACTTCTGTCAATATTTTAAAGGTGAGATCTTGACAAAACAATGTTACAACAGCTGTTTCATAACCTGTATTTCATTGTATAGTTGTATGAATTGAGGAAGAACTGGTGACATTTTGTTAAAGTATGAATGGTTACATAACAGACCTTTAGAAACAAAAACACACTTAAAATGAGCTGGTTTTTGATTTTGTAGGCAGGTCTGTTCACCTGAAGTTGGTGCTTTCTCCAGCTTTTCACTTGGTGAAGGTAGTTTACCCCCCCCCCCCTCCTCCTCCGATTGCTTAATGTTATGAAGTATAACATTTTTTGTGTCCTCTATAGGAGTCTGGAGTAGACAGTGTGGGTCCTCTGGCTGAAGATGTGGAAGCACCAGGCCACTCTGAGCCAGCGCAACCCAGAACCGAGCTGTCACTCCCCAAAGACCCCTCCCAAAGATCAGACTTCACAGACGGACCTGCAGAACATAACAGTGCTCCTGAATCACCTCAGGTTTGCTGCACCTTCCAGAGTTTCAGTTCATGCCGTTAATTATCCAGCTCCTATTTTCATACAGTTAGAATATCCATATTAAGGGGTTAATAATCGCTTTCCAGGTAGCGCCTTTGGAGACCAATGAAGAAGAACCTCTTCTTCCCGCCTCCCGCGTGAAGGACTCTACCCTCAGCGCTACGCCAGTCGAGAACCTCACCTGTTTGAGCGCCGATCCTGAGCAGCAAGGCGCCTCTGCCGGTCACCCTGAGAGCGAACCGCTTGTCAAACCTGATGCTGATTCGTTTTCAGACTCTTATACACACATCAGCCCACAGTCGGTCCTACAGGACCAAGAGGGGCTTTCAGTAGGGGAAGAGACGTCCGAGCTGAGGAAGACTGCGAGGGAAGGTGAGCACTAAGCCTGATTACAACATCATACTGAAGGGGAGGAGCTTAATTATGAGATGCTGATATAAAATATCCCCATCAATGTGATCAGTACAAAAAAACAATGATCAAAGCTGCAGTTTCAGTTCCAAAACACTAGATTATCAGTTTCTAACCAGATATCTAGTACCACTAGTGCCAGTATGGCCACTTGTGCCACTTGGTTCTTAACTAAACACAAGATAAACACAGGGTAACATTCAAGGGAACCTTAACAGTTTTCCAATAATTTCTTTAATGAATTCTGTTCGTTAACCAATCATGTCGCATTTGGTTTCATTTTTGGTTAATAACACACACGCCCTCCTCCTGTGCACATTTAAATTAACGAATAGAATCGCAGATATTTGAATAACCACACCCATCCCCAGTGCTTTCTTTAGTCAAAGACATACATGATGATGCTTTGTGTGTTCTTCTGTGTAATACCTGCCTCTTTCTTGTTTGTGTTTAAGTTCTGGTCCTTAATGGAGATGCAGTTGAAAGGTCTGTAGCATGACTGACTGCGGCCAGATGGCTTGATTTGGTCTGCATTGTGCTGAGCTGAAATACGAGCTGTCCTACGAGCTGTCCTACAAGCAGCCCTGACCCTTCGAGTTTGAGCGTGTCGTACGCAGCGCTATTTTTAACCGAATAAGTAAATACTTGTCCTGCTCTCAGACATGCCCTGTCTCAGTAGCTTCTTAATATTTGCTCTTGGTCTTCCTGCCTGCGACTTGTCAAAGCCTCGTGCTCGGCCAGTGTTCCTGACAGCCCTCAGAAATGAAATTAGGATTTGTTTATTCCTCATTTATCACGTGTTCAAATATATTCAAAATGTAAACGTAATTGCAGTCAATGGCATTATCCTAACCCTGTAGTCACACCAACAGGTGACCAAGTGACCAGTCATGATTTGTGGTCGTGATTCGGAGACTTGTTGAGAGAGAGAGAGAGCGATGCGCGAGAGACTGAATTGAGAATCCATCTCTGAACTTTTAATTTCCCTCTAGTTTTGTTCCTGTTCTCTACGGTGTGGTGCTAAAGGTCTCAGAAGCTGGACCTCGTGCACAGAACCAGATTGTCGCCTGCTTGTGTGAACGCAGGGGAAGATGATGTAATGTGTCTTGAATCCACAAGGTGGTGCTCATGAATATCAAGTGTTTCCAGAAGCTCTTATTGCTACAGACCAACCATTGTCAGCCTTGGAGTTTGTTAATAAAATGGTACACTGATACTTGCTGGGCAAAAGTATTGGGACACCTATACATTATGCCTACAGGAGCGTCAAATCCATAGTCTGATTTGTGTCTTGCAGCTCTAACAGCCGGTTTGGAACAGTTATTGGTCAGCAGAGTGTAGGAGAACGCACTCGGCGACTCAACGTTTTTTAAGCATTGACGACATCCACGATATCCAATTTTGTATCACGATTTCTATGAAATATAATCACATTGCCCACTCCTGAGTCTGTCATAGTCCTGAATTGAAGCCGGAGCTGATTTTGTCCTGTGTGTGGTCTGCAGTTGCATGATGTTGGCTCTATTTGTTGCTACTTGTTCCTGTTTTACTAACTGGGCTGGATCATACACTAGCTGTTGGTACTGAAATGGACATCGTTTGTTATTGTGTGGCTGTTTAACAGAACATGGTCCAATAGGAAATTTGATATGTTCAAAACGAAATTTTGTAGTGGTGAGCTTCATGTCCAAAATAGACCAGTTCTTCAGCTTTCCCTGTTTTAAATAGTCAGGAATTCATTGTCCTGTCGTAATGTAGACTCTGCCACTGAGGGAAGAACCTGGATGTCTGCTAGATGTGGAACAGTGAAGGTGCACACACTAGACTGATTCATTTACCGTGGGGAGCTCCAGGAATAGAATCAAATCTAGCAGAGCCTCAATGTGTGTAAGCACAGCCTCACACACACACACACACACACACACACACACACACACACACACACACACACACTCTAAAATGAAGGGAGCATCCGGTTTGGAAGGACCCCCATACTTGTACTCATGAATGCATTTTAAGTCACTCTCATGTTGGAATCAGACCAAGGGTTCTCTGAGACTTGGAGAACTGCAGCTTTATAGAGATGCTCAGTTCCTGTGTGGAAAAGTATGACCTTATTTGAAGGCCACCTACAGAAGGTTCATCGCTTCAAATCAATCTTCGTTTGAATGATCTGATATTGATTCATAAAAAGCCCAGATGGATCTTCATCCCTTGGAGTCCTAGAAACATAATTAACACCTCTAGAAAGCTTCAACGCTCTTCTTCTCAAATATATAAAGCGTGAAACTAAATATATTGTCATAAAGTCATATTTGACCTTCATCAGTTTACAGAACCTGTTTCCAAAATGCAGACGGCTTGTTTAGATGCTCTTGATGCTGAATGTTATCTTCTGGTGACACATTATTCTACACCGTATCAGTACCTAGTACCTTCCTGAAGACCTTAGAACCATAACCCACCCACATGATCCAACTAACTGCCTTCAGAGGCTTTTGATTGGCTGAATGGGGTGTTAGATTTGGGTTGGAGCTGAAACATGCAGGAAAGTAGCCTCAGGAACGGGGTTGGTGACCCCTTATGAAGTTACTCTAGAACAAGGTTCCTCAACCTGTTCCACCCACGTGTTTATAACTTGAAAGAATAATGGCCCACAAAACTCAACTTCAATGCGTCTGGTTTGCTGACTGTCTGCGTCAGGTGTTCGCAGCTGCATTGTCTCAAATACATCATGTTTAATGTGTTATTTTGCAGGGTTTTATTCTATTTCTATTTATTCTAGAGTGTGCTTCGTGGTCCCTGGACCACAGGTTAAAAGCCCTGCTCTGGAACAATTTATGACTTTGATTACTTTGATAAGCAGTCAGTTACCCAAGAATTAAATCACTGAAAACCCCCCTTTAAACCACAGATGTCAACATCAGTCAGAATCTGCTTCATTTAATCTTAATAATAAATTTTACTTCAAAAAATGTAACATTTAATTAAAAATTTACAACATTGCATTTGTATTATTGTACGTGTCCTCACTGAGACGGCGATGCTGAAACGATATATTGTGCAACCCACCTTTTAATGCATATGTGAAGTATCCCTGTCCTTCTTTTCTTGCTGTAGAATCTGCACAAGACGTTGGAGTGTGTGAAGAGCAGGAGAACGAGGGTGATGGACTGAGGAGGAGAAAAGTCCCTCTGCTCAGCCCTGTAGACCGCAGAGATGATGATGAGGAGGAAGAGGGTGAAGAAGAGCCGTTTCGGCCACCTCAGAGAGAAGACGGCGTCGGATTCTCTCTGAACAAGTGCATTTTTGGAGCGGTCATCCTGCTTGGCCTGGGCACCATTTTCTTCTCTGGTAAACGTCTTCTTCACACAGAGTTGAACTTCTACATTACAGTGAATATTTACTGATTGAGTTGAGGGGCTTTCTGAGATGGAGGTTTATTATTCTACAGGTGTGCTCTTGGATCTGGATGAGGGTAGGTTGTGTGTGTGTGTGTGTGTGTGTGTGTGTGTGTGTGTGTGTGTGTGTGTGTGTGTGTGTGTGTGTGTGTGTGTGTGTTAGGGGTGGGGGGATGTTGCTCCACTGTTAAGCATGCCTCCAGAAATAAAGCTATGATTAAACATGATTCTTCACTTCTGAACATGTCTTTTAAACCCCTATAACAATTTTTTAAATGTACAATATATGTTGAATGTGTGTGTGTGTGTGTGTGTGTTATCCTGCTTTTGTTGAAGTAACTTGTTGAAGTCTTTTGTTCCTTTGAGGATTTGATTGCATTCAGCAAAAAAGAACATTAGTGAAGTAATGAGGTCAGGATGTTGGATCATCACCACTCCACCTCATCCCCAACTCCTCAAGTCGTCCCAAAAGTTCTGGATGGAGCTCCATCATTCAAGAGACCACAGTTCCACTGCTCCACAGCTCAGTGCTGGGTGGTGTTATACCCCTCTAACCCACGCCTGGCATTAGACATGGCATCAGTAGGTTCAGGTTCATCTGCTGCAGAGAGTCCTATTCTATTGGCAGTACATCTCTACAGGGACTAGACAAGCTGTGTGTTTGCAAATCTGAGTTTTTATTATTTATTTAATTGTCTGTTGACAGGATCTGTGGACATTGATTCGCTGACCAGTTTAACCCACTAAATTACGCTCAGAGATGGGTCGAAATAAACGTTTGATATGTTCTGACTGGTCAACAATCAGTGTTGGAGTCGCACAATCCCAGATTTGTTCTCTGGGGACTAGAGACAACCAGTACAGACTAAGCCAGACTGACAGTCGGAGCTAAAATCGGGGTAAAAATTAATAAAAAATATAAAAAAATGTAAAATATTAATGGCTTTAATGATCATAATTGAGTACACAGACATATTTGGGAAGGATGACCGTACAGTTACACAAACATACATGATTGTTAATAATATAAATATTTAGATGGTGTGTGTGTGTGTGTGTGTGTGTGTGTGTGTGTGTGTGTGTGTGTGTGTGTGTGTGTGTGTGTGTAAATAGGTCATATGAATGTTAATATGATTATTTTCTGTATATTTCTGTAATGATGGTATAGAAATGGCATATTCGAATGCAGTAATTCACTGATTTGTGCTAGTATTTAAGGTGCATGTCCAACCTGTTCAGCATTCTGTGAGACTCATGGTCATGCATGTGGAATGTGAACTAATCTGGGAAGTACCAAGAGCTGGATGCTTCCGATTTGTTTAGGCACAGATTTGTTCTGCTTGTGTGCATGCTCTTCATGTTTGGGAATGTGTCCTATAGAAAGCCTGCAGGACCATTAGAGCTCCTGTCCTGTGTTTATATATGTTGCTTCCTGTCATGATAACGTACATGCATTTAGGTCATTATTCTCACCGTTGTTTTTTAGAGGGAGACGCTGACGTGCAGGAGCTGAAAAATCCAGAGCTTCAGGTTAGTCCTTTGTTTAATACCTTTACTCAAATGTTCTCTCATGTTCTCTCATGTTCTCTAAATGTAGGTTGATTTTAATCATATTTCCTAAGTTCTGAACACACATCAGTGGTTCGGTCAAAACCCAGTTTACACAGTTTGCCCCATATGAAGTCAGTCTTGTACTGGAACTATGGGACTAATGTAGCACTGCATCACTCACACGATAACCCATCACAGCTTGTACAGGTGTGGGCGCTCCCGAGCCGTCCCCAATTTAACGCCCCTAACCATAACCATACTGATATCCCACGACTACTGGCATGTCTGTGTATAATGCAGTAGGAGTGGTAGTGGTTAATAGTAACTAATAGCAACAAGCCACAAACATTGTAGTCAAAACTACATTTATTCAGCAAAGTACAACTTTTAATATTAATATCTCTGAATATCTAATCTGGTGGTTCATCCCTTTGGACCTACAGACGTACCACACTTAAGTTATTTACATATTCTTATTGTGACAATATGTGACAGATTACAGACGCCTCACAGTCGAAACCTACCAGAGCACTCGGGTTTATAAACGAATACATTACACACTGAATCTAAAACACCACCTCAGAAAATGAGAAAGCAGGACTTATCATCTCTGCTCCAGGAGGGCTTCCTAACACCTAACACACCCCATTCAGCCATTGAAAAGCCTCAGTAATTAGTTGGATCAGCTGCTGGATTAGGGTTGAATCTAAAGTCAGGTAAAGAAGGTAGCTCTCCAGGAGCAAGGAGCAGGTATTTTTGTTTTTATATAATGTGTGTGTGTGTGTGTGTGTGTGTGTGTGTGTGTGTGTGTGTGTGTGTCAGGAGTGGCTCAATCTCAAAGCTTCAACAGACACACCAGCAGGTGTCCAGCCTCCAGAAGTATTGGATAGACTAGCAAAGGAGAGCCAGAAAATCGCCATCCTGCAGGCACAGCTTCAGGTAGGGTTGTGGGAAGGGGTGTTCCTCCATGTTCATTCTTGTTTTGGCCTTTTGTTGTGCCATTATTATTATTATTATTATTATTATTATTATTATTATTATTATTATCAACAGGAACAACAAGGGGAACTAAAAGCAGCGAAGGTACAAGTGGAAGAAGGCACCAAGGAGCGGGTAAGGAGGGAGGAGTTGGAGGTGGAGATCCAGAAAATGAGGGGGGAGCTGGATAAACTGCCTGCTCTTCACAAGGAGTTGGAGCAGGGGAATGAAAAAGCGAAGAAAGATCTGGAGGCTCTTCCAGCCATGCAGAAAGAACTGGAGCTTCTGAAGGCCAGAGTTACGGAACTCACTCAGAGCACAGGTACAAAGTTCACCCGCTTTCACCCACTCTTCCCATCAACTGTGCCAAGTCTTCCTGGCCCAGCTACAGCAAAACAAACCATGATACTACCTCCTCCGTCTGATAGATGGCATATGTTTTACTTCTCATTCACACCAAAAGATCTATTTTGTTCTTGTCCATCCATAAAACATTGCTCTCTGGCTTTTGACTTTTGGGCAGAAATGTTCTTTTTGGAGAGCAGCAGCTTTCTTCTTGCAGCCCTGCCATGGGCAGGGTTCTCCTGATGGTGGACTCATTAACATTAGTTTATGTGAGAAAACCCTTGAATAGACGTTAACTTGGGTTCCTTTGTGACCTTGAAGATGGTTACACACCTTGCTCTTGATGTAGTCTGTTGGTTCGACCACTCCTGGGGAGGGCAATAATAGTCTTGAATATGAGTTGTTGTTGTTGGTGTTTTTTGAAGTTATGTCTTTATTTAATGATTTGAGAGATGATTTTTATCTCTGTCACTTTGAATGAAATGAGCTTCTGTGCAGCAAAAATAGCTCATTTCAAAAACCGTCAGTGAAATCGGTGAAAACATAGCTGTTCCTGGTACATTTTGTTTATTCAAACTTGTATAAAAATATCTACTGAAGTATTGGGATGTTTTCTATTTGCCCACCTTCGATATTAATCTTAAATACCCGCTGATTTGCATTCATTCTCTCCTCCAGATGGTGCTCAAGCTGTGACCCCACTGTCGAATTCTGTGACGCCCTCTGCTGGACAGGAGAGTGAGATGCCAGTCGGTCAGAGGAAGAAGGAAGTCAAAGACAAGAAATCACAGGAGAAAGGCAGAAAAGAGAAAGAAGTGAAGGAAAGCAAAAAGGACAGAGAGGAAGGAAAGTCACAGAAAGACTGAGGCACTGAGGGGAAAGAACCTAAAAAACAAAAGGAGAGGGAAAAGAAGGGCCATCATGGTGAAGGCAAGGAATGGAGGGCCAAAGGAGAAAGGAAAGGGTGGGAAGATGAGAGAGAAGGGAAAAAGGGGAAAAAGCAAGAAGATGGTAAAAGATGGAAAGATGCTGAAGCAAAAAGAGATTCTAGAGATGAGGGTGGGAAGAAATGGGAACGGAAGGAAGATGACAAGAGATGGAAAGAGGGTAAGGGAAAGAGAGAGTTTAAAGAAGAGAGTGGGAAGGAAGATAAAAAGGTGAAAAAGGAGAAATCGTGGCAGCTGGATGGTGGACGGTGGGAGACGAAAGAGAGGAGGAATTCCAGAGATAAAGCGGATGACGACAAGAAATGGAACCTCAGAGGTGACCTCAAAGAGGAAATGGATGAGAGAGACTGGAAAAGGGGAAGGCCCGCTGGCTCAAATGAAGAGAAAGAGTGGAAAGAGAAAGGCAAGAAAAATAAAGGCTGGAAAGAGAGCAATGAGAGGAAGAAAGACAGGAATGAGTGGAACAGCGCAAAAGAAAGAAGTCCGAAAGGTGAAGGAAAAGTCCACAAGAAGGATTCCTGGAAAGGGGAGAAAGATTATCACGAAAAGAATACTGGAAAGAAAGAGCGGAAGGAACGTACAGAACAGCATTGGAGTGGGAGAGAGGAGTGGCCAAAAAACGAAGGGAACTCGGATGACAGAAAACATAAAGGCGACTACCATAAGAATGGAGAGAAGTGGAGCAAGAAGGACAAGCTGAGGAAACCTTCATCGGAAAACGTGCCCCACCATTCATACAGCGACAGAAAGCAAAGCAAAGACCACCATCATGACGACGACTACTGGGCTGAGCAGAGACAAAGGATCCGTCATTACCGTGGCTCGATGGAAGGATGCGATGGTGTAACTGCTTGTGCTCATGCAGAGGGTCTAACGCCTGTCGCCCAGCGTGATTTTGAGGCTTTACTCTTGGCCTACCTGAAGAAGTTCCTATCGCCTGAGAACCGGGCTTCGAAAAAGGAGGAACTGGATAAGCTTGTTGGCGAGTTCTTCACCAATGGAGTCTTCATTCATGACCAGATACCATTCAGCGAGTTTGTGGAGGATGTGGCTGACATTTTGGAAGACATGGCAGAAGGTGAGGAGGAGGAGGAAGAGGTAGAGGATGAGATGGAGAAATTCGCAAGAGAGGCGATGGAGAAATTTGTGCTTCCGGACAGGAGAGGGAATGAAGACAAGCGAAAGGAGAGTGGAAGGAAGAGAGTTTCAGGCTGAAGGAAGTCAAACTGGTCTTGGATGTGAAGGAAAGGTGATAGTAGGACCTGTGGGGGCAGGAGATGGTGGGTTAAAGGATACTGTGTTCATTTCTAGGGCTGTTCATGGGGCTGTTTTATAAAGCAGGATTTGTCACTGGGCTAAGGGCGTCGTCAGACACCAAACTTGTCTAGATGTTCAGTTAAAATGGGGTATATGAAGGTGGTAGTAACTTCTGGCTCCTGCAGATGTCTCTTCACAAGGATGATCAGGCTATAAATACCTGCAGGGTGTGCAACAGGATGTGTAGGTAGAGAAGAAGTGATACAGTGCAGTGAATGCATCGTTCGGTGTGTCACAAGGATTTGGTTAAAAGGAGCGATTGCATTTGAGCAAAGGCCACAGTGTGAAGGAAGTAGCTGATTTGGGAAGTGTATCGAAGCGCAGGCTCAGACAGGTCTACCAGACAGGGCAGAAATCCCAGTCTGCAGGAAGTTCTCTTTAAAATTGTGGTTGACGTGACCACCAGCGACCACCACTGCCTTTCATGGCATGTGAATGGAAGTTTCAAGGTGCAATTGACAATTCTGATGAGCATTTCATATAGACCGGGATTTTTGCCGCTGCTGGTAGACCAGTATGAGTGCACACTTCCTTCACAAATAGGGCCTTTGCCACGCCCAAAATCACTCATTTTGACCAATCATTAACATCTACACTGCTCTGTACCAATCTTCTCAATATACAGATCCTGTTGCACATGCCGCAGGCATTTATAGCCCGATTTTCTTTGTGAAGCACCATCTGCAGGAGTCTGAAGGTACTACATCCTTAAACACACACATAGTGACCCCTTTTTTTGTCTGGTGAGCTTCTATAAAATTGATACCAGACAACTCAAAGCTCATGTGCTCATACGGTAATACATCTGGTATGACGTACATTTGAGGCTGAGGATTGCCCCAGTAGGAGAGTTATCCTTCTTTATCTAGAACATCGTTGCTCAACCCTAGTCCCAGAGGTCACCCCGCCCTGCCCATCTTGGTGGATTCCCTGCTTTAACATAACGCCTGCAACTCTGTGTTGGGAGCAGGGAAAGCGTGACAATGTGCAGTGCAGGTGTATCCAGGACCAGGGATGAGAAACACTAACCTAGAAATCCTGTTTGGTAAAATACCCCTTGAAGCAGCTGAGAGGGTTTCAATACTTGCTCCTGTTATGTTTATCACAGCCTGTGCTATTGAACCATTTCACCGCTGTAGAGACGAGCCACTGGAGTCCACCTTTTATATATGTACATAAACACTAGCGTTGACAAGTTTGGAATCTGTGTTTTCAATAATATAAAAAGATGGTGGCACATAAATATACAATGGTTCTAATTCTAGGCCTGATGAATGTGATGTAAGTTGTCTAATATATTTTAATTGCACATGAATAGACAGCTGTAAATAAAGGTTTTGAAAGGGTCCATCACATCTCAAGACAAAAAACATGACAAATTCTATCGATAGAAAGTGGGACCTTCAGTACCGTCAAGAACGTCAGTATTTAATTCTACACGGTTTAATTTAACGTATGTGAAAATAATCAAATTGATGTGAAGGGTTTCCAGACTTTTGAACGCTAGGGTGTTACGGTAAGGTATTTACATCACATGGTACACGCTATAGGAATTGCATTGCTTGCATTGTCGTGTCATATTGTTGCGACCTGGGTGACCAGTTTTACCCGAATATTCTGCTCAAAAAGTGAAATATTTTTGTATTGTGGAAAGTAGCCTGTTTGGTTTCGCTCTGCGTTAACGGTACAGTAGTCATATTTTTGTTCTTTTATAGTTTTTCTGGCTAAATGTCACACTGTCCACCAATCAGAATATAGCTGGTGTGCTGCAGAGACCTTGTCTTTATAACATTCATTTCTCAGTAGTAATACGTTGCTAAGGCCATTGAATGGTTTAACAACCCAAACTCTTGTCCATTAGACGGTGACTAATAACCACTGTTACTATCACTGATCACGTTCTAGTCTTTAACAGACAAAACTAAACAGAAGACAGAACTAAAAGACTGTCCACTACTTTAACCTTCTTTGGTGATACTTCATTAAAGGGTAGCGTTCGTAAGGCTCGGTGACGTGTACCTTTAACGACAGCTGACTGTATTTCTAAAGGCTCGTTCCAACACGTGTTGGTTGTCTCACTGTCCATTTCTGATCTGCATGCCCAGCGAAGGAGATTTCAGTGGTTGAACAGGGTTTGTGTGTATATTCCAACCAATGCCACAAACATTTCTTTCCAAATCATTAAGAATTAGGCCTTTTATTGGTTTGGTCTGGATGGGATATCCTTCGTGTCCTCGCACATTGATGAGGTTTGGGCAGCCAATCCCATGCCACCGATTCAGTCTCAGAAAACTGTGTGTTGACTGGGAGCCCCATGCACGTTCTGAGATGCCAAACCCAAGTTAGCTGGCCGGTTGTCCCCTTGGAATTAAGGTTCTGTCTGAATTGTGAGCAGCTTTGAGATATTGAGTCCTTATAGATATAGTGTGACAATGAAGATAGAACCTGTTTTCTAGATAAAGTGTCTACAATAAATGCAAATTAGACTCCATTTATCTGAACAAGATCTAGTGCTGGGTGATATGACCTCAAATCAGGCCCATTTCAACCAAATTCAAAGGGCACCATGAGAACCTACTGCTCATTTACCATCGGACACGTTATTACCTTTATCATATCATGTTTTGGCACATCGGTTGTAGGTTTATATAGGGGTCATGTAGCCTTATGAACATTGTTCTTCAATGAGGTGTTTTTCCCTCTTCAGACTGTTACTGGTGTGTCAGTCAGTGTGACTGAATATTTTGCAGTATTTTAAGTCAAATTCTGAAATTTCATTATGAGAATAAAGGGAAACCTAACCATCCATGTAATTCCTGTCGTTCAGGGCTAAGATTTCTTCTGTGTTCATTAGTTCCTGGTTTGAACTACTGATCTAGTTTTGAGGCTTTGTGTTTTATTATTTATTAAAGTTTGATAAGGATCGTTAAAGATATTTCATGGGTTTACAGTTAATTGTTTAGACTTTAAGAGGAGTTAGTTTTCTTGCACCCAATCAGCTTCTTTTATACGCTGTCGGCAGGGCCTTTTGGGTTTTTTCCAGTTATTATTTATGTGTCATAATAGAATTTAAAGAGCTGTGAATCCTGTGTATATTAAACATTATTAATGCATTTGTATAACCTGTAGAACCAGGTCTGTCCATGTCTAATCCCAAACATCTGATTTAAATTTTAGTTCCCTTCATTTTATTTACAAATTTCATACATTCAAATTTCGTACACCAACTTCTACAGTCCAGACAGCCCTCTTTATACATGTAAAGGTGTACAAATAGTAGTGCACCTCAAAAATATATATATATATTTTCATCATTTAATTTAAAGTAAACACATTTTTACTGTATTTAAAGTCACATATTTCCATTTATTTTAATTAGGTAATTTATTCCAACTCAAAATTAAGTATTTGATGGTCATGAAGGTTATATATTGTGTATAAATAAAACATTTTACCCAATAATTGAAGTCTTAAAATGGCTCCATTTTGTTCTAAAGCTGAAGTATTCAAGTAGGAACCAAAAATACATTTTAAGATTTGTTTACTTCCAACATCTTTACGGAACCCAAAGTGGTTCTTCTGTGGAATGGGTCAGACGACCTTTTGTGGAACCATCCATAAAGTCTTAATATTGCCTATAACTAAACATACTTAAACTCATGGTTTATGCCCTTCTTTGTACAGAGCAATGCATTTGCAATCGATTATATACACAGGATTCTGTTTGTGTAACTGCACTGCAGTACGTTTAAATATATGTTCACACATGACTCCATCAGTCAGTTATGGCATTGTATACGACTGAATGCTGCATGTAATATTACACAATCTGCTGTAAGTGGAATGTAAAAATGTGTTCTTTAAAGTGTTCAAGGTGTGAATGTTTTGCAGCAGAAAGTTTAAGAATGGAAATATGCTGCTTTCGCTTCCCTTTATTTGGAGCTCATATGTGAAGGGTAAATGTCTTGCTGTCACACTCTGTATTTCAATTTACTACCAATAAAGTCAAAATGACAACATAGCCTGTGTTTATTGGTCTGAAATTGTAATAAAGAAACATTTGAAGTTTTAATAATAGACCTTTTTAGTCATTATGATTATACAGTACAGCAAAATGTCAGAGCTCTGGGTATTATTATTATTATTATTATTTATTATTTATACCATATATGTATTATTAGTACCTTTCTAATACTCAAGGATGCTGTTACAGTCAACACTACACAGTCCTTCACACCGTCCACCCACAGGACTGCATCAGTACAGACTCCCAGTCCATATCTCAGCATAGATACACACAACTTACAGTAGCCAATAAGACATGTTTTTGGACTGTGGACTTGATCAGGACTTGAACCCATGATTCCAGTGCTGGGAGGTGAACCAGTTAATCACCAAACCAACGTGCTGTCCAATTTGTACCGTAGCCATGCTACCGTGTCCAGAGACCAAACAGTGGGTATTGAGTCTATAACCTGTGATCAGGGTTAACCCAAGGTTGTGCACTGTTAACAGTATAAGATCCTTGAGGAACGCTTGTTTCCAATTTGAAAGTGTGAAACCTCCTAAGGTGCTCCAAGGAACCTTCAAGAAACGAATGTCCTAGTACTGAAGGTCCCTTGAAGCCCCTTGAGAGGTTGCTCCAAGTTCCAAATTAAAGAGCCTCCAAAAGGATCTTGTACTTTATACAGTACAAGCACTAACTCAGGGCTTTTGTTGCCTGATTATTAACCCAACAGCAAGGTTCTACATTCATATCCTCAGTCTTCTGTTGCCTTTGTGTTTGAGTTATAAATAGATGCTGTGTTTTGGCACCCCTGCCTTTCCTTCCCCTAACAGTACATGTGAATTTCAGTTTTTAATATAACAGAAGTGGAGAAACAAACACACCTTACTCTGTGCAGACTGAACTGAGCAACAAGGATGAAGCACATCTTTGGGTCTGAAAGTAAGTAATTAACACCCGTGATCCAGAATCCAGGGTTTTTTTGAGCAACTATGGATTTGCCTCTCTGGTTGACATGTGTACTGTACTGCAGTATCTCCAGTGATGTCAATGCACTCATTGCTAAACACTGCGTGACCTTTGAAGAGCATCTCCTCAGTGATATTGGCAGGACCGTCCCTTGTAACCATCATCCAGCGCTGGGTCCCTACGGAGAATGCACCATCGATGATTTCCAAACCGATCTGTCAGAGGTCGGGCTAGGAATCAGGTCTCTGTGCATCTACTCTCGGTCTGCAGTCCTTCCCGCCAATGTTTTCTCGCACCTCACAACCTTGGAGTTTCTTTATATAACTGGAAATGATCTAAAAAGGGTTGATTCTGGTGCTTTTTCTGGCCTCCTTAATCTCAGGTATCTGAGTGTTCTTTTCGATGACCGTGGCTGCAGCAGTGTTGCACTGAATGCTTCCGTGTTCGCTGGAATGAATCGCTTGGAAGAATTGTCCTTAATTGGTCTGCGGTGGGCAAGTGTTCCTAAAAGCACATTAGATGCTTTACTTGGCTTAGGAAGGCTGTTCCTAAACAGGATTTGTGTTCAGGAAATTGGAGATGTTTTTTGTCAACTTCCAAGTGGAATGTCCCACTTGGAACACCTCCATGTGATCAACAGTGGCATCACTGCCATCAGGAATAGAGGATGTCCAGCAACATCCAAACCATGGCCTTCAACTGTGCTTGCAGGGATACAAACTCTAGACCTCAATAATAACCAGATCAGAATCATTGAGGCAAGCTCTTTGACAGTATTTCAAAACCTTTCGAGTCTCTGCCTAAGCTTTCATGGTGCTTGGCTTGGAAGCATTTGGGAATCTGGAGTGAGAGAGGTCTGCAATTTTGAAATGACCGGGAATAATATAAATGGATCTGATACAAGTTTCAAGGACTTGTGCCATCTAGTTTCTCACCTGAATCTTCAGTCTCTTGTGCTAAACTTTGTGAAAGCGGACACGCTGTCAATGGAAGATCTGAAGGACTGTGGGACAGAACTGAGAGAACTTTCTATATTTAATTCAGAAATACAGCAACTAGAACCAGGGTTCTGGACGAGCATAGTGGGTGTACAGACCCTGCACATGGTCAACATGGGACTGACAACAGCCCAGTTTTGTTTTGCCAGCAATGAAACTGTGTGGAATTTGACCACTCTGGCTCTCAGGTATAACGAGTTGAAGGTGGTCAAAACCAACCAGTTTCTTTGCATGCCTCTACTTGAGCAACTTTTTCTCAACAACAATAGAATTCAAACCTTGGAGCCTGGAGCTTTCAGGGGTCTGCTTCACCTTAAGACTCTCAAACTTAACTCAAACCAGATCAAGATGCTTGCTGTGGATGACTTCCATTCTCTCAGGGCCCTTGAAGTCCTGCTTATTGACAACAATGTGATTGAGAACATTGAGCATGGGACCTTCAGAGACCAGAGGGAACTGCGAGAGCTGACATTCGGAAGACTGGAGTATGTCTATACGTTGCATCTGAATATGATATTTTATGGCTTTCCGGAGAATATGCAACGTCTCAGCATTGATGCGCATTTTGGGACCACTATCTATGTGGGTAGTGCAGGACGACCCAAGAATTCCTTCATACTTGAATTAAATGGAGACGCTCTTAATATTGGTGATTTGTATTCTCCATTCCTTGAGTCTGTCCGAGAACTTAAACTGAACGGGAGCACGTTTTTTTACAAGAATTCATTTTTTGTGCCTTACTTTTCCAATCTCGAATCTCTGGAATTGCTTGGGAATCCTGAGAAGGTACACATTAATTACACTGGAATTAACAATTTGCCATTTCTTAAGAGGCTCAAACTTATCAATCTCAACTTCTCCAACCACACAAGTCCTGGTGTGACCTTCTGGAACCATAAGCTGCTCCGTGTCCTTGTGCTCTACAACTGTCGCCTGAGTTTCCTGACCAAGAGGATGTTCAGGGATCTGCAGTCTCTGCAACTGCTGCGTCTGTACAGCGTCAGCCCTCTGATCTTACATGATGGGATGTTCGATGTTCTACCAGCTTTAAGAGCAGTCGTGCTGGACAGAGTGGACTTCCGCTGCGACTGTGAAAACAGCTGGTTTTTAGACTGGGCAGAGAGTTCACGCCAAGTGCAGGTGATCTATATGCAGCGCCAGCAGTGCATTTGGCATTACCAAAGGCATGATTACTTGGCCACTATGGAAAAGCTGTGCCAGACCGATGTGCAGTACCTGTGCTACCTGGGCACAGCCATCACCGTCACTCTGCTGCTGTCTGCTTCTGCTGCTTATCGCTTTGCTTACTGGCCTTGTGTGGTCGTCTTCTTTCGACTGAGAGGATATGTGGAGAGGAAGCTCGGCAGAAAGTGGAGGATTAAAAGAAGAAGGCAGAGAGATGGGGAAGAGGAAGAGGAGGTGAGGTATGATGCATTCGTGTCATTCAGTAGACACGATGAAGCCTGGGTCTTGGAGGAGCTGGCTCCCAGACTGGAGGAACAAGGCCAGCCAAGGCTACGACTCTGTCTGCACAGCAGAGACTTTGAGGTGAGACTTTTGAAAGTCCATCTTTTAGGGAGGATACATATGACCTAATATGTGTAGTCTTGAAGTTGTCCATTCCAGGTCCAGGTCTGAGCAGATGTCACTATCATGCCTTTTTTTTTGCGCAGTATGTTTTGACACTTTCACACCAGGGAACCAACCAGCCAACCACGTGAGAACGTTCTCTTTTGCAGACCTATCTAGGTCACGAGCAAAAAAGCCATTATTATTATTATTATTATAACTTAACAGCTTTCAAAATACAATAAAGCAAATTGTTGACAAAAAATCAGAACATGCCAAGGTAGAGTTATGTACACCAAAACCACGGCCCACGATTCATTACAAATGGACAGTACAAGTTTTTTATTTAACTTTTGATGGCGCTATAAATATGGATGCTTCATCTCCAGAAGCAATGTCCTTAAAAGGAATTTGCTTGGAATTCTAGACTATTACAATTTTTACATTTCAGTGCATTACTTGGTGCATCGTGTATATGTGAATGCCTATTTAGTTTCTGTAGTTTAGTGACTTGTGTCCTTATATAATAATCAGAGGTGTCCTGAAATTAAAAATCAGAAACTGAACAGGCCAGGACAGCTCTAGTTAACTCAGACCCACAGTGAAGGTCTAAAAGCAGCACATTTTACTTTGTGGACCTGGTTTACATCTGATTATAGCCGACTTTGAGATTTGAGGTAATTGAGGTAATCGACATTATGTCCTGTTGAGACAGAAATAGATCATTACGTGTCCTGTTTTCTGCCCTTCAGGTGGGTAAAGGCATTGTGGATAATATTTCAGACAGTATCTACAGCAGCTGGTGCACAGTGTGTGTGCTGAGTCGACGGTATCTACGCAGCAACTGGTGCAGCCTGGAGATGCGAGTGGCAACCTACCGACTCCTAGAAGAACAGGAACATCAGCTCATTCTCATCTTCCTTGAGCACATCTCCCCCTTTGAGCTCACTGCTTTCCACCGGTACAACAAACTACACAAACACTAAATCAATGAAATACACAAATGGAAAGTTCTTAAGCACTTATTATAAATATCTATAGAAGTATTTCTGCAGGATTCTTGCTGTAAGACTGCAGTATATTTGACTGTAATGTTGTAAATATACAGTTGTGTTTGGTGGCGTAAACAGGAGGCATTCAATCTCAAGAACCCTATGCCAGATGTTGAGTATGGTGGTGGTAGTATCAGCTGATTTGCTGCAGGAGTAGAGGACACAGTGGATGGAATAATGAAGGAGAGGGACTACCTCAGAATTCTTCTACATAACCATTTGTACCATTGCCACGCCCACAATTTACTCAAGTATTTACTAAATAGATGCAAAATTTCCTTTTCTGTAGCCTGGCCAAGCTGGTAAAATCCCGTACATATCTGGAATGGCCACAGGATGAGAGTGAGAGGATTCACTTCTGGGACCGTCTGAGAAGAAACCTTGTAGATGAAGAGTTGGTAAGAGAGGATCTTAAACAATAACAGAGTGACAATGACTCCTATAAAGCACCCCAGACTTGATGCTCATACGTTTCTGGCCTCTTTTACAGGACACTCCACACAACTGACCAGTACGAGCACCAGCAATAGGATGGAAACAAACTTTAATATGGACTAGAACATGCTTTTAATACAATCCAGACCCCGTACCTCCATAACACGACGACTTATCGCGATGCGTTTTGTGGTGCTGTTTCAAATGCTATGTTCTATAAAAATGCACTGCGGCTACAAGACTCAGAGCTGGTGACCGGTACCATTCTGGAGGATCTCCAGTTGAAACAGATGTGATACAAACCAGCGCAGTTCAGAAAATGATATTATAATAGAGCTAAACGTACATTTATATTCCACTTTATGACTGTCAATCAAATATAGAACAGCTGGGATGTTGAGTTGCTATTCATTTGCTGTTCTTTTTTTCTGTTCAGTAAAAACAATGGATTGATCAGTGGCCTGGTTGTCTTTTTGTTGTTAATTGTAAAATTTTGTAAATGATGGTACAAGTGATGGTCAGAAGTTTTATGACACCGAATATGGGTTGTGACCGGTAGTGTACATTTATTATGCAGCAGCAGGTTGTTAATCAAGAGATCACGTCAAGGCACAATGCAGCCAGTGCCACCTGAATGGGTGCAAAACACAAAAGCAGAGAAGAATCAGCCAGGAGGGATCAGGAGGGAGCAAACATCTGTGGCCACCACCTGCAAAACCATTCCCTATTTGGGGGTTGACTTGATGTTGCCTCTCTGGTGCACCTGTTGTCAAAGGTGAAGAGTTTCCTCCTTTCACACCTACCAGTGACACTCAAACTTGTTTGGTTTCTTTCTGATTGTAGATCCTGCGCTTTGACATCAACTGAGTCGAGAGCTACCAGAAGGTCTACCATGACATGTTAGGATGGTCTGCTCTTGGACTGAACTTCCTAGGACGGCCTGACCTGACCGTGTTGCCGGTTGTTCCACTAGTAAATGATTTTGCGGACAGTGGTACGGCCGATTTCAAATTGTTCTGAGATCTTTTGAAATTCCTTCTCAAATTCATCTGCATCCACGACCTTCTGAAAGCCTCAGACAGCTTTTAAATGTGTTTGAAATGAATGTCTGAGGTTTAAATAAGACCGGCTTCTCTAAAGTCCTCTCTAAGGATGGTCTAATCATTTGCAGCTGATGTTCGGTACCTGACTCTAATTTTAGGCCTTTTAAGTGGCAGTATAGTAATTATATTTTTATTAATGATGTTCAAAAGACACGTTCTTTGCCTTCAGAATGTGAGATTCATTCTTGTAGCTGTTTCTTAAAGTACTGTCTTTATCTTAGTCTGTTGTGGCTGTGCAAGTTCATAAATGTGCAACTGGAAAACCACAAGGAACAAAAAGGAGAAGCATCCTTCTTTCAATTCCTCTTTATTTAAAAAGGAAAAGGAGTTTCAAAGTCTCAGATGCAGAACATCTATAATATAAGTCTACAGGCGTATGGACTACAGAGTCTTCACTTACTTGAAGTGGCCTAACTGTTGAATGTGGTTTGGTAAGTGTTGCTTCTGGATAATTTCATTTATCATAGCAAGATCTTGCTTTGTGAACATTATATATACTTTGAATGTGCTTAAAAAGGTTCTTTGAGCTATGCCCTAGAAGAACCACTTTAATTTGTATGTTCGTCATTGAGATATGGGTGTAAAGAACCCAGTAAATATCAAAAGAGCTCTACAAATCTAGGAATTTATCTATATGATATACTCTGTATGTCCAAATGTTTGCAAACACCCCTTCTATTGAATGCATTCAGCTCCTTTAAGCTGTGTCCCTTGCTGACATACATGTGCAAATGCACACACAGCTTGTCTATTCCCTGTACCGAAGTTCCTCCAATAGCATAGGACTCTATTAACCTTTTGGCACCATGCGTAATGCTGGAAGGTGGCCTAGGGGGTATAAAGCCCCCGAGCATTGAGCTGTGAAGCAGTGGAACTGTGTTCTTTGGAATGTTGGAGCTCCACCTGATACTTTTGGGATGAGTTGGGGAGTTGGGGATGAAGTGAGGTGGTGATCATTCAAGATCACTAACACTCTTTTCAGGGAATGCTATCAAATCAAATCCATCTAGTACAAAGCCTTCCCTGGACAGTAGAGACAGAAAGCAGGATAAACTCTTTTCTATAACTTTGTTTTCAGAAGAAGCAGTGAATGAGAAGATGCCCCAACACTTTTGTTGTAACTTAATTAGTACTAAGTTCATCACTCTACAGCTTGCAGTTTTCTCCTTTTTCTTTTTTCCATTGAAAGGTATGACATCATGGATCACTGATGACACCTCCCGATTCTACTAATATCAGCGTATCTGCTGCCAGCATTGAGATGATAACCAACCAGACGTTTTCTGAAATAATCTAAAAACAAAGATCTAAAATGTTTCATGTTCTGAAACTTCTGCTGAGTCTCACGCTCTGTGACTTTGCATCTGCTGTTATTGCTAAACATTGCTTTTCCATTAAGGAGCATCTCCTCAATGATTTCGGAACCACTGCATCTTGTGAACATCGTGAAGGACGTGGTGCTTTTGCTGAATGCAACATCTTGGACTTCCACACAGACCTGCTGGAAGTCGCACCAGAGGTCAGATCCCTTTGTATCTTCCACAAGGCGAAGCTGATTCCAGAGAAAGCCTTCTCACATTTACCATCATTGGAGTTTTTACGTATCTTTGGAGAACAGCTGAATGGGATTACATCTGATGCCTTCTTTGGCCTCTCCAACCTGAAGTATCTAAAGATTAATTCTGATGCAGTCACCAAATGCCGTAATGTCTCCTTGCAGGCTCGAGCTTTTGCAGGCTTGGACCAATTGCAGGAGCTGGAATTGTCAGGTTTCCATTTCAACAACATCGCCAGCTCAACCTTCGACCCTCTAACTGAGCTTCTGAGCCTGAGGTTAGTGAGCATTTGTGTGAAGGAGATAAGTGAGGTGTTTTGTCATCTCAGTGGTAACTTGTCTCATCTACAGCATCTGTCTCTGGTGGACAGTGGAGTGTTAAACATATATAAGCAGAGCTGCATAGCCAAGTCTGCAGTGTTAGCTGGAGTCAATGTCTTGAATCTAGATGGGAATCCAATCCATGTGATTGACATTGATTCTCTAACAGTCTTCCAGAATCTTTCCAGCTTTTCAGTGAAGTTCCATGGACAGTCAATGGGCAGCATTTGGAAGTCTGGGATTGGCCAAGTCAATAAGGTCAGCATCTCTGGACAGATGTCAAAAAAGCAAGCCATTGACTTTGAGGACTTGTGCAACATGATCATTCATCTAAGTGTGAGGACTCTTGAACTTCATGAGATTGCAGCTGAGATGTTTTCTAGAGAAAGTTTACAAAACTGTGGGAAACATTTGAGGATGCTGAGTATCTGGAATTCCAGGATACGACAGATTGACTTTGGGTTCTGGAAGGAAACAACAAAGATCAAATCACTGACAATGGCTGACATGGACTTACAAGAAGCATCATTTTGTAGTTCTGTTAATGATACTATCTGGAATATCACCAGCCTCAATCTGAAGAACAACTTGCTCACAAAGATTCACTCCCACCAGTTTAGCTGTATGCCCTTACTTGAGCAACTTGTACTCAGCAACAACTCTATTAAAGTTCTGCTCCAAGATGCCTTGAGTGGCCTACCAAGACTCAGAATTCTGAAGCTTAACTCAAACAAGATCAAGCATCTTAAATATCCAGACTTTGAGTCTCTCCTCGCTCTGGAGATCTTGCTAATTCACAATAATGCAATTGAGAAGATTGAAGGAGGTACATTTAGGAAGCAAACACAACTGCAGGAGATGACCTTAGGCACCATTATGTTTTCTGAATTATACCTTAGTATTATTTTTTATGGCTTTCCACCAAAAATCCAAAATCTCAGCATTGATGTGGGACTACGGACATCCCTTCTCCACTTTGGAATCACTTCTCCAGTTGAGCGACATTTTGCTCTAAACCTAAATTTGTACGACATATATATTGATGACTGTAATAATCCCCTGCTCAAGTCAGTACAAGCACTGAAGCTGAAGGGCTACTTCATCTTCTGCAAGTCCCACTCCTTTTGGAGCTACTTCCCAAACCTTGAATTCTTTGAATATACGGGTGATCCTGAGAGGGAATCTGAACGATACACAGAGATCAACACTCTGTACAATCTGAGATGTCTCAAGCTGATGAATCTCAATCTTTCCAACCACACAGATCCCGGCATGATATTCTGGAACCTCAGAAAACTCCAGATCCTCATGCTGGTGAACTGCCGTCTTAACTTCTTAACCAAAAGCATGTTCAAGCACTTGCAGTCATTGGAGTTGTTGCGTATGCAGATTAATAATCCTTTGATTTTGCTGGATGGGATGTTTGATGCACTGCCATCTTTAAAAGTCATTGTTCTTGATAAGTTAGACTTCCACTGTGACTGTGAAAACGACTGGTTTCTTGACTGGGCGGAGAGCTCTCAGCAAGTGCAGGTGATCCACATCCAGCGCCAGCAGTGCATTTGGCATTACCAGAAGCATAATTACTTGGCCACCATGGAAAAGCTGTGCCAGACAGACGTGCAGTACCTGTGCTACCTGGGCACAGCCATCACCATCACTCTGCTGCTGTCTGCTTCTGCTGCTTATCGCTTTGCTTACTGGCCTTGTGTGGTCGTCTTCTTTCGTCTGAGAAGATATGTGGAGAGGAAGTGTGGTAGGAAGTGGAGGATAAAAAGAAGAAGAGAAAGGCAGAGAGACGGGGAGGTAGAAGTGGAAGAGGAGGTGAGGTATGATGCATTCGTGTCATTCAGTAGACATGATGAAGCCTGGGTCTTGGAGGAGCTGGCTCCAAGACTGGAGGAACAAGGCCAGCCAAGGCTGCGACTCTGCCTTCACAGCAGGGACTTTGAGGTGAGCTTCATACAGACCTACAATTCCCATTCTATAAAAGTGGTAGTGGTGCAAGAGCAAGACGTGTAATAGTTCATGGGGTCAAGAAACTGAAGGTAACTCAAGCATGTAAAGGCCTTTCTCACATTGGCTAATGTTGCTTAAGATTTTACACTTGTCAGCATGGATGGACTGGCCATCAGGAGAACTGGGACAGTTCCTGGTGGGCTGCTGTGGGTGTAGGCCACTGAGCCGGTCGAACTGAGCAAACCAATCAAAAGAGACACTCCCAGTTGACCTCTGATTAACACTTTTTAAATTTGTGTGCTCTTCAGGTGGGTAAAGGCATTGTGGATAATATTTCAGACAGTATCTACAGCAGCCGGTGCACAGTGTGTGTGCTGAGTCGACGGTATCTACACAGCGACTGGTGCAGCCTGGAGATGCGAGTGGCAACCTACCGACTCCTAGAAGAACAGGAACATCAGCTCATTCTCATCTTCCTTGAGCACATCTCCCCCTTTGAGCTCACTGCTTTCCACCGGTACAAGAAACTACACAAACACTAAATCAATGAAATACACAAATGGAAAGTTCTTATGCACTTATTATAAATATGTATAGAAGTATTTCTGTAGGAAATTCTACAGGACTCTTGCTGTAAGACTGAAGTGGATTTGACTATAGTGTCGTAAATATACAGTTGTGTCTGGACGAGTAAACAGGAGGCATTCAAACTCAAGAACACTGTGGTGACATTAATTTTGTGTTTAATGTGAAATCAGTCATAAATTGTTCTGGAATCTTGGTTAGAGTTGTCAGAAATAGGTGACAGACTAGCAGGGTAAAAAGTCGTGAGTCGTGGAAGAAAGGAGGTTCATTTTAAACCCCTTATCTGATGAGCAGGAAGGATGGGGATGTAAAAACAGTGACAATTGTTTGTTTTGTTGTCCAGATTGGTGACACTGTTAAGATCTCGTACATATCTGGAGTGGCCAGAGGACCTGGCAAAGAGGGAGCACTTCTGGGAATGCCTGAGAAGGAGCATTGACAAGGGCAACGTGGTAAGAAGAACATAGGAAGACAGAGGAAAATCCAGACCAGCCTCTACTCTCTAATGTTGGCAGCAGATATGATGTGATGTTCTGCAGTGAACCGAAATGCCCTCGTTTTATTTTAGTCAAACAAGTCATTTTTACCAGAGCAGCTCTCTTTCACAACCCTCTCAATATGACCTCTCAACACCATCACAGCTCACAATGAAAGGTGCACTGATATCCAGTCACATTGTAGGTGCTATCTAGAACAGAAGGGCCTAGAAGGATTCCACCACCCAGATTGTGAAGAAAGGCACGATGTCCATCAAGACAGTAGAAAAGAAAACCTTTTGTGTGGGATGTTTTTGTTGTTTCAGTAGTTTTGTAATCATTTGTAAATACTAAGATACTGCTTCTAATGACTAAAAAAACACTTTACATCTCAGAAAGCCTGTTGGAAATTGAACATCTAGAGTATCTGGAACTTAAATTGCAAGAATTGTGATGAGTTATTTGAAATGATTAGATTGACAAGGATATTTTTAATAAAAGCTTCTTCAAAAATATTTTACGATGATCCAAATAATGTCCTTTTTTCTTATGTATGTATCAGTATTATCCTTTCAGGACTTTTATTCTGAAATTTGAACATTGAACACAGAAATAGAGCAAACAGTGCTGTGATTAGCCCCACCCCCTCACACTGATCAGTCAGAGTCTGTGTGCAGGTTGAACATTTTCTGTGCAGGAGCTTTTATGGCATCCCATTCTACACCCATAGGCATTAATATGGAGTTTGGCCCCCTTTGCAGCACTAACAGCAGGTCTGGAACTCTGCAGTTATTGATCAGCAGAGCGTTGGAGATGTTTATGTGTATCAGAACTTGGCAGAGATACTTTGTGGCTGGTGTTGGACCAACGTTGGCATCCTACCTCAGCACAATGCTGGAATTCTGTGAGCTATTTAGAACCACCTGCATGGCTAGGGGCTTTCTTTTTACACACCTGAATTCAATGATCAAGAGGTGTGTCCCAATACTTCTGTCCATATAATGTATATCTCATTAGAAAACCCAAAACGTTGACAATACTTCATATACAAGAACAATTTTACCAGGCGAAGAACCATTTATGCCTCGCCTTTACTGCAGAACCCTTCAAGAACCCCTTTGTAAATGGTGTAGACTAAGACTCGGGCCATTTTGTATTCGCAAGCAAATTATGGACCATGTTCTCCAGCTACATTTCATTGTTAAAGAGGGGTTCTTCAAGCATTCTGCATAAAGGCAATGGTTCTATATGGTAGAACTCTGACAACTCCAAGAACTCTTTGAATGTATAAATGGTCCCGTACCAGGTTAAAGGGTTCTTCATTTACAAGAAACCCAACAACAGTTCCCTGTAACACCAAAAAGGGTTCCACTGTACCCTTTTTCAGTACTGCATTAAAGCCTTTTGGCTGACAGTGCATAGGAAATACAGCTTGTCCAGATCTGTTCTAATTCTGGTACAGAAATGGCAGTGCTGCCTACTGGAAAACGGAACATGAGCCAAAATTGGCCCAGATATCTGGTCCACATGGCTCTAATCTGGTGCATATATGGGCCACATCTTGCGACTGGGTGTGGTCCATCCACGGACCGCCAATCCATGCAGCAAGTGGGCCGAATAGATTTGTAAGTCACATCTGGAACCGAAATCTGGGTAATGCACAGGAATAATATGGGATTGGATGAATTTAACTGAATTGAATAGAATGGGACTTGTGCAACTCTGAGTGGGAATGTGATAGGTTAAACACATCAACGTTAATGATCTCCTTCCAGGCTGCCACTGTTTGGAAAAATGAAGGAATATTTAACAGGGAAAAGGCAGAACAACCATGAATAATATTCATCCAAGACAGCTGCTGATTCCTTGCACCAGCGCTTCTGGTGAGTTTCACTCATACTCCATGGTCTTATTATGTCTGAGCCGTGCAAGGAGGAGTTCCAGAGCATGCTGACCTCCCAGCTGAAAAATCTACATCAAGGTACGTTCACCTCTCTGATGATCAAACTGGGATGCAAATATACTAAATATATGCACGCAGTTATCTATTCAGCCAATCATGTGGCAGCAATCATGCAGATATGGCTTAGCAGCTTCAGGTAATCAGTGAGATGATTTTGAGAGTGGCGTGATTGTTGGTGTCAGAAGGGCTGGTTTGAGTATTTTTAGAAGTGTGGATCTCCTGTGAGATAAACTTATTCAGAATGGAGTAATAAACAAATCACATCCAGTGAGGGCAGTCCTGGAGACAGAAAGACCTTGTTGATCAGAGAGGTCAACAGGGAATGGTCCGACTGGTTGGAGCATCTGAGCAACACATCCAACCTTGAGCAGAAGGCCATGTCAGATTCCACTTTTGTTAGCCAGGAACAGAAAGCTAAGGCTGAAGTGGACACAGGCTCACCAACACTGGACAGTTGAATACAAGAAACATAGCCTGGTCAGACTTTGATACCAACAGTTTGACCCCATGAATCCAACATGCCTTGGGTCAACAACCCAGACTGGGAGTTAATACCAATCAAGCCCTGCCTATTTTAGTATTGTTGCTGACCATGTGCATCCCCTCATGGCTAAAATTGATCTTCATCTAATGGTGACTTCCTGCATGCCTCAAACATCAGGTCATCTCAAATGAGCAGTGTTTTTAAGTGGTTCTTCCCAGTCACTGGATCTGGATGGTTCTATATTAAGGGAAATGGGTGTTTACAAAACCCTGACATCTCTGAGAACCATCTGAATTCCTAAATGTCTGGTTGAAGCTTCCATTCCTATCAGGGAAGCTGTCTGGACCAGCTGTGGGCCTGACTGAGCGGCTTGGCGTGATTCACAGCTGTTTTTGACACTTGATCTTCCACTTCAGTCCAAAATAGAACAGCAGAATCTCAAACTTACAGAAATGAAAGATGTGTGACCTTCTCCACATTTTATAATAATAATAATAATAATAATAATAATAATAATAATAATAATAATAATAATAATAATAAACTATTTAATAGCTGTTTAAGCTCTTAAGCACAATAGGGTTTGTTTTTGTTTGAGTTAGATGGTTAATCTGGGCCACCAAAATGGGTCATCATGACCAACCAGACCAAGTCAACTAGTTTGACCAAGCTTGTTGACCTAAACATGATGACCCACCATTATGACCACTTTGACCAGCTTGAACACCAAATGTTCATATTCTGGTGGTCAATCAGCTAGTTACTCACCTGGATGACCATCCATTCAACCACCATGACCATCAAAGGCTTTCTGAGCCATAGAAGAACCACATGGTTCTCTACATGTAAAAGTTCTTTACTGATTTAAATATTCTTTTCTGTCTCTGTTAACAAATTTGGGACAAAAATGGTTCTTCTACAGCATCACGCAGAGAACCACTGGAAGCACGTTTATTTGAAGTGTCCAGTTGTCATTTCTAGCCACTATATTTGATATTATAAGAATATTACTGTAATATGCAATAATTATACTGAACCAGCAGGTATGTGCATGGAACCCATCTGTCCACCAGAGAGCAGTATTAAGTCCCCCAGCTTGGGCACCCTGACCTGTTTAACAGAATGGTTTGAGAACCCAGTCTAACCAGACTTGTCTTTTCTCAGCCCTCACAAAAGACAGGCGTGAGGAGACTTGTATACTTGCTTTCATGCAGCTCTTAAACTCTATCCTCAGACCAGTGTCCCACCAAATCCTGGGCCCCAGGTTCAGCTGTTCTTCCAGGGCATCTCATTCATTTTCTCTGCCCATCTTTCTGCTTACTGTACTGTACTGATGCTGCTACTGGAACCTTAATTTCCCTGAAGGAACCCTCCCAAGGGATCAATAAAGTTCTATTCTATTCTATTCTGTGTTGGGTCATTGACTGGGACCTCTAACCACATGAAAATATTAATATTTCAAACTGTACTTCTCCCAATTATTTTGGTCATGATTTTTTCTTAATCATATTTTAAATGAAAACTGATTGCATTCTTAAAATATTAAATATAAATACTGTAAATAAATATAAAATATATTTATATTAAATACAAATACTGTAAACAGATGTGCTCTGACTCCAAACAACACCTAAAACAACAAATATAACACACTGATTAATATTTTATTTTTCTGAAAAAGTCTTTACAGAACAGAACGCATTACATTTTTGTATTTCTTGTTCAAGGTTTTCTAAAGTGTTTTATCTTTTGATTTTTATGATCAAAATATAATCAAATTATACTGCTGAATGAACTATAATTCCTTTGTCTATCAGTCTGTGACGTGTTTGACCAGCCTTTGGTCGGCTGGTGTAATTTACTATCATAACACGTCACCAATCAACCCAGAAACACCCTGTTTACTGCCGTTCTTACAGTCGCTGCAGTGTAGTCGGAGCTATTCTTTGGGAGAAGGCCGCAGCTGAAGCAGCTGACTCTGTCTGTAGGCAGTTGTCTCATTAATTGGAACGCACATGTCCAAGTTAAGTGTGCTCTGGCATGCTGAATATCCTTGAGAATGTGACTCCTCTCCTTTATCCTCGCTCTGTGTGTGTGTGTGTGTGTGTGTGTGTGTGTGTGTGTGTGTGTGTTTGTGTGTGTGTGTGTGTGTGTGAGAGGGAAGAAACCAGCGTAAGCATAAATGTTCAGGCCTCTTTGAATGTCCTAATTAATTTTCAGGCTTGTATGACGTACGATCATGCTTTACTCCTGCTCTAAATAGAACCATAAACTCTAATCATAGTTTCATAATTTCATCATTTTAGATTTTAGGACTCATTTCAAGAATCTAATGAATTTACAGTATTTTTTTTATATTTAAATAACTAAAATCGGTGTTAAAGGTATGTATATGTGCTTACATGTGTGTTTAAAATCAATTCTTAATGTTAAAATCAATCCTTAAACTGCTCTAAAAACAAACCTGTGCTAAACAATGTGTTGCGATGTTTTTTAATTACTTAGTCATTCAGTAATTAATATCATAATTATATCATAGAAAGTACTCTGAATGATGCACTATAACTATGAACTATTCTGTATCTACTATTAATTGTTCAGTAACTACCATAAATATCCAGTATCTGCTATTAATTATTCAACAGCCAGAGTTATTCAGTATCCACTCTGTATTATTCTGAACTATTACAAAATACTCTGTTCAGTATTGCTAATCTGTTAATCATGTATTTAGGAGTGTGAAGAACAGCAGCACAAACCCTTTCAACCCTGAAAGAAGTCTCAGATGAAAGACTAAGGCATCTGCATGATAAATCTACTGGTTACCACAGCCAGGTAAACACACCTGACTGCATTCTACAGCTGTGCTGCTGTCGCTTCCAGAGACAGATCTTCTGGCCATCCACACACAGTGATACACACTAGTGAGCACAAATGCCCGGAGCGGTGGGCAGCCCCCCAGGGAGCAGCTGGGGAGTTCAATGTCTTGCTCAAGGGCACTTCAGTCACGTCCTGCCAGCTCAGGGATTCGAATCGGTCACCTTCCAGTCAAAAAGCTGGTCCCCTAACCAATGTTCTCTAACCTTCACAGGAAAATGTGAAGGGAGGGGCTGTTTGCTGTCTTTCTTTGTGCCGTGTTCAAATTTCAGAACAAAAGTCCTGAGAAGGAACAAAACTGATAAATACTAAAAGCAATAAAAAGGGCACAAAACACCCCAGAAGATCGATTTCCAACAGACTTTTGGAGTCATAAAGTTGTCTTATTCCTTATAACCTACAACCAAAAAACCCAAAATCCCTCTAGGATCTCCTGACGGCCAAACTACAAAACCATCCCACAAAATAGTCCCAGGGATCTAAAGATGAAAGCCTTCTCACACTACAACCCTGCCTAACATGACCGTCATTACCTCTAATCCTAAACCGTCTCGTCATCCTACAAGGGTGTAAAATGGTGCGTTGAGCAACCCCCCGACGAAACGCAAGGCGTGGCACCAAAACCGATGATTTCACTACTGTGAACGAGGGCCTTGTGCATTGCCAGGCCCTCAACGTGCATGTTCTCACTTGCCCCATCCACAACCAGGAGGCCTCAGACCTGGAATTCAGGCCTCCAGACATGCTCTACAGACTGGAGCTCTGAGGATCCACTTTAAATGGTCACTTCTTCTGACTTTTCCCATCAATCACGTGCAACCTGACACCTCAGTGCATATCCAGAGATGATGGTGTGCCCACCCTTTGCTCAGAACTTCCTCCACCCCTGCTTGCTCACCAATCCAGCTCACGCCCAGAGATTCCACAGAAAAGCTGAAGTTTGGGGAGGAGAAGGAAGAGAAGAAGAAGAAGAAGGGGAAGATCAGCTTTGGTGTGCTTTTCTCACAACCTTTACAGTAAGAGACCTTTTAAGCTTGTTTTCTAGCTTTTCTCTTTGGTTAGATTTGGTGTTCTTGTGCTTGTTTGGAACTTTTTGTTCCACCTTAAATAGTGCAGCAGAATCATTATGGCGCCAGAGGCCATTTAAGGTGGAACGGAAAAATTCCTAAAACCCCATTTTAACCCGGTTAAACGCCTATTCCAGACAAAAACGAGGCTTGGGCCTAACCTTTAACCCCCCACCCTCCCTTCGTCAATCTTTAATCCCTCTACGAGAGGCTGTAACGTTATTAGTTCTCGCTGATCGTGTTTCTCCTGGACAGTAATCCGAGCCGTCGGTCCCCCAACACTTGAAGGAGACACCAGAAACCAGCTGTTTACTAATTCAGTGTCTTATTTTTCTCCTTTCTGCTCCACGGGGGACTCTGCTGGGCTCGTCACGGCCCGGAGAAGGTGTAGGGAGCGTGTCGACGGAGGGAGACACGAGCCGCTCCTTTACAGCCCTTTATTTATGTTTATAAACAGCGGCGTTCATAAAGCGGCGGAGGGAGACAGCGCGGAGGGAAAAAGTAGTTCCCTGTTGGGCGGATTGTTCTTTCCATGAGTTCATAATCAGATGTTGACGGAAAAAAAATAGATATATATATGTTTTAACTGCTTAAAGTGTGTGTGTGTGTGTGTGTGTGTGTGTGTCTGTGTGTGTAGATGTGTATATATATAATAATTAAAAAAATAATAATAATTATATATATATATAATTATTTTTATTAATTATTATTTTATATATATATATATATATATATATATATATATATATATATATATATAAACACACGTGTATATATGTGTGTACAGAAATGTCCGTGTTTTCATAACTAAGTTATAAGGGGTGGCTGGAGACAGGGCGGAGGGAGAAGCAGTTCCCTGGTACGCTTCTCCAAAAGAAAAAGAAAAAAAGATTTTTTTAATAATGCATTGATGTATGTATTTGTTTATTCATTTAATTGAACCGCTTAAAGGAAACACAGAGAGTCTTACAAAAATGTTGGCTCCTCTGGTCAAATTAGGCCTACATGTGTTTCTGATTTCCCTCTCATGTCCTCTACAGACAGAACGCCACCCCTCGCTCCGAAGCATGATGAGCCTTTATTTTTTGTTTAATTCAGCATTAAATTATTAAAGCTGACAGCATAGTAAATGTGTTGTTAGGTTAGGTGATGTAAATTCATTATATATATATATATATATACATTTTTAGACCCAGAATAGCAGCATATATTGGTCCCCTGATGAGGTCGACACCCGCTGACTACTGGTCCCCCTGGATTCTTCTCTTACCTACTAATGACATTAGTCTCCTCAAGCCTATACACTTAGACTTCTTCATTTTAGAAAAGAAACTAAGGCAAACGTTACAAATGCTTACTAAGCATGGAAACATACTTGCTGTTATCTACGTGTAGGAGTAGGCATCGTGACTGCCGCTCCTGTCCTGCGTCCGATTGGCTTGTCAGTTGTGTGCACCCTCCGGAATGAACATGATGCGTAAAATAAAAAAGCATGAAAGGATTTTTGAAGGATAAAGCACTTGTTTTATCAAAGCACTATGAGTAATATGAGTTTGACATTGGGTGTAGATACAAAATATTTAGAGTGCACTTACACTTTAATTACTGGTGGACCGCCCAGTAAATGCAGAGCAAAGGCCAGTGGACTGTCTCCTTTGCTGTGAGCAGGTCAGCAGTGGTCTGCTGTCTTCTTACTATCAGGATATTTAAGTTCTTTTTTACTATTTTTCACTTTTTGACATGATTTTTATATTGTGTCTCATTCGTGATGAGTTGACCAATAGAAATGCAAATCTAGAGTGCCTTGGAATAAAATTTTTACATTGACTCCATTTACCAAAGACCACCTTTGGCTCCTAATGTCTTCCGAATTATATATTTTATGTGATTAATTTTTACCCAAATATTTTGGATCCTGTTATTACCAAAACTGAGAAGAAATTCACTGTCATATTATCCCAAGGAACACCTTAGCGACCAGCAACTATGCCATAGTAACACCTTAGCAACCCTCTGGATACCCATCCATACTGTGAACACACACACACTAGTAAATTCACATACTAGGGGGCAGTGAGCACACATGCCCGGAGTGGTGGGCATCCCTATCCACGGTGCACAGGATGCAGCTGGGAGTGCATTGCTCAAGAGCACTTCATCTTCCAGTCACAAGTCCGGTTCCGTAACCAGGCCACGGCTGCCCAATCACACAAATCACTTCATCTGACCTCCAGAAAGCAGTGTCTGTACCACTGAGAGTTTACTGGAAAGAATCCGTGTTGTAGCGCATGTTAAGGCCTGCAGGCGTTCACACACAACGGAGCTTTAGTAAGTCCCTGAGAGATTAATGTGGAGGAACAGGTACTGCCACTCCCTCAGCAGCGCTGCTCATTTCGTTCTTGCACAACTCACTGCTCTGTTCACAAAGGAGCAATTAAATAAACAAATTTGATGAATTACTTCAACGCCGCGGTTGAAAGCGTGTACGTCGGCAGAAGATCAGTGAGGCCGGTGGCGGACTAAGCTTCGGTTATGCTTCCAAAGGAAGCAAGGTCGAGTGTAATACAGTAACAGCTTCAAAAAGTCATCTGTAACGAGCAAGAAAGTAATAGGCCTCTATGTCGTTTGGGCTGTAATTTAAGATGGCTCCTCTAATCTGGAAATAAGACGCTGACAGATGCTCAATAAAACGAATTCGGTAGCTGCCAGTCATTCATGTGTTCATCCGCTGTAACAGTGCTTAAGGTCGTACCATTGACATATCGCTTAGTTCATTTAATTTATTGACCCAAAAGCCCTTAATCAAGTAAATGACCAGGCTTGCACAAATGTCAGGGCAGAGGAATCCCTGAGGGTGGGGTGACGCAGGCACCACTCGGAGCAAGTTGGGACATCTAGAGGAAGGGAACTGAAATACAGGGTGGGACCGAGCCCCCGCATGGCATGCAGTCAGAAGGAGGGAATGAAGTGTACCACTAGGTGGCCTGTGAATACATCTGGGATAAATTACCAATCACATCTTTCAGATTTTTCCCCGTCAGCGTCACCCATACTCCACACCGCCCATTCCAGTAAAGAGTCAGAGACCGAGTTTTGGGTGTAGTATATTGAGATGATCAGCACAGTTGGGTTCTTTAACAGATACTTATAAAGATCTTCATTAAAAAGCTGAAGTTCACCACGAGTTTACAGGAGTGGAATTTCGAGTAGTACTGTATAGTCAGAACTTCGGCTTGAACTGTCCTCAGGACTGTAGGAACTCGCCGGATTAGAGATAAGGATCAGGATTCCGGTGAGGGGCTGGGTTTCAGAGCACCTCATTACATGATGGTTTGTTTGGGTTCCCCCATACCGTGCAACTAATGACCAATGACAATAATCAATCACCATAATTGTCTGACCCGGCATCTCCAGTCCAATTATCTGCATCTCATTTGATATATGATGCCCTCATAATGTAAAAACATCTCAAGGTTTCCCTCAAGGACGTTACGAGAGATGTCTCCACTGGACGTTCAGGCCCTTTTCTATTTCAGGTTCCAGTGTGGTGGCAGGGGTGGTGATTAGGTTGGTCATCAGTGCATGAGACCAGTCCAGTCTCTCTTATTGCCTTCTGTCCGTCTCTCTCTCTCTGTAATTAGGTTAATAGACGGGTGCTGCAGTAATTGGCAGGTGTGTGGCCAGTGGTGTAGTGTGCTAATGTTAAGTGCACAGTGTGTGTATTGGAGTGTGACGTCTGTCAGATGGGACATTTACCTCAATCCCATTTGCCTATAATACGGGTCCCCAGCCTGCGTCACCCTCGCGTGCCAGCCTTCCCGTCTTGGCTGCACGTGCTTCGCTCAAACGCATATGTAATGGGACGGGATGGTTACTGGTTTCAAAAAATAAATGCAGTCCTGTGAAAAACGTTCGGACACCGCTTGAGCACTTTATTTAACCTATTTAAACATATAGATATTTGAAGACTGAGTTTTTAGAAACAATTTTAGATGCCTTTAACTGTCTACCAGTCTCTGCAATGAACTGGATGAAAGAAGAAAGAATCCCAGTTCTTCCAGCTGTGGTTTCTAAGATGGAGAGATCTCCAGGCCCAGCTGCAGCAAAGCAACCCTCACACTTCCACCACCATGCTTCACACTTGTGCTCATATGCTCTGTTTGCTTTGGACCAAATGTGTATCCTGTTACTGTGTCCAAATTAATGAGACTCCTTTGGTCTTTCTGATGGTAGATGTTGCACTGTGGCGAGAGCTACCTGTAGGTCATGTGACACTTTAGGACTGTTGGAGACTTCTTAACACGTCTTGCGCTGAACGTCAATAATTCTTCCGGAGAGTGGAACGGCTGATTTCGGATTGTTTTGAGATCTTTTTAGATCGCTTCCCAGACTCATCTGCATCTACAACCTTCGTTCTGAAGGTCCCAGAGAGCCCTTTGAATTCGGACATGTCGATCCCACTCACTTCAACAATGAAGAGCAAACCAAACTAATGTCGGAGGTTCAAATGCTGCACTTAATTCTCATTTTAGGCGTTTTATGTAGTTATAAATGTGGGGATGGAACTTATTTGTGGTGAGACATTTGAGTTTTATGTGTTGTGACCACACACACACACACACACACACACGCGCGCGCACACACAATTTCATTATATTTGAACACCCTGCTTATTTTAGTGTTATTGTTCCATGCTGAGGAACTGTATCCTATACTTGGACCCACTGCATTATGCATGCATGTGTTGTTCTGACCATATTTCAGAAGGTTGTGCTGAGCGTCCTGTAATGACTGCTTATCTCACACTGCTCATGGATTAGCCAGTTAAATGTCACTGGAAGGAAATCCAAATAAGATCATGAATTATTTGGTAGTCTCAAATATTTGATGGCTGCTATACAGGAATATGAAATTCGGTACCCTTCAGTGCGTCGATATGGGTGTGTGTATTACAGGGAACAGGAAGTGTGTGTGCGCGTTATTCTTCTATGATGCTGCTGTTTATTTCCCTCGTATAACATATAACAAAAAATAGGATGAAGAATACTTTCCACACACACACACACACACACACACACACACACACACACACACACACACACACACTGAAATACCAAAAGTCATAAGGTTGCATGGTTGAGGTCCAAACCCTACTATCGGCCGAAAACGTTTGGTTTCATGACTCGTTGGTCAGGCTTCTATGGTCCAGCTACCTCACAAGCCCAGTTGAGGTGTCATGCAGAAGCACTCTGCTCCCATATCTCGAAGAAGCTAAAGAACGCTGCAATGAGCTGCAGGATAGTCTCATGTGTCTCCTGCATTGAACATGGATGTGATTTCAGCCAGAGTGGCTTGTCCTTTCACATGGACGATTCTAGTCAGACACCGCTGGTTTACGGTCATGAAGCACCCACGGTCAGCCACTGTGTTGACCATGTTTGGGTGGTTTACTGGGTGCCTTGTATGACATATTCCTGGTACAATTTTAACTCCTTGGCATGAGCACACTGACCAGTCAGCCTCACAGCTTATGCAGGTGTTTATCTAGCTTTGGAAGGTTGTAACTATCTGTCCTGTGCAAGGAAGGATTTCTACTAGATTTTGGAGCATTGCTGTGAGGATTTGATTGCATTCGGTGATGGATGTTTGTGAGGTCAGCTTGTTGGACTACCACACCACATCCCCAACTCCTCTCAAAAGTTGGATGGAGCGCCATCATTCCAGAGAACACAGTTCCACAAGTCAGGGCTGAGGGGCTTTATACCCCTCTAGTCCATGCCTGGGAGAAGGCATGATTGTTTATTAGATTAGATTAGATAGAACTGTGTGTGTGTGTGTGTGTGTGTGTGTGTGTGTGTGTGTGTGTGGGTGTGTGTCCGAAGATGAGAGCAACAGACAGGCAGCAGGCAATCCCTCAGGTAACGTGAGCGCACAGCCTGCAGTTTGCCTGAGTGGATCGAATGTCCGTCAGAGATCAGAAGTTCCATTGTGTTCCAGTGTAGACTCTCCGGCTCTGTCCATTTCTCCTCTCCGCCCTCCTTCATGCTTCTTAGCCATTCTAACATCATCACACTCTTCCGGTCACCCGTTTTCCACAGTCTAACCCTTCCTGTGGCTGCCCCAGTTCTGAACTGTTATTCGGTCACACCAGGTCTGTGCTGACCTCAGTTTCACCAGCCTTAGTTTTCCATTGCATAGGAATAGTGTGTCAATCTGGCCCGAAACATCTGACCGACCATCTCACATTTGCTTTGTTTGCTTCAAGCATTTTTGAGACCTGTGCAGGCAGACCACCTCATTTTTAGATGAGGTCCGAACCAGTTAACCATTTTGTGAAACTGGAGCATTTTCCCAGGTGGATCAGAATGCGTCACAACCAACCATGTGACGATGTTCCTTTCCATTACTGGTCAGACGTCTCTTGGACGGGAGCAAGAAAGTTACTACAGAAAGAAGGTGGCGTGTTTTGGGCAGCGGCAGAGATGGCATTTGTGCTGTAGTGATTATCTGATCAATATACCATCTTAAACCACACCTGCAGAGCCGTTCAGCTCAATCCTGTGAGATCAAGTTCGTTTGGAACCAGACAAAGACCACCTCCTCTAAAGAGTCTTGGTGCTGTGTTGGTCAGCATCTGAGTGCGATCACTGTTGTCACACCTGCCCAAATGAACCACACCACGTGAACCAGAGATCCATTTAACTGGATCAAGAAGTGCATGTGTGAACACATTCCTCAACATTCCCTCAAATGCATGAAGTTCCTTCCCAATTAAACAGGATGCAGTTTCCTATAAATAGCAGAGAAAAGTATCTGTAGACTTCAAGATTCACTCTGTTCCTGAGTTACATGATCAGTAAAGATTTCTCAGCACATTCCAGAAGCAGCCATACAAGCCCAAGCCATGACGCTACCTCCACCATGCTTGACAGATGAGCTTGTGTGTTTTGGACCACGGAAAGTTTAGTCAAAGTTATTCCTGGTCTCATCAGTCTCTACAACCTTGTTCTCATCTCAGCATTTCTTTACAGATGCTGTTTTGATCTTTGATAACGGATGTGTATTCTCTTCCACTTGTACGACCTTTTCTGTCTTTTCTTCTACCACCCATCTCCTCAACCCTCTTGTTTTCTCTGTGCAGGTCCAGAGATGGAGGATGCAATTAAGACAGTGGTTGAGCAGTTCCTGAAATCAGCACGTGGAAAGGAGAATCTTGGGGCGAAAAATTTCCAAAAACTGGTCCAGAGTCAGCTGGGGAACCTAATGAGCGTAAGTCAGCCCTGCACTCGAGACCTGATGGTTAGATGACGGTCTGAATGATGCGTTTACTCCGAGAAACCACACAGATTGTACCACACATGATGCATTATATCCGTTATACACACTATTGTTTAATGCACCAAACATGAAAGATACAGTACATACCAAACTACATATCAAAATACACAGATTGACACATAAAATAAAGCAATTGCTGCAAAACTTTTGGGTAGTGTACCTCTTGATGGGAGATCATTGTCCATAGACATGCTTCTACGACACACTTGCCCAGTTGACATACTTTGAAAAGGGTGCCGGATGGTCATTTTGATGACCTGCCATCTAGCTTGTTCTGACCAAGCCAGCATTGACTGCATTTGCAGTGATATTGTGGTCAGGTTTGAGTATTTTGGCATCCAGGAGTGCTTCAGTCCTGTGGAACGAGTCACTGGCCCAACTGCTGGTGGGATGATCTGGGGACCCCTCGCATACGACAGTCTGTCACCCCTAGTAGTGATACGAGGGACAATAAAAGATCAGCGATATGTGCAGGACGTCCTGTGGCCACATGTTGCCTCATGGCAAGGGCTTCCAACTGGCATTTTCAGCAGGACGATGCTCCCACACATAGCAACCAGAAAAATCCAGCCAAGAGGACAGCGTCCTAAGTGGACAGCGTCCTAAGAGCACTGATGAAGGACTAGAAGATGACCAACACACATTGTGCAGAAACAGATGAGCTTCTGTCTCTGACTTTACATCCACAAGGTGGAGACACTCGGTAGGAGTGTCTAATAGAGTGGACAGTGAGTGGACACGGTGTTTAAACACTCCAGCAGCATGCCGTGATCCACTTGTACCAGCACAACACTCTTAAAGCACCACCATTGCTCTGTGGTGGTCCAGATGGACGGCAGTCCTTCACAACATATAAAACAATCTTCACATATTTACGTCACAGTATTTATAACCTTTTATTAAAACTGTCCAGTAAAATGGAGTTCGATTGTCAGTTAATACTATGTAATTCTCCATGTCATAGGACACAGAAAGTTCCTCAGCAGTGAAGGAAATGATGCATGGCCTGGATGACAATCAGGATGGGAAGGTCAGCTTCCAGGAGTACATGAACCTGGTGGGATACTTGGCGAACGCATGGAGTGATAGGAAAACTGGGACCCAGAACAGCGTGGCAAACTGAGACACAGCACTCGTCTGATTAAACCCTTGTGTAACATTCCACAAAACTGGCAGTGCAGACTAGGGGTGGGTGATAAATGTTTTTGTTATTGCACTAAATAACATCGCAATATGCTTCTCTGAGTATATTACACGCATCTGCAATCTGCAAGGAATAGTTCAACCATGCATGATAATGTTGCTAATAATGAATGGAAGCAAATGACCACCACTTAGCATTGTCGTCTCACTAAGGCCAAGTGGTGACTGTTTACTTTCATGATTTGTTTTTGAGATTAGTATGATTGGCTGAACCTTTTTTTTTTTTTAACTGGATAATAAACTGCACAATTGACCATTATTGTAATCTCATTTATTATTTACCCACTGCTTCCTTTAATTGTGAATGTCAGCAAAACATGTCGTTTTTCAGCATAAAGTTTCATTTCAGCACTTTTGGCTCGTTAATGATTGTTCCAATTTTGCAAACCTCCTGTTGCGCATCGTGATGTCTGCTCCTCAATATTGCAATCTGTCCCTCATGAAAGCGTCCTGTTCGCCTGGAAACAGTGAAGTACACACACAGCTGCGATAGCCCAGTGGTTTCCCCGTCCTGGTCCTGTAGATCCCATTAACTGCATGTTTTAATGCTTTGAAACTCATTTAAGAGCATCTTCAGTAGCTTGAGCCTGATGCATGTTTTTAACACTGAAAGCACTAAAATATCCACTGCTCCAGGGACGGGATTGGGAAACACCATCACTGTCAATACTGACAAAACTAGGTCAAAACACAATGTGCTGTGGACACTAAATGTCATTAAATGTCAGTGTATGTGTGTCGCGTTAATGTTGACAGTCAGATTAGACTACAGCCTATGCCAACATGACGTACAGTATTCATCTCCTGTATGAAATGCAGCTCTGATGATGCATGTTTATCTCCAAATGTCTTTTTGTACCTTATTTTACATGGCAATAAAATGTATAATGACTCTTGTTGGTGCACTCCGTCATTAAGCTTTGCAAAGATCTCAGAAAATTAGAATATTTACTAGAAGGATGTACTGTGAACTACTCTGAAACCATAGTAACCATACACCCTACACAGTCAGGTACTGCAAGAAGGCTCATCCTTGCTTATGTCACATGCTCATCCGAGCGTGAAGCTTGAATCACGGGCATGTCTCACAATGTCACACCTTCCCACCAGGTTTCATTCCTGTTGGATGATTCCTCCTGGATGAGTTTTTTGATGATGAGTGTACAACGTGGGTATTAACTGCATCTGCCTTTAAAACTAAAATGACAATCAGTGCTTTTCAGACCCCGGCAGGCTAATTTCGACATGTTAAACATACATTGATAAGGAGGTCGGTTCAGTGTGCAAACCACACTGGTAACACATACGACCGCTGGTAAAACGCACTGACATAATGACCCCGTGAAACTCTAACCATGTCAATGAACGTCGGCCGTATAGTGTTTGCATTGCAAAATAAGCAGCGTTTTTTTTTAACCCCTAATGAGGGTCATACTTTGAACTATTGCATCTGACTGTTTGTAAATGAATGGTCATGAAATAGTCATGTTTACTGGGTAAATATAGCACCAGAGTGTCTTTTGTACATTAGCATAAGGAAACTCTACAAGGACGCTGCTATTGTATTCCATCAGGCCATCCATCCAAAGCTTCACTCCGTGCAACCTAATACCCTCAGACATACAGAACATGATCAGCTACATGGGGTTAAAGCTACACTTTAACTAAACACTACCTGGACTTAACTAAGCCATAAATCTACTGTTGCTTCCTGTGCACATAAATAACGCCGCCCAGTGTAAGTCGTCGGTGCCTTTTGTGCTCCTGTATTTGTGTGTCTTTGAGCAATTCAGACGGGATCGTCCCAAAAACTTGGTCAGCAGGTGCGTTTGGACGCCATTCAATAAATGATGGCTTGTCACCTGTGCAACAAGATCAGCGTGACATCATCTTTTCTTTCCAAATTGGGGTCAACGCCAACCCACCCCCACACACACCAAGCAATATCTGGCCATATGGCTTTGTTTGGTTGGTAACAGTATCAGCTGAGAACAGTGTAGAATTTGACCCCTGTTTGTCTTAAACACAATAATTCCACATTTGCCAGATAGTGGGCTCAGGAGCATTGGCATTACTCAATTCACACAAAGCTTCTAAGTACGTAGATGATACCTTGGGATTGTTGTGACTTCCCGTAATATCTTGTAATAGTGATTTTTGCTGGATGAACCCTCCTTGGGAGAGTAACAATGGTCATCTGTGGACTGATGGAGGCCAAACTCTGTAGACAAGTATTGGGACCTGCTCATTCTTTGTTTCTTCTAAAATCAAGGGTATTAAAAAGAGTTTATCTTGGTTTTGACGGAGTAACTCTCTTCTCTCCAGGGAAGGCTTTGTATTATATTTTAGAACATTGCTGTGATAATCTGATCGCATTCAGTGACAGGAGCATTGTAGAGGTTAGGATGTTTGATGATGATCACCACCCCATCTCATCCCCAACTTCCCATCTTATCCCAGAAGTACTGGATGGAGCACCGCCATTCCAGAGAATTCCAGTGCTCCACAGCTCAATTCTCGGCTGCTTTATACCCCACTAGTCCACACCAGACATGGCATGGTGCCAATAGGTTCATTTGCAACTGCGAGTGCAACTGAACGCATTCATTAGAAAAGGTGTCCACAAACATTTGGACATATAATGTCTAACTTAATTAGACACTTTGTTGGCCCAGTTTGTGCCCTTGGTGGAATACAGATGTCTGTGATAAAGACATCGATTACAAGGAATTAATCATTTAGATCAGGGTGCTGAACTACCACCACTCTAAAACTTTAATGTGACAAGCACAGGAACATATAACTACACCTTAGTGCCATCTGTTCAACTTAGTGGCAGGGACACCATGTCCAGCTCCAAAATCAGGAGCATCTGTTTGGCTCTTTAACCGCAAACTCCACCAAAGGGCAGGAGAACCAAACAGAAGAACCTGTATAAAATGCACAGTGACCATAAGTCATGATTTAATAATGCAGTTTTGGGTCTTTGGAATAATAGAATGGGAAGAAGGAGTGTAAGCAGAGAGGGAGGGGATGTCAATGACAGGTGGGCCGAGGTAACGGAAGGACGGGAAGACGAGGAAGAGGAGGAGGGGAAGGGGAGGAGAAAAGAGCAGTATAAAACACACCGTCCACCTCAACATCTCCAAAGCAGCCTGTGTTCCTCGCTCTCATTCTCTGAAGAAAGTGAAGGCAGCGCTCCTCCCACTCTCAGGTAAGGAGGGCAAGAGGGGATGGTTGGATAGAGGGAGGGGTGGGAGCATGGATGGATGGTCCATGTGGTAGAGATGCAATAAAAATGAAGGTTCGTTGACTTGGATGTGTGACACTAGTGTTAAAAAAGCAAACTTAAACCAAAATGGTCCTTCAGGTATCCATAGAGCCCTTTGAAGGAGCTCAATTGATAGAAATTAAATATTTAAGTGGAGTCATACCTCCTGTTCAAGAACCATTTAGGAACTTTCACTTTTAAGGGTGTAGTGAGAGTCAGATCCTTCAAGTTTAAAGACTTGGTCGAAGGTCTGGTCTTACCAAAGTAGGCAAGATTCTGAGCTAAAACTGATAGTCTTATGACTATGTTATGACAATGTATGGCTATGTCGCTTTTGGAACATCTTCAGAATGTCTGATAGCTTTGCAGAATGAAAAATTCTTCTGGAAGTCAATATAAAAAGATGATCTTCCAGATGTTCTCAAACTATGTCTACTGGTCCATTATTGGGAAATATTTCCATCATGTCAAGGTCAGTTTGTGTTTTCAAATAATGTCAAAAATCAAACAAGTACAATGTAGGAGATGTTGGCGTTCCAAGAACATCGTTCTTCAAGGGTTTTTGAGTAAAGGCAAAGTTTCTGCTACTCAAAGAACCATTCCATTGGTTCTTTTTTACGATGGAAAACCTCTTGTACATTTCAAAAGAGCCCTCAAAAATGAGAATTAGGAGTTGCTTGAATTACACTACACTTATAATTTTAAGGCAATAGAGAACCATCTAGAATCAAACATCTAAATGCTTATTTACACTGTCATGGTTATGTATTGAACCACTGCCCTTTCCAAAGAACCCTTAAAGAACCATTGAAGAAGTTCCGACTTAGAAATGAGTATTCTTAAAAGGTTCTTCCTTAATCAATGATCACCCAAAGAAGCCTTATATAAAGGGTTCTTTGCATTGTGAAAGGGTTCTTCAGATTGATGGAGACTATGCTGCAGATGGTTCTATACGGTTTCCCTTTTGTTGTGCTATCAAACTTGATAATAATAGAGGAACCCTTTTCCGAAAAGGTTCTATATGGAACCCTCTACAGCACAATCTCCATCCGTCTGAAGAACTCCTTCACAATACATAGAACCTTTTAATCATGCTAAAAGTTCTGAGTGTTCTTTGAGTGTCGTACTGAAGAAGCCTTGAAGAACCCTTATTTTTAAGTGTTGACTTGAAGTTCTTTTAAAGCACAAAAGGTGCTAAATACAAAAACCTGAGCTGAAAGCCACGGTGAAACTCAGTTTAGCCAGTTACATAACTGTAGTTAATCTGGCTTCCATATACCTGGCCTGGATGTGTCCTGCAGCTCTGATGATGTTGCTTCTCTGCCGCAACAGCACCAATCCAGTGTATGTGTGTCCTTCCTTGAATGTCTGCCAGAATCCAATCTTCTTAACAGCTCAAAGACTGGGATCACAACTCAGTTCCTGGCTGGGTGTGTGTATAGGTTCTTATCTGACTCTGATGCAGTGCGGGTTAAGCTGAGCTTCATTTCCGACTCTCCAGTATCTGAGTGTGTTTTTCTCGGTTTTGGATTTCACTCTTATCAGGCGGCTCACATTTCCCTTCTCTAGTTAAAGTCCCCCCAAGCCACACCTCCACCCCCAACAGGGCATGCGAGTGTGTGTGTATTGTGTCCTCTCCCTTCCTTTTCATTCTGCGACTGTTTTTAGGTTGTACTGAAATAAGCCTCTTTTAGGCCTTTTGCAATATTTAATGGCTCCCAAAAATACATACCCAAGCATCTCCCCAAGACCCAGCTCTGTTGCATGCAAACCAGCTCCTCAGTCTCAGTTCTATTCTCCCCCGCAGAATGTCCACCCTTAACTCCGAGAACGCCTCCACCCTGGAGAATGCCATGCAGCTGATGATCCAGACCTTCCACAAATACTCCGGGAATGAAGGAGACAAGTACACACTCAGCAGGGCTGAACTCAAAGAAATGCTGACACAGGAGCTGGGGAACTACCTGGGGGTAAGACCATGCAACAGTCCTACATCTGGACTTACCTTCATTATTTGTGCACTACTCAGACATTATGGGCCCACAAAACTTCATTTCCACTCAGTAATACCTTAATCAACAAACCCACTCACCTACCTTCTTAAAGGTCCTTCAGATAATATCACAAGTCAGGGATCTTGACTGGCACATTGGCCTACATTTTGGCCATATTGGCAGGAGATCATTAGTTCAATTCCCAGAGACACCAGATCATAGCCAAGGCTCCAGGAGGCCTCCCTCTCTCTTGGTGGGTAGTATGGCCCTCCCTCTCCCCCATCACTCAGCACAGTGCTATCCAAAGTTGGTGCTGTCTGGTAGGCGACAAAAATGAATGGCAGTTAATGTTCTCCTTTCAGCATGTTGAGCTTTCTAATGATGTTATGGCATGTGCTAGTCTTCGGCCTTCCAAACATACCCAGCTAGTGGTATCTCCTCTTTCACTGTCAAACATTAGTATGTGGTATGGATTGAAACAGGGGTCCTCAAACATTATGTATGTTTGTGGTGCACTGAGGTCCACTGAGGTTAACTGAAGTGCGTACGTCCCCTTGCCCCAACAGAACGCCCAGGACAAAGATGCTGTGGACAAGGTCATGGGTGACCTAGATTCCAACAACGATGGTGAGGTGGACTTCACAGAGTTCATCATCCTGGTGGGGGCACTTACTGTAGCCTGCAACGACTTCTTCTTGGAGTACCACCAAGATGAAAACAAGAAGAGCGCCAAGAAAGACTAGGTGCTGCCTTGTCTTTCTGAACTCAAGCCAACACATGACCACAGTTTGATGGAGGGTAGGGGACAAGGAACAAAGGGAGATGGAAGGAAGGAGGGGGACCTTCATGCGCATAATTCTTACCCACCTATGAGTACAGTCTAACACCACTGCACACTCATCCATTGGTGGGTATCTACAGAACATGCACTGATTACCCCCGAAACGAAATCTTGAGTGACAAATGAAGTGAGAGAGTGAGATCCAGTTCAATGACGGTCATTGTTGAATAGGTGAATATTGTCACTTCTCTTTCTTTCCTTTGTTTTTTAAAACCTTTTTTGAGTTTGATCATTGTAAATCCATTCTTCCACGTTATAATAAAGCTCAAGTTTTAAAGTCACAACTGCTCTGTGAATTCTGTCCTAGAGCTCAATTTGCCCTAATAGAAAGAGGATAGTTGACCACTGGTGGCACGGTGATTGCAAAGTTGGCAGTTTTTTCTCACGGTTTGAAATAGTTTGTTTATTGAAAGTGTTTTTAGGCAATTGGTTCTTAAACCAGTCCTTATGGACCTCCAGAGGGTCCAAATGTTGCTCCATTGCTCTGATTGTGTAAGGAGCCGACTGCACTATGGCTGCCCAACCACCAGAGGGCGGCCATCTACAAATCAGGGCCACAATCAGCCTGATTGAGATCAGGTGTGTGGAGGCTATTTAAGGCTTCCTCACTCCACTAGGTGTGGTGTCTTGGTGTCTCTATGCTGAAATGCTGCTGGAAAGTTCTCTGCAGTTTCCTCCTTTAAGAAGGAGTGTTGTTTTACTTTCCTTTAAAAAGAAGGAGAACCTCTCTACTTCTCTTCCTTAAAAGAGAAGCACCTCTCTAGTTTCCCTCCTTAAAAGCAGGAGTGGTTTTCTGTTCACCTTTGTCCTCCTTTAGAAGGAGAAGTTTTGTTTTTTCCCATTTTCCCTTCTCACTGAGGAGTGGTTTTCAATTGGCCCCTCTAGACTCCAGCCAGGCTCATAATCTGGGTTGCTCACCTCTTTTCCAGTGTCATATATTTATTTATTTATTGTTTATTCATTTCTTACTTTTCTTTTCAGAGCACTGGTTACTCCTCCACCAGTGCTCTGCTCATTAAACCCTTGTCATTAAACCACATTAAACACAAGCCCCTTTCATCAATGGTGGGCTGACAACCCCAGATGCACTACTCCTGCTAACAGAGTAGTGGATTAAGGTCTGGTTTAGCAGCTCAGTGGCCAGGGTTCGAATCCCAATCTGACCAGCCCAGCTTTCTGCTTTTGAGTTCACCCAGCTTTGACTGGGAGTCAAATACATGTAAGGTCTCAACCCTGGTGGGTTTACATTCCATTTCCCACCTGGGTTGCAGCCCCGTAAGAGATTGTGCATTGCTGCCTCTAAAAATGTTGACGAGAATGATGTTTGATAGTGTCAAGAACCACTGAAAAGTTTAAGGGTAATCAAACCCTTCATAAGGGGACCTCAAGGCTGTCAAAGAATAAATTATCAAAGTACGTGTATCCCTTTTATGAGTACATGTTCCTGTAGGTTCTAAGCAGAAATCACCAAGTTGTAATAAACACCTTATCCATTATTAAAAATGTTCTATTTACAACCACTTACAAAAGACTGCCCACCAATCTGATGACCCCTAATCATGCAAGGACCATCTGAATAGTTATTATGGTTCTGTATAGAACAAATGTCTGCATTTAAGAACCGTGTTTTCGTATTCTTTTGTTTCTTAGTACTTTTGTCCTGTTCAGATACTTACACTCATCACCAGATGTAAAAAGGCACATTCCACACAGAGAGTAACGAACCTCCAACCTTTATTGAACAGATTAAGGTGAAGTGCGGGGTCAGGCAGAGGAAGGCGGTGAGTAAAGGAGGGTGTGTTTAAGATATGCATAGGGGTGCGGGGTTTATTGGTCAGCACTTAGGTCTCTTGGCAAAGGTTTGTTGGTTATGTAATAAAACATAGATGTAACCAAGGAATCCTTCCACATTCTGACAGTTTCTTTCTGGGGACTCAAAAGCAGAGATGTACAGTAGTGTTCTTTGTCGGAAAGTCACTTAAGGGAGTTGTGGTGGTCTGCCCTAAATCCCTCAGGTGATGTACGGTGTACAAATTCATAGGAACATTCTGACCAAAGCCAAGAAAACACTGCATTGCAATCACTAGAGCTGCATCTGACAAATGTCTATAACCAACAACTTTTCTAGAATTCAATCGACTAGCTGAACCATTATGTGTCACAGTGTATCACATTTCCCAAAGCACAGTGTGCAAGACCACAAGAGAATTACATTACACTGTTTGAAGAAACAAGCTTATCCAGACAATACCTTTTTTGGTGTGCACTTAAAGATGCCCTAGAATGTAAAACCGTATTTATCATGGCACAGTTGAGTAATGAGATTTTGTGACGTGGAAGTGACAGACCATGAACCTCAAGTACTGATGTCTATTTGATGATAAGAAATTCCTGCAGAACCAAAACAGAGCTGCACAACAGGCCAATTCCAATCCACCAAAACTGACGTGAACCCCAACCATCAGCCAAAGCTCAAATTAACGGTGGAAAAACTGTAAACAGCATCTTCAGAATAAGGTGTTGTTGATACTAGAGTGCAGGTCATCACCTCCAGACTTGGAGTTAGGAAGTTACAGGTTGCTACGGGAACCAGACCCTGGGCAAGAGTAACCTAACAACACTCATAGATTAAAAAATAATGCACTGATGAGTTGTAAGGATATGTTTATAGGGGAAAACTGTACAATTGAACGGAGACTCTAGTACCCTGTTGAGCCTCAAGCCTGGATACAAGATGAGATATGGTTGAGCAAGGAGGCGTACAGGTTCTGTATGGCATCCTGTGGCACATTTGCCTACAGATGTTGCAGCTGGATCCGTACATCCTGCACACTCAAAGGTTGCCAAAGTTGGTGTCCCAGCTGATGTGATAAATTTTTGGATGGCAACAAGAGTTGCAATCTGGTGGAGACATTCCTGGGAAACCCTTGCTGTGTGAGCATTATCCCACTGGAAAAGCTCCAAGCCACACAGATGTGACGGCTCACCATCGGTTGGGGCAATATGCTGCCTCCATATTCAAACCCAAGCATTGCTGGATCCCAAGTAGGACCTGGATTTGTCCTGTTCTCCATTTGCATGCTCATGTAACCACTCTCTCTCATCAAGAGGTACACTACCCAAAAGTAGCCCGGAGTCTTTTTATAGGGTGGGGGCAATTACTTGTGCCAAGACCCAATGTACAATCTCTTCTAAGGTTAGGCTATGCCATGTTAAACGTCTCCTGTGTGTCACCAGCCAATAAAAGTAGAGCTCACCATTTTGTCCCACAAGACCTCCATAAAAGTAAACTGTGGACTGTGCAGTAAATAGGCATGTATATGCACAGCTGGGCATTTTATATCCCAACCATAATCACACATACGTACAACTTACATACTCAGCATTCTATGGCACCTTTAAGTAAAACCACCAACTGCAAGTGTGGACTTTGGTCTAGCCATAAATAAAATTGCAATGTCTCAGAATCACTGTGTTCATTATTTGACCACTAGAGAGCATTCCAGAACATTCCAACTACTGATCAGCTTTGTCAGTGTCAGTGCAGCCCCACCGACAGTCAGTCTGCCATATAAACCTCCAAAGACAAGCCATAAACCTCGTCACGCAATCAGCTCAAAGAAAGATCAGATTAGAAAAGCCGAGAAAAACCTTTTCTGATCATAAACCCCATTTTGGCGCTGCTTCAATTGATGTGGCACAAGCATGAATCAGTGGCCCAGATTTTGACGAGAACCCTGGCCATAGTTCACAGGCAACAGAAATATTGATATTCATAAAGATACTATGATATTTAGTAAAATGGTACTAGGATATTTCTCTAAGGGGGTCTGAAGGCAAAGGGTAAAGAGGAGAATAAAGAGGGGAGTTAGATACAGCCTGAAAGGGGAGGTACGAAAGAGCATACGGTACAAACGTGGTGCAGGACTGCACTGTTACCCAACACCGCAAATGAGATCAACCAGAAACATTAAGAATACATAGTGTGTGTGTGTGTGTGTGTGTATTTGTGTGTGTGTGTGTGTGTGCGCTCACATTCATTCGTAACACATGGCAACACAGGTCACATCTGTGAGACAAGTATGGCGTATGATTAGAACTGGAGAGGTGAGGAGAGTGGAGAAGAGGTGAAGAGAGGAGATGAAGAAGGAAAACAGAAGCAAGAAACTAGGGCCCGACCGATATATACAGGCGTGAAAGTTACGACACCCCATGAACCCCTTCGACTTCTTGAACATATTTAAAGTTATGGACCTTTGATCTTGATTTCAACTATATGGAGAGAAGGAGGTGATATCTTCTTCTAAAGCACAATTATTAGACCATTAGACCATTGTTGCAGAGGACTTTGGATGAAGCTGTCTTATTAAAACCTCAGACATCAGTTCGGTTTGCTCTTCATTGTTGAAGTGACTGGGATCACCATGGCGAGAGTCATAGAGCCTCCCTGAGGCCTTCAGAAAAAAGGTGGTAGATGCAGAAGAGTTTGGGAAGGGATTTAAAAATGATGACTGTTAGATATCAGACGTTCGACTGTCTGTAAAATAATTTACAAGTGGAGAACATTTAAAACAACAGCAAACATGGCTAGGTCAGGCTGTCCTAACAAGTTCAACCCATGAGGAAACCACCAGATGCTAAAAGAAGTCTCCAACGATCCTAAAATGCTCATCACAGACCTACAGGTACCTCTCACCACAGTTGATGTCAAAGTGCAGCTTCTGCCATCAGAAAGAGACCAGAGTTTGATTTTCATGAGGGGTCCGCAAGGAGGAGACACTTGCTGTCAAAAAAACATCAGGACAAGACTAAAGACTTCTGGACCAATGTTCACGTGTATGTTTAATTATATCTCCTCCATTTCTCAATATAGTTAAAATGAAGGTCAAACGTCCAGATGTTGAAATATGTTAAAAGGTCCAAGGTGTTCATGGGGTGTCCTAACTTTTTCATATGACTGTAACATTTTGAATTTTGGTGTGAAAAAGTTCATTGTAGAGAAACGTAACAACTGATTTATTTACAGTGGCGGTGAATGGAACAAGGGGTCACCATGACTACAACACAAATATATCCTTTAATTATAATGTCTATTCAAAACCACCAGTGAAGCTACCGCCACCATGTGTCTCGGATTTATACGTAATGTGGATGATGGCAAACTAGTGGTAAATCTTTCATTGGGACATATCATCATCTAGAGTTAATAGATATTATAGAGTAATAGGTTAGATATTGCCAATAAGAAGAGTCAGTGCTGATACCGAGATACGATGATACACAATACAGAGATAAGACATTACATACGTGCAATTCAAGACATTTTAATAAGAGCAGGACCCACAAAACAGTCCAGACGTCTTGTTCCTATCACCACTAGTGTGAACAATTCTTACTGTGAGAGTTTCTCTAGAACAAAGTATTTTACACCAAACCAGTATGAATTACTTTGTATCCAGTGGAATTTCCATTTAAATTTCTATAGATTCACAGAGTTTAGAATTGAATGAAGCACTGACAGGTTCTCCTTAAAGAACCACATTCAGAAATGTGTCATTGGAATAGTAAGCAGACATACTGCTACCCATGAGGGGGCGCTAATACAAGACCTGGCCTGACCACTACATGACAACACGGATGCCAATTTTCTTTTCAAAGCTGAAGTGAGCAGGCTAATGTTACCTTACTGTATTTCATTAATATTACAGGGTCTATTTAAGTGAATATAACTGGTTTGTAAACAATTGCCATGTTGCCATTCAGCAAAGCACTGTTTAACCACAAACCGCAGGCTTCTGTTGAATTGTAGATGAAATAAAGTGATTTCAATATTAGAACAATTTTCAAAATGTAAAAACCGGTATCAGTATCGCTGATGTCATATCAGTCGGGCCCTACAAAGAACAGTGCAAATCTGCTTAAACCCAATACGCATCATAGCTGTAACAGAGACGAGGCTTTTGGGCAGATAAATGCTGTCGCATTTTACCATCACAAGTCTGTTGTCCTCGGTGTTGCCTCTAATTTTCAAATGGACATGGACTGGTCAATCTCCAAGCAACCTAAAGGCCTCGGGCAGCCCCATCCGACTGCATTGTCCTAATTTTTTACCTCCATATGCTTACCACGTATTGCAGTCCATTTGATTCCCTCATCACTGTGCACGGTAATTAGTGTTCACACTCCATAACACATTCTGGCTATGTAAATTAGAGTCAAGCCCCGCCCCCTCCAGAGACGACCTTCTGCCCACATTTGACGTTGATGATACTGCAATGGACTAAAAGCGTGTCAGGCCTTTAGCCTAGGAGAAATGAATGCACAAGACTTCGGAAAGGTTGTCCTTTTCCGGATTGTATCGCTCATGATAGTCTGTGGCTATGAAGAAGCTTTAAAGCTTAGTGGGCGGAGCTTGTGAGTGGCTTGATCTTGAAGATGATCTTGAAGACCACTGGTTTGGCTGGCAGAGCAATGTGTACTTCTTCCCCTTTGACTGGCTTGTGCAGTTTGTCACTCGAAGGGAGGAGAGAAAGAGAGACAGGTTTGGAAGAGCGGTATTCTGGGCCAGAAAACAAAATAACACAAAAAAGCAGTATGGTTGTCGTTTGTGTTTAGATATTCCAAAAAGTCTTTGTATAAACCTAGCAGATTACGGCTGTAGTCCCAAGTCCCGCGCAAAAAAAAAAAACAAACAAAGCAAAGAACATACCCAGTCCCCTGACACCCCCCACCCCACCCTGGGCAGGCCCTCCCTTCTCCCTTCGTCCATCCTCTAGCCTCCACTGGGGCCGAGAAGCGTCCAAGAGTTCTTTCCGCTGGGCGATTGACTGGTCAGCCAGGTGTGTTGATGACCGCCTTGGAGGAGTTCTGAAAGAGTGGCTGGAGGAACATCCCTACTGTACCGAAGACGCACACGAAGACGAAGATCCAGAGGAAGAGGCGGTCAATCACCATGGCAACATATTTCCAGTCCTCGCTCACCTGCATTAAAGACAGAGAGAGAAGAGAAAAGAAAGGTGAGAGAATGGAGGGATACAGGAAAGAAGGTGGGTGAGATAGCAAGAAGGCAAGATATGAAAGAGACAGAGAGAGAGAGAGAGAGAGAGAGAGATAAAAGGACAAGGCATATAAAGGACAGATGTTTTGTTGGGACCCAGAAAAAGAGACAGATAGAGAAGGACAGGGGAGCCAAACATGGAGTGAAGGACGTGTTGGAGGGGGAAAGAGATAGCAGAAGCAAGTGTGAAAGCAAGAGTGTGAGCACGAGTGAGAGGGGGGGGGGGGATTGAGTGAGTGAAGGGTCAGAGAAAAGGTTAATGTGCACCGAGACTTCATTCCGCCACACTGCTCTAATGAGGTGAGACACTCAGGGACTTGCGCTGTAACCACGGCGATGGCTGCCAAAGAGGGTCGGCATGGAGACCACCCGTAACCATGGGGATGAGGTCCAGATGATGGACAGAATAAGTGGAGCCTCTTAATTTTCTCTGAAGGGAACCCCGTGCTCCCTCGCTTCAGGAAAAGCCGATAGCCTCTGGCGCACCGCTGTGGCATCACTAAGCTCACAACCCACCACCACCACCTGAACTAAAATACACCATCCAGGATGAAGGAGAGACCTTCTGGGGTGCTGTTTCAATAGGTTTTTCATTCATAACAAAAAATCTAAATCATCAATGTGGCTTGTGCTAAGGTTTTGCCTTTTGGCATGGGACCAACTGCAATTAAAAACTGTTGGCTGAGTCAGATTTCGAGGCTTTATACACGCTCTGACTTATACCAGCACTCATCAAACATGGGTCTAAAGACCCGACAATGAAAGGAATCGATGCCCAGGCAGGGGAAGGCTATAAGAAGATAGCCAAACATTTTTAACTTGAAGTTTCTACAGTGTAGACTGTTTTGAGAAATGAAAGTTTAAGGTTAAGGTCTAAATGAAAACTCAAGAAGCAAAACTTCAAGAAACCGAACATCTATAGAAGCCAGATGGGTTTTGGAAACGATGTCCGAATAGACTTTGCTGGTTACAATCAGTAAAGGGATGATTGTTTTCATGAAAAGAACACCTTGCCTACTGTGAAGCATGAGGGTGGATCTTAGGGACGCATTATATAAATTCTGCATCTGAAATTAGGGCTACAATGGCTAATGGACCTAAGACCCTTTTGGACCCCAAAAAAAAACAGATGCAGATGAGCAATGGCTACATAAACTGGCTGTAAAGTTCTCCCCATCATTCCCCAGCCTTTCAGCTCTGCTCCAACAAACAGCCTCTTTAACATCAGCATTTTCATGACGAGTTGCTCCTCACAGGCTTTTGTGTTCTTCTATGAACAAGATGAGCTGTTCTTGACAGCAACTAATTTAACAGTCAATTGCAGAGAAATGCAGTGGACGCACACAGACCGAGCAGCTGTCTGTCATGTGACCGTTGTGTGTAAATGAATGTGCTTTTAAATATTTGCTTAAACTTTCCTAACCCTTTGCCTTTTCCTTCCCTCTGTTTTCCCTCTATGTCTTTCCCATGTACTGAGATGCCCTGTCCTGACTGATCTGACTATGTCACCCGACCTGGCTCCCCACTACCCCACTGCCCTCTGGCGCTGTCCTCATTTGGGACACTGCCCCCATTTGTTATGCAAGATACCACTGGGGTACTATTTAATTCTAAAAAAAGAGTGTGAGTGATTAGTTTATGTGGAAATAGTTTGGTTTTCAGAGGGATGACATGTACAGACTCATAGAGTAGTCATCCTAATTACAGGTTACTATTGAAATACAGCAGAGGTGGCCACTTTAGGTCCATGAAGTCGGACCAAATCCGACTTCTGACTTGCCGACTTGCTGGACGTCAAACGCCCACCTCTGATATACACCGTTTCTGGTGTTATCATTGAGTATTGATACTTTAACATTATAGTTTGTCCAGGTCTCAGGTCCCCAATTCAGCATATATTTTTAATAATATCAGCCTAAAACATACCTCAAATATACCTCATAGGGACCAAAACATGAGCTTCTGGAAAGGCTTTAATGTCCTCCAATTTAAACCTCATTTCAGGTCGTAGACAGACCTGAAATAACTTGCTTACTAAGTTCTGACTTGGTATGGACTTGGGACTTTTACGAGGAAGGCTGTGTTTGCAAGCATGCTGCTATATGATATTTAAAAGGCAGTGAGTGAGTGTGGAGTTGATGATGAGCAGTGTTGTGGGGGGAGAAAGAGAGAGAGAGAGAGAGAGAGAGAGAGAGAGAGAGAGAGAGAGAGAGAGAGAGAGAGAGAGAGAGTCTGTGCTGTTTAATGCTTTAAGACTGCCTGTCACAGCCTCCACATGCCAGCCTCTTGAAACCCCACAGTCTCTGCATAATGATACCATATGACCCTGTAGATCTATGCTGCTCTGAACTATATGCAGACAATGGCAATTAAAAATGGATGGAGGGGAAAACAGAGAAGGAGCTGGGATTGGCAGCACTGTGTGGCACGTCATGTTATTAATAACATGTAAACAGACACCCTGGAATATTATAACAGACGCATTCATATCCTGGCGCTGTATTTTCAGTGTGTATGTGGAACAGACAGCGTAAGGAGATTGTCCTGAAACATTCAGCTCCAGTTTCAGCTTTTCTGTTCATTTCATTGACGACTCTTGATATTACGTACACATTAAGTCATTGATTAGGAACCCCTTTGCACCAACTAATAATGCAATTATTGACATATCATCAATGATCTAATCAGCCAATCATGTGGCAGCTGTGCACACCTAAAATCATGTTGATAAACACCATATATACACCAGCAGATTCAGGTCATGTTTACATGAACAATCAGAACTCAGGAAAACGTGATCTCACTGATTTTGAGCATGGCATGATTGTTGGTGTCAGAAGGGCTGGTTTGAGTGTTTCTAGAAGTGCTGATCTCCTGAGATTTGGATGTTTTCATAGTTTGACATACTTTTATTCACCAAAAAATTAGAAAAGTGTTTATAAGAGACAGTAACACATGTCAGATATTGCTATTTTCAGGAGATCCTAGGTAACTCCATTTTGTCTTCATTTACCATGTAAAAATTAAAATAATTCATAACACATTTATATGGATTTGATCATGTATTCATCAAAAGTTTATTTGGCCTACATTTTTTGTGTATTTCTTTTTTTATACAGACTAAAGCACTTTACATTCCTGTTTGGAATTGATCATCCAGAGTGTTTTTGGACTGAATGAATCCCAAGCCTTGTGATTGGTCCAGAGGTCATATATGCTGGCTGCTGTTCAAAATCAATGCTTTAGGATTGCAAGATAGGGAAAATAAATCATACTGCAATGACTGTCTGCTGCCAAATGCTTCTGTACCCCTTCATATTTAATGCTACCACCATTCAACTAAACTGCTTCGCTACACAGCCTCATGCAATTTCTGGAAAACATATCTTTGAGAAAAACTGTGTGTATACACTAAAATGATATTGATTTATTATTCCACCCGTATAAAACAACAAATAAAATTCGATTTCAGGGTGTTGCACAACTGTTTCCTCCATAAGCCCTGCTGAGTGTTGGGTCTCTGCAGTATTGTGGGACTGCAGTGTGGTCTTTTTCAGGAAGGAAGAAGCTCTGGGTCAGTGCCGCAGAAAAACACCCTTCCGCTTGAGGCTACTGCAACAGGAACAGGGCACCTAGGGTCAGTGGCTTTTCTGCAGGAGCACATCACAGCCCAAAGGGCATGATTGCAAATTGACATTTTCCTTTTTTTCTTTTTCTCTGCAAATTCAGGTCTTAAAGATGAAGGCATGAGTGCCAGACCAACACGATGTCTGCCTAAAATAATGGCCTTTTAATATAACTCTGGTTTTCGGAACAGATTCCTCAGCAACAGCAGTGTTTCCCCACATCAGCTATAATGTGGAATTGGGCCCGGGTATACAGATCTTTGAGCCAGGTCAGGTAGCAGCTCCATGCATTCAGGATTAGGTTCAAATATGTAGTATATAAAACTTCATAAAAGAATTCCTCATTAAGTACTCAGCAACAGTTTAATAGTTTCAATAATAAATGGTGTCAAGCATCGCAAATTCACTTACATTCAACTGCAGCAATAACAGCCAGTCACATAGCAATACATTAGGCTTACATGCAGCCAAGAGTGCAGAACTGCATTTGAATCGAAGAAACATGCCCATACACATATTTTGGGATGAATGAATTTTCCCTACAAATATTTCAGGGAATAAATGTTTCTAAATGTTCATTTAAAGCTCAGAAATCTTATTTCCAATGCTAAAGTAGCTTCCAGTGCATGTTTACTGCTCTGTCCATGTGACTCTGACTGATCAGTGAGAAGGTGTGGGGTTATGGAGGTAAATGAGAAGTTTGTTTGCTCTCTTTCTCTGCTCACAGTGTTGAATTTTCAAAATAAAAGTCTATTATTATATATTATGTAAAATACTGATACAGAAAAAACGTCAACAATGATAAAGAATATTCAGGTTGTTTTTTCAGTTCATTTGAATCACTGTCAAGTATTTTGAACAATCCTTACTAGCAGTTCTTGCATTAAAAAAAAAAAAACACTCAATGATCATCAACAGGATTTCTGAGATAAAATGTGTTTTTTAGTCCTTATAAGCAAAAAAACCCACAAACATTTATAAGTGCAAGTACATTTTTGTTCAAAATCATATAAATATATAATATAAATGTTGCTCATTTTAATATCTGAAATGAAGATGAGTTTCAGAAGTCCAATATCCACTGAAAATTAGGTCTGTTATCTGTGATTAACTAAATACTTTCCTAATGTTTTGGTGAAAATAGTATGTCAAACTATGAAGACATCATTAGGGTCTCAGGGGTTAACAAACACCCAAAATTACATTCTGTGCCCAGTAGCTTCTGCACCAGGGGGATGGAAAATTCCAGTTAAGAAGATGGTGAGTTTGCAACTGTGTTGACCTCAAAAGAGCAGTGGATGTGGCCCAACTTGGGGGTTAAGAACTTCAGAGGTGCCTTTAACTACAGCATGCAATCAATATGAATAAAAATAAAGTGTTACTCACACTGCGGTCGTCGTCCTCACTCTTCATGTGGTTGGCAATGAACCGCACCCCATCCACGGCCTCCTCAAATCCTGGGCAGGCCTGCCCTAACAGGGCCTGAGTGAGGGCCGTGGGAGGCGGCTGTGGTTGCTGTTGCTGTTGCTGCTGTTGCTGCGGTTTCCCACGGGACAGCACTGAGCTTTGCAGGGGTGTAGAAGTCCCTTCCCTGCCCTCACGGCCACCCTCCCTTAACCCATTCAACCCATCCATGGAACCCCCTCCACTTCCACCACCTCCTCCACTACTACCTCCCCCGAGTTCGGCTCCAAACTGCTTGACGGAGGCACGGTTCACGTAGCAAGTGCATGCCTCTCCACTTTCCGAAGGGATGCCCAAGCCCAGCCCAGCCATCAAGCCACCCCGGCCACCCTCCCGTCTCTCGTTGGCCCGGCGCCGCTGCCGAAGGCGCTGGCGCTCACTGCTGTTCCGTGGCTGCCGCATGAAGAGCAATGCGGGCAGCTTGTCGAGGAAGACAAGCTTGACCCATGGAGGCATGGTGTGGGTGGTGGGTGAGCGGTGGTGTACATTTAGCACACAAACACTGGTCACAATGGAGAAGGTAACCAGGACCATGGTGAACATCAGATACTTGCCCACTAGAGGGACATCCAGTGATGTTGGGGGTACAATCTTGGAGATCAGCAGCAAGAAGACAGTGAGCGCTAGGAGAACGGAGATACACAGGGTCATCTTCTCACCACAGTCAGAAGGCAAATAGAAGACTAGGATGGCCAGAGATGTTATGAGAACGCAAGGGATGATGAGGTTGATGGTGTAGAAGAGTGGCTTGCGGCGGATGATGAAGTCGTAGGTGATGTCCACATATGTGGGGTCTGACGGGTTCTCATTGCGACGTCCCGGCAAGGCGATGATGTCCCACTCTCCACTGGGCGTGAAGTCATCCATACTGGCCACATCGGATCGCAGCACCAGGTCCACTTCAGTCCGGTCGTAGGTCCAGGAGCGGAAACTGAGTGTGCAGTTCTGCTGGTCAAATGGGAAGTGCTTCACTTCAATCTTGCAGGCGCTCTTGTAGATTGCTGGAGGCAGCCAGAAGACACTGCCATCATAGGAGACCACAGCATTGGAGTAGAAGGACACCTCGTACATCCCATCAGCACTGCAAGAGGTGAAGAAAGTGCAAATGTACCATCTTTCAAACTGTAAACTGAATTTGACTGTGGGGGCAACCTTCTATCTTTCCAGACAACCAGTGTTATATCCAACCATTTTCATTACTTCATTTCTGCAAATCTATGTTTACAATGCTTATGATACTCAAGTTGCCAATTTTTCAGCAGTTTATCTCTTAGAACCCAATATACACACTGTGGCCAGTTACATGCCATTTTCTAGGCTTCATATCTCAGGATCGGAGTAACCTACAGACATGATACACATACATCGTAGTTTCAAGACTTACCCTAACCATGGTGGTCATCATTGTGTAAAAACACTTGTTACCAACTGATTTAAATACTAAAGGAGCTTCCAGTACATGTTTACTGCTCTGTGAGTAGCTGAATACGTTTAAATGCAAAGTGGTCAGTCTTCTAAAGCACTGGACACAGGTTTAATAACCTGGTGATGTCACAACCATCTCTAGCAGGGAACACAGAACCGAAGGAAGGGGCACTCACTTGTTGTAGAGGACTACATCTGGCAGCCAGATGTGTTTGGAGGGCAGACGGACCTTTTTCATGCCATCAAACTCCTCCGGGACCCATGTCAGGCGGTAATCCTGCCACTCCTGAACACAACCAGTCCAAAAATTCATGAGACAATTCAGCAGCAGATTAACATGCAAACAACAGAGAGTTATAATTAAAAACAGCAAACAATTATCTTCTACATGTTAAACGAGTTAAAAGGGAATTTGGGGTTTGGTATGAAATGCTGTGTTCTAGAGCAACCTTTTCGCAGTGGTGGTAATGGATCCTGATGTTAACCAGAGTTAACACTGTTATGCAGGGTCTTAATAAAGTGTCTATAACATGCTTAAGTCAAAATAACAGCAGAACCACATCCCCAGCACCACATCACCTGCTCATCCTGCCTATAGAACCCATTCAGAAAGGCTTTTTAACTGTATGTATTGCTTGGTTTGTTCATACTTGCTCCTGCACAAGCTTTGCACTTGCCAGCAAACGGTTACTTGACCTTAAGTTCACGTCTCTCTGTCTGGATCCCTCTAGCTGTAGTCTGCTCTACCTGGCTTCTTGTCCTACTCAAATCAGGATCGATACACACTCATGACATGGTATTTTCATTTTATGCTGCCTGCAGTCTGTTTTTAAAATAGAAAATGCACTACAATTTTAATTTGCAGTTGCCTGTTAAACACTGCCTTCTCAAAAGTAGTGGGTGGGCCTAGTCAGATGTGGGGGTGGTATAATTATAACGAGGTTTGTAAAGTAGAATGTCAAGCCAAATCTGGGCCCAGTTTCCCGAAAGCATATTAGAATAATGGACATCTTAACATGGGAGAGAGAGTGCTCTGTGTGATGCTCGCTTAACCATCTGAGGAACATCGTTGTGCTAAGAAGCTTTTGGGAAACCCACCTCTGAACAGCATGTTGCATGTTTTGTTTTTACTCTAGACAACCCACAGACCATTCAAAAACGTTCCTCTACAGTCCTTGGCCCGTGTGGTCTGCTGCTTACTTTGGTTGAGCTAGAAGGTTTATTGAAGTTGCAGCCCATAAAAAACCTCAGAGGGTTGTCTTACTTTACAGTTTGTGGGTTGGCTCGCACCCCAGATACACAAATGTGTGTCCACTGACACCGGAAAAGAGTTTTTTTATAACACGCCTCCTTTAAAGCTGGTTCGCAGGATGACTTTTTTATGATACTCGATCAGATCAGTTGGCCAGATGATGTTTTTGGCCTAAAAAAGGATTTTATAAATCTGTTCATGGGTATTATAAGGCAAAACGATCTGGAAAGCATCCAAAGGGCACTGTACCAACTGTTAATCATGGCAGTTGCTTCGTGCTCTGCACATGTTTTATGTTTTCAAATACACATTATTTTGCCATCATCGATATTTTATAGAAAACATCGAATACGTGAACGGGGCAGCCGTGACCTGATGGTTAGGGAAGCAGCCTTGTGACTGGAAGGTTGCCGGTTCAATTCCCTGAACTGGCAAGACGTGATTAAGCACTTAACTCCTCAGGTGCACCCTGAGCACCATAGATAGAGCTGCCCACCACTGAAATTCACTAGTGTATACGTGTGTGTTTCACTGTGCGGATGGGTTAAACGTGGAGGACAAATCCGCCTGTGTGCAGCGGAGTGGGTCCATGTGCACACTTAACGTTTGTTTTACGCAAGTATTACATTTACTTCACCTTGAGTTCACACCTCCCTCTCCAGTCTGCAGTACATTACACATCATCATATCGAGTCAGAACCTACAATCCAAATCCACTAGAAATAACTGACGTATCAACCACTGAATGATGCTGACATTTGGACCATTCTGGAGTCCCTCGTTTCAGGATGTGAAATGGTGTGAAAGATGTGTACAATAAGTCAAAACACACACACACGCTGCACACAGGCTACAGAACAGATTACCCCTGCAAGGCGCACAAGCTGCTGATCTAACAGAATTATCACTGTTTGCATGTGTTAAAGCTGTGGCTCGGTCACATTGTATTAGCCGAAGTGACGACTGAATCTGCCTGATTAGAAAGCGGCAATAAGGACATCAGCCCGTAAAGTTGAACAGATTAAGCACACACTGGCTGAAGCCATCGAAAAGCCTGTCATCATAACATCCAAACACTCACACACACACACACACACACACACACACACACACACACACACACACACACACACAGTAAGAAATAAACATTCCGTAATGGTGATTTAATATACTTTCTGTTGGGCTTTGACCAGAAAAAGGTCAATAAATTAATTACATTTCAACGCACACACACACACACACACACACACACACACACACACACACAGACATGGCTGAGCTGTGGGTGTAACACTGGGTCATTTGCTGCCGCAACCGTGGTGTGAAGGCACTGTGGCAGTGCTTTACTGACACCCCTGCCAAGCAATGTTTTTAACCGTGAAGAACATGAAGGCATGATTCATCACCTCTGTGTGTGTGTGTGTGTATGTGTGGGTGTGTGTGTGTGTGTGTCAGAAAGCTGGCACAGCCTTCCATACCTCAGGTGCCACTGAGGTGGGTTCATTCATGTAAGCACCAGGGGCACCTTGACTATTTAAAAGGCCTCATCATGGTCAACTGCATTTCCTTTGCTTCTTAAGCCAACTGACCATCAATCCACAAACAGTCGGCTTGATAACCATATCAACCACCTGCACATCCCAGCAACCTGCAAGCGACATCCAAGCAGCTAGGGGAGATTTCATAGCAAGTGATTAACTAAACACTACTACTCACCTAGATTACCATGGTAACTATATAGCCACCATCTGTAATACCATCAAGCACTAGTAACACCCTAGCAACCACTGGGACATAACAGCCACCAGCATGCAACATCCTAGAAGAGATACCATAGCAACCATACTGTAACCATTTTACCATATAAACCTCTAGCCAGCTATGGGATTGCTCTGCAACTTAGGGTGATCCCATAGCAATCCATTAATGAAGCTTTAGTATAATCAAACCTGGTATACCATAGCAACACCTGGCAAAATCCTATCAACCATGTAGGACACCAGAGGCAACCACTAAGCATCTGAGATACCTTAATACCCTGGCACTCCAGTCAACCAAGTAGTCCTCAACGAGTATTCTTCTGTTAAACTGGATCTCTGTCTGATATCAATGTCCTCTGGACAGTGTCCTCATATTTCATACCTTGTCCCCAGCATACACCAAAATACTCAAACTCCATCACCACCACTAGTAAGAACTTGATCCAGATCCTTGGCCTTGGTGTGTTTGTATGTGTGCAAATGATCATTGTGAGATGGAACGGAAGGAAACTGACCTGAGTGAGCCAGACGTTCGTGGTCATGATCTGCTCTCTCTCGTGCTGATCGCAAAGACAAAGAGGGGAGAGAAACGTCCTTGTTAGAAAAGAAAAACTGCATACAAAAGACAACCTAGTCAAATGTAGTCAATCATTTGATTGATCAACTACTATTAGTTAATGCTAATCTGACCATCTGTTTCAGTAGCCCTTACAACATGCCCTTGCAACCAATCAGAGGCTTTTGTGATACTGCAGTGACCAATGGGAATGAGAACATTTGGAACATCTGTAAGGACTTAACAGTTGGACGTGTTTGACTTCATGATTGAACTTTCATTTGACGAAAGCAAGGACGGACCTTAGCACTGTACCTGACAGACTATTTAAGGTTGTCCTGTTGCCTGTGCTTTCCATCCTGACTCGGGCTATTATGTTGGTAGCGAAGTATTCCTCTAAGAGGGGTTCCAAAGCGAAGACCATTACAACTAGTGCACTCAACACCACGTCAACATCACCAAAGACTGCAATGGTGTCATGATAGGCTGTCAAGGAGTCAGAATTGCAGTTGGTCATCTTCAGTGAAATGTCCAACAGCAGCATTCCCAAACCCATTCCTGAGTTAAAAAGGGGAATGAAAGTAGGTCAAACTACGATAACACACCATAAAATTGGCCTAGGGTTCTAAAGGTTAATATTGAGTGGAATGTTTGTTGAATATTAGGTGAGTGTTTATGATGCATCTATAATGGATCATCCAAATGAAGTGACATAAATGTTTTTGTTGGACAAATCATTTGCTCTACCAAGGAGAACGCCTGAGAAACAAGTTGGTATATAAAAAAATAGATTCTCTTACAGGCACTAAATGAATACATGGGGTGCGGTACAACAAACCGATTTCTATTGAAACTATTCTATTCGATTTCTATTCTATTTCTATTGACGTTATGTAATTTTCAGTCTTGGTAAAGGAAAAGTGTTAAGTTGAATTTGAGAGATTAATAAGGATAAGAAATTACAATAAATCCTTTTTACTACAGTCACATGCAGTGTACCAGTCATACACAGTGGACGATCAATAAGCATCAATAAGGGCTCACACGAACGTGATCCATTACCCTGATTGAATACTTTTACAATGTGCTTCAGTGCTGGTGTGCAGTTAGTGGAAGGCCACTTTCCCATCTATCTTCTATCCCAACTCGTATAGATTATAGACTCATTCTGCAGTCCGGATTGAGCAGTGTCCCTGGAGAGGAACATTACAGGACATAAGCTTCCGGCTAACCGCCTGGATAGATGTGTCGTTGTTTGCAGTGCTCTAAAGGCGCAGAGGACTAACGCTATAGTGGGGAAATTAGCCGAGTGTTCAGTGAGCAGGAGGAATATAGGAGCTGCACAGTGCCAGTGGGAATAAAGCTGTGGAGAGAAGCCACAGAGGGACACGGCTCTATTATACCACTGTGTTATTTTTTACGACTCCCCCCCCTCAGAGCTCTCCTTCATACTCTGCTTCTTTATCACTTTATGTGTTATCTGTTCATTTTTAGGCTCCACTTAAATATAACGACTTATTTCAGTTACACCAATGAGCCAGAACATGACCGTTCACAAATAAAGTGAAGACAATTGATTGTTTCATAACAGCGTTGGAGGTCTAGGACGTACGCTGTATGTCCAAATGTTTGTGGACACCCCATTTAATGAAGGCTTTCAGCTACTTTACGCTGGACCCACTGCTGACACTGGTCTAGTCCCTGTAGAGGAGTACGGCCAAAAGGACAATGCTTGTCCACATACTGCAGACATCTCAAGATGCCATGGTCTACATGACATACTATGCAATGGTCAGTTTCATCGTCACGCTTATCCCCGTTTGAAAATGTGTGGGATGGTATTGGACGCTCAATAAACGCTCCACCCCTACCACACAATCTGCAGAAGTGAGTGAGAACATTCAAGCTGCATGGGATGGATCATCACAGGACACCATTAGGAACCTCTTCACCTCCATGCAGAGACGTCTGATAACATCTGCCTACGTTTATAATAATATACACTGATAACCTGATACCATCTATCCCACACTTCCTTCTGGGTGCAACTCATTTCTATGATGTGTTCATTCAAAGCAATGCAAACTGGGATAAAAAACTGCAGCATTGTTTGCAGCTCTGTTCTTTGACCAGATCCTCCACAAAAGAAACAAATACCCAATGAACTTTGCAATGAGGGTTTAAAAAGAAAGCTCTAACAAAGAACCGCTGGTGAATGAGGCTCATTGTTCATTATGGAACCAAAACTAGCTGTTCTGACTTTGCTCAAAGAACCCTTTGAAAGACCTGTAGGGTTTTGCTGTGCAAGACCAAACAGAGGCTTTCCCTCTTGGGACAACAGAAGGCTATTGTGACACAAGTGACATTAGTCATCACCTCAGTCCCAGCGTCTTTAACATCAAGTGGACGGCTGAGTAGATATGAAATGAGGGGAGAAGACCAACCAGTGGAGAGAGTGTGACGATATGGACAACATTCTGGAGGTAAACTCTGGCCTATAATGTCAATTTGACATGGCTTATTCTTGAACAGCGCTGTGGAGGAGGTACACCCCTTGATGACAGTGGCACTCCTTGATAGCAGTAGGACAGTTACCCTGCCAAGAATGGTTTGAGGAGCATGATGGAGTTCTAGAGGGTTCCCTGGCTTCTGCACTGTCTCCATAAATGAAAGGGAACGCAAACTCTAACTCACCACACTGATGAGCTGGGCCAGTGACACCATCAGCTGCACAGTGACCAGTTCTGAGCCATTGGTTGCCGGCCGGATCAGTTTGTTGTAGTGGGCGGGGTTTAGGAGATGCTCCACCAGCCGTTCCTCTGTGTCAGCCCCTCGGCTACCTAGAGGAGGAAAATGAAACATGGCCTAGTTATATCAATCAAGTCAACTCAAGTTCTTTACTGTCACCGGCAGAGAGCGGGACGAAAATCCTCAGCTTTGGATATCATATCATATGGTGCAAATAAACACACCACTGACAGTGAACTAACATGAACACAACAATGTTTGTCAGCATTTACAGAAACTACAGTTTCCCAAGACCATGTAACATGAATCCATCAGCTGAAGGCTACAATGACAAGGCAGCTGAACCACTTACTGTATCCCATATACTGTACATGATATATACACAACCGTAGTTCGTTTGCTTTGGTCTGAATCAGATAACTATTTTGTGAACTTGGAGCAAGTTCTCACACTTGGAAAAGTCTAAGAGCACCACAATGTGAGTACATTCTCTCCGCTGATTGGTCAGACTTGTCTGTTGTGGTAGTAAGAAAGTAAAAACCAGAAAAACATGCTGCGTTCTGGACCAGTCCAGTCCTCTTTATATGTTCACACAGAGTTCAAATTTCAGAATAAAAGTCCTGAGAAGGGAGATTAAAGCATACATAAATAAAAAAAAATTAAAGGACATCAGTTTGTTTTTTTATTTTATTTGGTCCACTTACAAGTATTTTGAACAATGTATTATAAATATCCTTGTAAACCTAATCACTACCAATAATTCAGTATAAAATGATTAAATTGCATTTCCAACAGGGTTTCTGAGATATAAGGTGTTTTAGTTTAGCCAAAACTGTTACATCACAGTCTTGACCGGTTCAATTTACACCCCTACAATTTGCATAAGTGTTTTTCATTCTACCAGTAGCGTTCTGTCTTGTCCATGTGATCTTTAGGAAACTATTGCAGATAGTCCCATCGTCAGACCTACACACATATATCAGGTCATAATTCATTTTCCTCCATTTATCTCCTAAAATTGACCAGGTTGAGACTTTAAGACAGATACATGGAAATGAGCTCTGTTCTGATTGGCTGCCCAGTGTCATAAGCCGAAGCTTGTAGCCCTGTACTGTAAGCTGGACAGAAGAGTGAATGTGTTGTTTTGTGTGATTTTAAAACCATAACTGAACATTAGGTTATCTATAAAATGAAACCCTCAGTCCTTTGACTCCTAGTCTTATTTTATTAATTACTAGTTGTGGATCTTATTTACGTTATATGAGGGTAAACAATTTTAGTTTGGGCTCAGAGAGGCCTTTGTGACATTTTTGTCCTGTTTTTGTCCTTTAAAAAAGCCATATTTATGGAAATAACAAAAGATAATTAAACTCTGAATCCCCACCAAATTTCAACATTTTTGTATATTTGAAATCTGACAGTCAACTCTATTTTGGGAAACTTGTTCTGTCTTGTTTTTGGATGCATTCAAGCAGCTGCCACTTCTAACGGTCCCACCCGTCCTCTGAAACATTTCTCCTTTGGTCGATAAATAGCAGCTCCCTGAAGAGCTGAAAGACTAAATACAAGAAAAAAGCATCAATGTTTCTCCTTTCACATTGTTTCACCTTGGTTTACCCACATCTCTCTTCTCCTTTTCCTGTTAAGTGTTACATTTGGACGTCAGATTTTCTTTTGCTCTGAACGTTTAAGTGAGTAAAAGATGGGCAATTGTCCAAAAGTCATTGTCCACAACTTTGACATCATAAGATTTGAGCTTTCAGAACTTTAACCTAGAGCTACAACCTTCATTATGTTCTTTCAAAGCTGTATTAAATCTCTTCCAACCTCAACCTCAGCCACGGTCTCCTCTAAGCAGCTACCAAGCTGATGACTAGAGGTGGGAAACATATTTCATCAATATTTGAGGCCTTTATACCCCTCTAGCCCTCACCTGCTGATATGTTTATCTGCTCCAGAGAGTCCTATTCTATTGGCAGTCCTTCTCTATGGGGCCTACACAAGCTGTGTGTAGTCATCTGAAGAACCCTGATACATTTTGGAAACTGTCCTACAGAATGATGCTAAAATATTTTTTTGGCTACAATGAAAAAGCACCTCTCCAACTGTTAAGCATGTGGGCGGTTAGATCAAGCTTTGGGTTTGTGTTGCAGCCAGTGGCACAGGGAACATTATATTCATCCTACCAACAAATTCATCACACCATCTGTAAAAAAAGCTAAAGATGAAAAGACGATGACCTTCTACAGCAGGATAATGACCCTAAACACACCTTAATATTTCCAACTGACACAAGCTGAAGATTTTGCAGTGACCCTCAGTCTCTCAAAATGAACATCATCAAATATCTTTGGATGGACAAGCTGTGACAAAAGGGGTATTACTGACCGTGCAGGATGCCCAGAGTTGTTTGCATTGCACTATGCTATCCCACTTCTCTCTCTCTCTCTCTCTCCCTCTCTCTCTCATCCTCCCATCCTAACAGCAGATCAATGAAGACGCTAATCATGCACCATAAATTCTACCCCAATCTCCTGCTGCTGTCATCCACTGCATCTCTCTCTCTCTCTCTCTCTCTCTCTCTCTCTATCTCTCTCTCTCTCTCTCTCTCTCTCTCTCTCTCTCTCTCTCCCTAACAGCATCCTTTCGATACCTGCCTATTACTGGAATGAGCTTCACTTTACTCTGCATCCACAATTGCGATGCACTACGATACCGAGTGAGCATCTGCTTATACTGTACATGGACACCTGAACAAACAAGCTGAATGCAGACAGTCCAGCCAAGGCTTTCTACCTCAAGAGAGTTAGTGAGATCAGGATGTTGGATGATCACCACCCCACTTCATCCCCAACTCATCCCAATAGCACTGGATGGAGCTCATTCATCATTCCAGAGAACTTACTAGAGAACTAGAGGCTTTATACCCCTCTAGCCCACACCTGCTGGCATCAGCTTCATGCTTATCTACTCCAGAGAGTCCTATTCTATTGGCACCCGCTTTGTATTTGCACTCGTTAGAAGGGGTGTCAATAAATATTTGGACGTACAGTTTCTGAAAACGGTAGTTAAAATTGGGGAGAAATTTCACAGTTAGTGCATCAGTGAACTAGTCCAAGGTTACTTTCCACTGCTATTAAATTCCATTTTCGAGTTTTGTCTGTTTAGGGTTCATCATTTATCACTATTCTACTACCGTCAACATTAAGCAAAGCTCAGAAGATACACGATGGTGGTAGTTTCACTGGTGGTTCTGAAGAGTAAATAAAATGCATATTTTTGTGTTTTCATCACGGCAACCCCTGGTTCCCACGGGCAAGTCTGTCAATGCAGCACTGCACCATTTCAAACCAATGCTGGTTCAAATCTCAATTATACAGTTAAATTATGCAGAGCATCCAAAGCAGAAGGCCCTGGAAGTCTCATAGCTGCGATGTAGAAACAGCCAGCGATGTAAAGTGGCAGCCAATTTCCATAATCGCTTAAACACACTTGACCCTAAAGTTTCACCACAAGTGGGTTCCATTAAATTTAGCATGATTCAGTAAATCATTACATCCCAAATTTCAACGCAGTTCCTTTTAGTTTGACTCTCGAGGAACTGATGCAGTGAATCCTAATCTCAATCAAAATTCAATATGATTCAATATGATTCAGTGAATCATTACGTGTCAAATTTCACCACTGTTCAGTTAAAAATGAATTGACTCTTTAAGAAATGATTCAGTGAATCATTATTCTCAATCAGTACAACGCGTCCATTTCATTTGATATGATTCTGTGAATCATTACATCTCACATTTCAACACTGTTCGTTTTAAAATATTTGATTCTTTACAAACGTATTCAGTGAATCATTACATCTCAATCAGTACTACAATGAATGGACTGAGCGAATTGTTGCACGTCACATTTCACTACATTTCAATTCGATTTGACTCTTTAAGAAATGATTCAGTCCATAACCGTTTTGGTCAGGATGATCCTATTATCCCATTTCTAGTGTATTTGTGAATCAGCCGTCCCTTTGCTCTCTCTCTCTCTCTCTCTCTCTCTCTCTCTCTCTCTCTCTCTCTCTTTTTGTCCTCTCTTTTTCCACCATGTTTCCCTCCTACTTCCATTTTTCATCCCTTCCCCTGGTTCTCCCTCTTCCTCCTGGAATGTGTGTTGTGTTGTCTTTCAGAGCAGGATTGTATTGAGAAAAGGAAGCATTTTAATAAATCAACATGTTTCCTCTGCCCGTCTCGGCTCGGCTCCCGTCTCTGCTCCGGGCCCGTCTCTGCTGCTGGGCTATATAAAGCCAGGCAGATTCGTGTTAAGTGCCTGGAATGTTTCCCTGTGCCTCTGTCCAGCTATGGGCCGTTTCTCCTCTGCGCATATTGTAAACTTAATGTGACCCGATGAATATTTCAGTATTGTAACCCCCCCCCATCCCCCCCCACCCCCCTGAGTAACAGTCTCATTAGAAGATGCACAAACATTCAACACACACATCCATCAACCCATACAAGCTCAGCAGGGTCAGCGTATCACCAGCTCTCAACTGTTGCGACGATTTGATTCAGTTTGATTCCTTACAATACGATTCAGCGCATCAGGAAATCAGACATCAGCACAATTCAGTTCCATTCCATTTTTAAAGGGTCAGTACATGGATGTTAAAAACAGTGAATCCTCAAACACTGCTGTTCCTCCTTTAAACGAACATCCAGCAGAACCAGAACAGAGCTGGAAAACAGGCCAATTCCAAACCCCCAAAACTGTTACATCACAGTCTTCCCTCGCTGCCTTTACACCCCCAGTATTTACATAAACTCCGCCCACTGGAGAAAGTCATTCAAGGCAAGAGTACCAGAGAGTGGAGAAGGCTAAAACCTAATGCATGGCAGTGAAGAAAGAAGGCACATGGTGCTGAGGGGACCCAGAGAGGACAGCAACACCTTACTGTTTGGTCTTGTTATGGTGCTAAGCTGGGTTGTGGACATTACTGTGAACTAAACCAGCCATTAAAATCAGAACTTAACATTTTGAATGGTAAACAGGCTTGCAAAATCACACTATTCATTACATTATTCATTAGATGTCCCAGTTATGGAGAAGTTTTAAGATAGAGGTTAACAATCTTATGGAATGTGGAAAGTAGCTATTTTTGAACCTTGTTGTTCTGCACCAGAGACTTCAAAACCTTATTCCAGAGGCCGATAATAGCCCGACTATAGCCCATGGTAAGTACTCAGATTATCTTCTGAGCTCTGGTCAGACAGTGGCTTGTCGCAATGTCCTGTATAGGGGGAAGTGAAGCCCATTAACGTGAATGAGCTGATATGTTAACTTTGTTAAAGAGGAGTGGCTTAATTTTTTGTTTAATTTATTTAGTAATTCATTCCTGCCTTTCACCCCATGATTCCAGGTAGGCTCTGGACCCACCACAACCCTGAAATGGATGAAGTGGATAAGAAGATGGATGAGTATTCCAAAATCTAAAGTCATCTTTGAGGGTATTACATTATTACACATTATTATACTATTATATCACCGGCAAAATTTGATCTTACAATGGCAATAATTTAGTTATTACTGGGGCAGTATATTGCTAAACAGATCTTGTTATGGTAACAGGCCTAACTGTTATTGTGCAAACATCAAACAACAGCGTAAACACGGATCATGCAACCGGATCAGCAACCGGATTCTGAGAGAGCAAAATTGCCCGTACTCTCCCTGGGTGGGTAGATGGCGCCCTCTCCCCACGTCACACCCAGTGCAATGCTGTCCGTCACAGGTGTCTGCTAGTTCTGTCAAAGTTGGGGACCTGGAGCAATGATGCAATGGTGGCAAATCGAAAGGAGGCGGTGGCTGGATTCACAGTATCGGAAGAGGCATGTGCTCATCCTCACCTTCCTAAACACTAAACACTCAACACAAGCAACCGATGGGACGTTTAGAAAGTAATTTAGTTCATGATGTAATAAAATGTCCCAGTTTGATAAATGCATTTCAAACAAACGAATCATGAGACTCAATTTCAACGGATTCTTGACAGAAGCTCTCATTTTAAATTCATTCTTTTATGTAATATTTAATGTAGTATGAAAGTATATATTTCATAATAATTTGATTTGATGATTTAATACATCACGAATTCTCACATTTGATAATAAATCAGTTTTTTTATGAAATGATCCAGCACATCAGGAAATCTCAAGTTTGACCACAATTTGCTTTGATCTGATTAAATTCTTTAACAAATGATTCAGTGCATTATGATTTTTACATGATGTGACGAAATCTGATTCTTTAATAAATAATTCAGTTCAACAGAAAACCTCCGAATTGGCCATGATTTGAGTCTTTATTCAGTGGTTTATTTGTGTTCGGAAAATGATTCAGTGCATTATTGGTTCTCAAACTTCACCATGATGTGATTCGATTTGATTCTTCGGAGAATGAGTCTATTTCCAATTTGACCATGATTCAATTCGATCCTTTAAAAAATGATTCAGTGCACTATGTTTTCAAATTTCACCCTGACATGATTCAATCCGATTCCTTATGAAATGATTCAGTGCATCATATCTCCAAATTCACCTGGACTCAATTGAGCTTCTTTAGATAAAAAAATGAGTCACGTCCTGAGCTCCTACACTTCAGCACTGTTTGATCAGATTAGGTTCTGCTGGAGCAGAGCAACAATTAGAGCAATGAATTGGGCTTTTGAGGGCTTCAGATCGATGCGTATCTTACTGGAGGTTACTTTAATCGCTTTATAAAGTGAATAAGGCTGAATCACCATCTTCACATAAAGGCATTTTTACATTTAACAAAAGATGATGTGATGGGAGTTCATTGGCTACGCAGAAGAGCTGTGAGTAATCAGATCGAACGCATCTGAGTCCCAGCTCTTAGATATAAAACACGTCTGCGCCGTCCGGGATGTTGCATGTTTGAGCTATATTTACTCCTGCTGTCCTCACAGAGAGAAAGAGGGGGGGGAGATAGTGGAGCACATGCATGTGTGTGTGTGTGTGTGTGTGCGCGTGCATGCGTGTGTGTGTGTGTGTGTGTGTGTGTGTATTAAGCTTTAAAAAGGACGGAGACACACACAGTGTATGTGGGGGAAGAGAAAGCAGCTGAGAAGGAAGGCCTGTGACTCACTGTGGAACGTTTACACTGAAATATTGCTTCAATCAGCGAGGAGATGAGGAGGAGCTGCATCATCAGAATAATAATGATAATGACTGATCATAATTCAATGATCTGTACAAGGCTTTTCAAAACCTCACACGTGTTAAAGGATTGAGAGCAAAAGATAACTTGTTATTTATTTCAGTTCACAACATAAGAACAACCTCCCTTGTTCACTTTCACGGAAACGAAAGCTGCACAATATATCGATATTTATATCTATATCGGGATATAAACAGAGCGGGATACGGGCTGAGCGATATATCGATATTTATATCTATATCGGGATATAAACAGAGCGGGATAAGGGCTGAGCGATATATCGATATTTATATCTATATCAGGATATAAACAGAGCGGGATACGGGCTGAGTGATATATCGATGTTTATATCTATATCGGGATATAAACAGAGCGGGATAAGGGCTGAGCGATATATCAATATTTATATCTATATCAGGATATAAACAGAGCGGGATACGGGCTGACTGATATATATCGATATTTATATCTATATCGGGATATAAACAGAGCGGGATACGGGCTGAGCGATATATCGATATTTATATCTATATCATATTTTGACAATCACCTAAAATATATTGGGATATGTTTTTTGCCGCACAGCTCTAAAGACAACAGTGACTCACAAAACTGCAGAAGGGCCGAACAGACATTTTAACCTCATCAGTCCACCGTGTCTACTCACAACATTATGACACAAAAGCCCTATTCAAAAGGGATTATTTTTACCTGGGGTGGAGGAGTAATGACATTTTACTACGGGACGTCTGTGAACTTGTGACCGATTTGCTCAGGATTAGAATGTGTTGGGCGATGAGAGTGGCTGTACTGCCACCTCCTCTAAAAATATGCATAATACGAGGCTTTAGCACTGATCAAGTATTAGAGGATGATAACCAATCTTATTAACCTTCTTCTATCAGCACACTTCAACCAGCCCTCATGCACAGCGTGTGGACAAGGGGTGGGGCTAATGACATCACTGGCCAAGATACTGGGTTATAGAGGAAAAGGAAGGGGCTGTTCTCTTTCTTTGCTCACACAGGGTTCAAATTTCAGAATAAAGGCCTGAGAAGAGATAATGCTGATATAGTTATAAAGTGCGTTTTTGATCCAAACATTGTCAAATTCATCATTCATCTAAATTCATTTTTACATCTCAAATAAAGACAAATTTCAAAGTCATAACTGATTTCTGCTCACGTGCCCTGAAGGTTTCTGGGTGATGTAGTCCATTACGCACCTCAGCATTAGTGCTAAATAATGGTCATTGCCTTGTGCCAACAGTGATGAACCGAATTCCTTTAATGCTCACAGCAGACACGTGGTCAGTGAACATACAGGCAGTACTGGGCAGTGCTGACCCGAGCGCTCGTACGGCCCTCTGCTGAAAAGTTAATATTTCAAACACCTGCGTGCTTCCTTTCCTCTTCCATTCCTCCAGCTGGAATGTGCTATAAAAGGTTTCAGATCAATAACACTTTGGACCTGCTTTATTTTTCACCTTCTCCTGAGCCTGCTGCTGTCGGCCTATAGGTGTGGAAGAAAGAGTGCTGTAAAAGTGTCCTCATTTGAGAAGACACTGTCCTTGCTGGAACTGGCAGCCACGGCGTGCACTTCGCAGCTCGTGCGGCTCGTTTGGACCTGGAACAGAACACTGGCATATCTGTTATTGTGCAGTGCAGCAGGACAGAGATCGAAGAGGGGGTGACGAGTAACCGGCTGATTAGCTTTATATGGTAGTTTTAAAGCCTCTGTCTGCATGTTTAAATGATTTAAAGATGTATTTTCGTATTAAATATTATATTCAATATATATTTATCGCAGTTTAATTGTAATATTTACATCTGGAAATGAAATTGTAAATGATAAAGTAAATCACGCTCAAGATGTTGGGTGAAGCAAAAACGCAAAAAAAAATAAAATAGATGGGTGCAGAAACATGTCCACATAAATGTGAACACAAATACTGTTATGAATCAACCGAAGAACAAAGAAAAAACAATGGCAAGCTTTATCACACACTTAGTAAAGCCTCCTTAGATTAGAGCACCTCCTCCCAGTTCTTGGCTGAGCACCGTGTGCACTGCGTGCAACTCACAGTTCTAAAGTGATAGTAATGAGTGTCGACAAAATCCACTGGCATATCAAGATGAAGCGAAGAGGAGTCTTTTTTAGTGCACTGAGATCAAAAGACCATTTAACAGAAAGCAAGGACCAAAACGGCTACAAGAACCATAGCAACCTGTTCTCAAAAATCATGAACCTTAACACCAAAAACAACGTTGAAAAGCTGCATCTTGCGTGCATATGAAATCCTCTCAATGGCATTTGATAATATCTATCTAAGAATTCCCACAGCTGGACTGTAGGCCTAACCATCTTAGGCACAGCTGTAATGGAAACCTAAAGTTCATCAATGCTCCATACAACTGAAGAGCTGATTTTTAAAAAATGATGAAATGAATAGTCCTGCTTCAACATCTTTCTTCTCCGAGTGTGCACCAGCATCAGTACGAAAGGACATTCCATATGTTCAGGAGAAGCCAATATTCTACTAATGTATCTCAAAGCTCATTCCTGATCACGATGTCATCAACGGTTCAAAGTAAACCGTCATATTTTATATTGATTGCACATAAAGTGACATCTCCAGCCTTTTTTTAAAGCTCTAGAAAACCTCAAAATCTCAAAATACAACCTTTGAATTCACATTTGAATAGATTTCTAAGCACAGTATCAACTTTAAAACAAAAAAAAAAGTTTTACATTTAATAAATATCAAATTTTGCAAACTGAATATTGCAACTTGCTCTGAGATTAACAAAAAATTACCCGAATGCTCAAGCCAAGTTTATTCCAACAGCATCATGTAAAAATGTCAGTCAGATGCTTTATGGTGTATCTGTACAAGCATCAAAAAGTGCCCTGACTTTAACTGATGGTCAGCTGTAAATCTCCACAAGGCTGCTACTGTAATAACTCAGTTTGATGATCCTCGGTGTGTGGCAATCGGAAAAGCGGTAAAACGGTTAATAAACCTGCGTTACTGCAGCTCATTCTGCATGAGAACAAACATGCATAAAGAGGGATAAATAAGGACACAAGCTGTCAAGCTGTTCTCCCTTCATCTCTCTCTCTCTCTCTCTCTCACTCTCTCTCTCTCTCCCTATCTCTCTCTCTCTATCTCTCTCTCTCTATCTCTTGTCGTCAATCTTTCCTTGACATCTTTGTTGTGGGTCAACTGCCGACCACAGCATTAAAAGCACTCAATCTTAATCATTATGAGACGGAGCTCACATTATTACCCATGACTTGTTTTCTGAAGAGAATGACTTCTTACTGTCAATCAAGAGCGTCTACAGGCAACAATTCATGACCGTCCCTGACGGGAAGAAACACTGGAGTAGCTGGAGTAATCATCCTATCAGGTCACTGTCTGATGAGACTGGAGTCAGACTCTTCATATCACACATCAGTCTTGGCAGATTACAGGGGTTGGACAATGAAACTGAAACACCTGGTTTTAGACCACAATAATGTATTATTATGGTGAACTAGGACCAATTTTTGAAGCCAATACAGCATCAGTTCGTCTTGGGAAGGACATTTTCTGGATACAATCCGCGTTAACACCCCAACGTCCCTTTCAGACAGCTTCCTCTTGCGTCCACAGTTAATCCTGTTGGATGTGGTTGGTTCTTCTTGGTGGTGCTGACGTTACCCTGGATACCGTGGCTCTTGATACATCACAAAGACTTGCTGTCTTGGTCACAGATGTGCCAGCAAGACGTGCACCAACAATTTGTCCTCTTTTGAACTCTGGTATGTCCCCCATAATGTTGTGTTCATTGCAATATTTTGAGCAAAACTGTGCTCTTACCTGCTAATTGAACCTTCACACTCAGCAATTAAAGGAAACAATGATGGTGTCCTAACCGTAATAGATGCTTTATTCTTCTTTGGCTGAAATCATGTCAACTTCACTGTGGTGATGCCACTCACTTCAACAATCATGAGCAAACCGAACTAATGTCTAAAGTTTAGGCGTTTTAAGTAGGAATACATTTGGGGCTGTCCTAACGTTTCCTACAAAAGGTCATTACTGGATGTTCTCATAGTGCTGCATCAAGAAATATTAATGGAATGTTGTCGGGAAGGGGAAAATGTGGTGGGAAAAGGTGCACAAGTAACAGGAATGACCACAGCCTTGAGAGGACATCCAGAAAAGAGGATTCCCGAACTTGGGAGAACTTTGCATGGAGTCAGAACACCAAGAGCCATCACACACAGATGTTGCATCACACCGGGCTGTGAGTGTCTTCACTAAGGACAAAATGTGTCCCATTGACAGACAGGATTGTTCTTTGGTCCAAGCCCCTTGAGTTGCTCAGTTGGCTCTGTTATTGAGTTTTCCTTTTATGTCTCGGACTGGACAGGACAGAGTCACTGGACTACACACGCAATAGTGCATTTTAAAGGGGACAGTACATGAACAATCACAGAGGGGGACAGTATTAACAGAAGTTTTTAAAAGAATTAACAGAATAAAAAAATGAAATAATGCTCCTGTGCAAGATTACACCGTTAGAGGCTCTGAAATTTTAGTGTGGGAGGTTTCACGGCTAAATTGGAGCAGCCTGGTGGCCAATCTTCACGAATGAAAACTGCATTTCTATTAATTACATTCTACAAACGATGTTTAAAAGACATTTCTTCGGTTTGATGTGTTATTTCAGCTCCGTCTCTCAACATCATTAAAATATCAATTAAACTGTACGAAACGCTCCCATTCGTGAGAAGGAGGAATTCTCCCTCTCTCTATAAAAACACTCTACAAACGTCATGAAGCAGATCCTCCACTAAAACATGAAACAGATCAGAGCACATGAGGACACCGTGAGCACGTTCATGAAAAAAGTCATTATTCATAAGTCCCCACAGCGTGTCTGAGCTTGAAGCTCGAAAATCTTAGCAGATGCAAACACATCCGAGCAAATCTGGCAACAACCGTTCCTACTGTTAAGTCACTCAGCAGATTAATTTCTCTCAGATAGAAATCTCCATACAAATCTCAGGTCCTGATCGGCTGAAGCTTCGCTGATCTTAAACAGGTTGAACGCTTTCTTGGTCCGTTTTCAGATATTCTCCTGATGTCTCTCATTTCTGCAAATCAGCAGCCTGCTGTGGTCAGATCCTATCTGCGCCCCTCACTATCAAAGGGTCAGTTTAGAGAGTATAGATTGTATAGATCTACAGTGGAAGACCTGTCTCATCAGAAACAGTAACAGCTTCCTCCCTGGCTGTCCCTTCAGTTGAGACAATGAGCTTACAATGATAATGAGAACAGCATTCCATATTGATGAGGACACCAGGTCTTCCAGACAAGGTATTTCCTCCACATTAGACAATGTCCCAACATGTCAGAGTGGACTTCATGCTGGTTTATGCTGGTCTTGTACTGGTGTTGTGTTGGTTGAGCACCATACCAGCACTCAGAATCCATCATGCACTGTTTTGTACTGGTCTGGTGCTGATGTGGTGTTGGATGACCATCATACAGGGATTCAAAACGTGACACATGCAGGTTTATGATGGTCTAATGCTGGCCAGTTATGGCAGCCAAGGCCTGGTGGTGCGGGAACGATCCCTGTGACCGGAAGGTTGCTGGTTTGAATCCCTGAACTGGCAGGACATGACTGAATGTAATCAGTGTAGAAGCTTCAGGACAGGTGAAGTGGAGTGGAGTGAAGCTCCAGGCTTTGAGCACCAGTGCAAAGGTGAGGAGGTAAATGGTGGACGGTAAACCTGTGCTGGCCGATCACCTGCAGGCGAGGAAAAGGCTCTACTAGGAATGTTTGATTTTAAGACCCACAGTATCTCCCACCACTACAGCACAGTGTGCAGCAGCAGACCTGCAGTACAGGAAGGCGCAGAAACGTCCTTGAAAGTCCCTGCAGAGTCGGTTTGTGTAAGAGAGAATCAGAGAGAGAGAGATGGGGGTGGGGACTGTGGGTGAGAGTTTGTGTGCAAGTGAGGATGTGTGTGTGTGTGTGTGTGTGTGTGTGTGTGCACAGAGGTGTGTATAATAGGTGCCAAATATAGAACAGAAGGTGACCTATCCACCCACACCTTCAAAAGCTCTGAGCTTTCCGCTGACCTCCGATGAACAGCGTGCGCGCGTGTGTGTGTGTGTGTGTGTGTGTGTTTGTTAATGTCGGGGTTAGACGCGTACACATGTCAGCTTACATGTGTGTGTTTTGCTCTTCTATATACGTCCTGAGGGCTGAGCTCGTGTCTGTGGTTGTATCAGCCGACACGTTTTCCAAATACCTCCACTGCTCAGAGCGTCCATCCACAGCACCTGGACCTTCGGCTGCTTTTAAATGGAACTGAAAAGAGCAGCATTCAACAACCACTCCATTCATCTCCATTCAGGCTGACGGGTTCAGCTTATTAGAGCTGGACAAAAGTATTGGGACACCCACTCATTCACTGTTTCTTCTGAAATCAAGGGTTTTACAAAGAGGTCATCCCGCTTCCTTCCTGTCCAGGGAGGTTGTCCTACTACATACTACATTGCTATGAGGATTTGATTGCCTTCAGCGACAAGTAGTGGTGTCACGTTCTGATCCAGTGTATCAGGATCTTGGAAAAATTGTCTTGGAATTTTTGCTTTTGGGTTCATTTTATGTGGCCACTTTGATGGTCCAGTTTCCTGGTCAACATAATGAACTAAGGACGAATTGCATGAATTAAGGATATCTAGTTGGGTAGATGGTTTGAATGAGAGAAACGGAGTGTGTGGAATTATATTGTGGAATTGTTTTGTCATCGACTAAACGATTGTACAGATCCTGTGTGAATCGATCATCAACACAAACAGAGGGTCCTGGTCGATGACATCGGTCTGGACGATGCATCCTGTTCAAGTAGTTCTAGTGCCTGCTGTAAAAAGTGCTACATAAAGAAAAGGGACCCGAATTGAACAGCATGATGTTACATTGTGCGAGGGAAGAGCAGAACTGAGAACAGAGTGTCCCGGACTTCGATCGGTGCCTAGCGGACACCATAACTCACTCTATAACGGGCCTTGTCCATTTTTACTGCTCCCTTGACGCCAAGACTGAATCCAGCCAGAATCGTCACCAAATCCATCAGGACCTCTTTAGGGGAGCGAGAAACAGACTGGACAGAGATGGTACAGCTAATTAACCGAACTAACTGCACAAGAGAAACTGAACATCGATCTCGGTTTTGGCGGCGAAGGATCCTCTCCACATTATATGGTCTCCACATTATAAGACCAGATTTTTCAGTTAAGCCAGTAGGAGAACGGCTGAAGAACATTCCTGTTGGACAGTCCTCAACTTTGAGCTACCTGAGAAGTTCTGGAGGGTGTTTGCAAAGCAGACTTTCTCAGTTTAGCCAGATAACGTAAGTTTAAATTCAAGCTTGTCCATTGGGAGAAATGCTGCAGGACATTCCTGCAGGACATTCCTTAACATAAGAACACTTTTTGGGCTTAAGTTAACTGGTTAAGCATGTCCAATAAGACAAAATGGAAGGAAATGCCTGGACAGTACTTAACTTTGGGCTTAAGTTAAGTTCTGTTAAGGTTGTTAACTGAAAAATCCCTAGGAGTGTTTATAAAGACGACATTCTCAGTTTAGCTAAACAACTTAAGCCTAAAATCAAGTCGTCAAATAGGACACGAGGGACATGCTTTTTGGACAATTCTCAACTTTGGGCTTAAGTTAGGAGGCAAACTGAGAAACCCAGGGGGTGCAATTTACAGGCTTTTTCAGTTTAGCTAAATAACTAAAGCCTAAAGTTGAAGACCGTCCAACAGGAACGTCGCTCAGTCCTTCTCCAGTTGGACAGACTTGCCAAGGGATTTCTCAGTGTTGAGGACTGTCCAAAGGGAGTGTTCTTAAGTCAAGGAATGCCAAGTCAAGTAAAGCAGCAAGGCATTCACATTCATCTGTCTGGCTAAAGACGAAATCTTATTTTGTGAATTCTACAGCACTAGTCCTGTTTTCTAGCCCTCCATGCTTGTGATTATGTGCTTGTCTCTGTCACGGGTACCTGCTATCTAGTGTGTACATAAACCTGAGCTTAATAACATGTACCTGTGCAAACACTGCAAACGCAAAGCTCCCTCTTTCTGTTTGCAGAGCTGAGCAGTACCAGCGTCTCTGTAATAAGTGTGGAAGATGAGCTATGGTGGCTTTTCCACTCCTGTAAATATATTGTACAATATTCTTCCCGCTGTATTTCATCACTAAACGTACGCAGTGCACATCTAGAGATGATGACAGCTGGATAATGCACTGCAAACCTGATTACTGCTGAGCACGTTCCGTTTTTCCGCTTCTCCGAGGCCCAGCAGTCAAATGAAATGGGCCACGTACAGGCCCATCCTTTCAAATTGCTCATCTATGGGATGGAGAGGGACGGACACACAGAAAGCAGCAAAATAAGTGCTTTTTTGGAAGTCCATACACTGATCTTCCCAAAAAACGGAAGTGATGTCCTTTATTCCAATATTCCAATGGAAAATCAACAAAATAGCAATCAGTCTAAACCCATTTACTTCTTACCCCACTTATGCTGACCACTAAACTACCCCATAGACTGGCCACATAGTTCAATTACCTCGACACTATACTGTGGTAATATTGATATTATATCCATATTCTTTACCAACGTCTCAGACCTGCATGAACTCAAACCCAGTTTAAGTTGGTTTATGTTGGTTTATCACAACACCCAACATAGTCATACGAGTTGACCAGCAAACCAGAGGGTGAAACTGGAATATACTGGCCTTTACTGGTCTATGCAGTTCATCTACTAAACAGGGGATGTCCTACTCCAAAGGTAATGAGCTAACTATAATATAATGCACAAACCATTAACAGGTCATGTGGCTCTACCAGATTGCTTGAGTAGCATAGGTATACTGGCCATGCTGGTTGAATAACATGGTCATAGTTTTCGTGCTGGCTCACTAGCTTGGTCAGACTGGTTGTGCTGGTCAACCAGCTTGGTCATACTGGTCCTGTTGGCCAACCACCTTAGTCATGCTACTCATGTTCAACCAGTTTGGTCATGCTGATCATGCTGGTCATGTTGGACAACTAGCTTGGTCATACTGGTTATAGTGGTCAAGCCACCAGGTCAAGATTTTTTTTAAGCAGGGTGTCCAATACTTTAAGAGTTCTTTGTTTGCAGGTCCATGAGCCTCCACACATTCTGCATGCTGGTTCTGCTGACCGCTTGTTTTTTAATGGAAACAGGCTTACAGCATGATATCATTCACTACCAAACTGTGGAACTCCACTTTCCGTTCACGCAAGAGTGAACCGAACCAACTGCAGGTTGCACGGTGTCTCAATCACACACGGTTTTCTTGGTCCACATCCATCATCAGTGCTGCTTATTCAATGTCACATAATTAGATCATACCTGTGGTCAACCCACAGTTTAATGAGCACCATAGGTTTGTGCATTTGGTGCTTGGATCCTTATTTGCCCTTAATTAGACATACGAAGAAGAAAGGGATGAAGGCATGATGGATGTGTGCTTCTGGTCCCCGGACCCCTCTTTGTTCCTGACCTCACCCAATCCCCTCTTCACACCTCCTCCATTCACTCGCTCTTTCACTCCTAGTCAGAGTTTAATTAGCTGATTTAGCCTTCTGGGCTCCAGCTCACAAAGAGAGGAGTTAAGCCGATTTCCACAGCTCTACGATGTGTGTGTAAATGTGAGTATGCGTGTGTGTGTGTGTGTGTGTGTGTGTGTGTGTGTGTGTGTGTGTGTGTGTGTGTGTGTGTGTGCTGGGGATGGGTATCATTGATGGAAATTATTAGAAATGGCACCAATGACACCACTTTTGCCTTTTATGGTACCAATGCACTGAAATGAAACCTTGAATATCAAAATTAAATAACATCAATTTTAGAATTAGGCTTAATTAATTGATTAACTGCACTTAAAGAAGCACTTTGGACAAAATGAAAGACATTGATCCATGATTACATCTGTAAATATCCCTACTCACTTCCTTCAAATGCAGCAGTCATTTTGACCAGTCCAATTTTCCAACTTACAGAGCAAAATATCCTTCTGATGACATATCTTGTAAGTGGAATGTCTGAAAAACTACAAGCACTATGGGGTGGGTGTTGATATTTATATCTATATCGGGATATAAACAGACCGGGATACGGGTTGAGCGATATATCGATATTTATATCTATATCAGGATATAAACAGAGCGGGATACGGGCTGAGCGATATGTCAATATTTATATCTATATCAGGATATAAACAGAGCGGGATACGGGCTGAGCGATATGTCAATATTTATATCTATATCGGGGTATAAACAGAGCGGAATATGGCCTGAGCGATATATCGATATTTACATCTATATCAGGATATAACAGAGAGGGCTGAGCGATATATCGATATTTATATCTATATCGGGCTATAAACAGAGCAGAATATGGCCTGAGCGATATATCGATATTTATATCTATATTGGGATATAAACCGAGCGGGATATGGGCTGAGCGATATATCGATATTTATATTTATGTAAGGATATAAACAGAGCGGGATACGGGCTGAGCGATATATCGATATTTATATCAATATCGGGATATAAACAGAGCGGGATACGGGCTGAGCGATATATCGATGTTTATATCTATATCGGGATATGAAGAGCATCTGCTCCCTCACTGCCTACATTCGCATTCTCACACACACTATAGAGGGGGCATACATCCGAACTCTGGCATGGTGTGTATCCAAAAGAAATGAAGATCAAATTCAAAGGTTTAAACAAAGTTAAAGGAAAGGATTTTCACACTGTATTTTTTATGTCATATATCGTATCATATATTGCACATGATATATTGTGGGCCAGGGACCACCAGTGGGCTGTGAAGCAGTGTCTAGTGGTCTGCAGGTTCATCCTCAGGGGGAGGCAGTAGGTCCAGTAATGGTACTTTAAACAATAACAGTCTACATGACAAAGTGATTTAAAATCATTATAAGCATTAATAGAAACATCGCAACAGTAACACAAGACAAATGAACGCTTATCAGTTTGAGACACAGCCGCGGGGGGATGGAGGCAGACAATCAGGACCAGAGACGAAGGAATTTCACAAGTATATGGTGCGACAGCATGAAAAATGTGCACATTTCGTAATTACACCTGATCTAAAGCACGTCTTTGCTGCTGGTTTTTGTGAGCTTCATTAAGATCAGATGTTTCCATGAAGACGAAGCTATTATTCTGGCAATTTCTTGTTTTACTTGTGGGCCGATACGCTGAACAGTCATGAACCAGTGGGTCGTGAGGCGATGTTTTGATATCTCAGCCTGATAGCTAAATATTATGTTGCCATGTGAGCTGGGCAAGGGTGGATCCACACCTAAATACTGATCCTTCAGATCCATTGCGTTTACTTTAAGAATCCGTCCTGGCTCCAAAATATCAATATAATTTCTCTATTTGTTTAGCAGGACAGACGTGTATCCTATCACTCACTGAAAAGCAAAAAGAAATGATCTGCTGCCATAAATAATAATTTAGGAACTACTTTTTTCCGCCGTCTTCCTCTGTTCCCACACAGCAGTAGTGAAAAAGTAGTTCAGGCAGTAGATGCTGATGTTTTTGGAACAAATCTTTGAACCATTATTAAAATAATACGTTTTGTTAAATTATGAATTAAATAATCGGTGCTGGATGAAATGGAAAATCGTCCTTCACTAACTCATCCTAAAAGTACTGGATGGAGCTTCATCATTGCAGAAGCTTTATAACCCTGTAGCCCATATCTAGCACTAGGCTTGGAGCCTGTAGGTTCATGTTCATCTGCTCCAGAGAGTCCTATTGTATTGGCAGTAATTGTATTGGCAGTGTGTGTGTGTGTGTCTGTGTGTGTCTGTGTGTGTGTTTCTCTACATACTTTATTCTCCTCCTTTCACCCTGATCTTCAATGATCAGGACTCCACAGGACCACCACAGAGCAGATATTATGTGGGTGGTGGGTCATTCTCAGCACTGCCGTCACACTGACATGGTGGTGGTGTGTTAGTGTGTGTGTTGTGCTGGTATGCGTGTATCAGACACAGCAGTGCCGCTGGAGTTTTTAAACACTGCGTCCAATCACTGTTCACTCCTGCTTCGTTGGTGCACTTTGTAGAGTCCACTGTTTCTGCACAGTTTGTGTTGGTCATCCTCTAGTCCGCCATCAGGACGCTGCCCACAGGATGCTGTCGGCTGGTTGGTGGACTGTTCTCAGTCCAGCAGCGACACTGTGGGGTTTAAAAACTACTACTAATGAACTGTAGGTGAGCTGATGTTGAGATCCAATAACTTTCAGGTACGTATATCGGCCAGTGATGGTATATAAACGTTTATAAAACTGAATTAATCTGAATCAGCATTACAGAAAACCAGAACTTTACACAGTATTTGTTCATCAAAATTGTTAACACTAGGTTGCTGGCTCAATTCCCTTTGCACTGACGCAGTGGGCAGCTGTGACCTAAAGGTCAGCAAACGTGGGGTGAGAATGTCAATCCCCAACAGGACCAATAAAGTGGGCAGGTGTCTAAAGTTTAGAGAAGAGGCTTGGGAACAGAAGGTTGTTGGTTCCATCCCTTATTTGTCAGAACAGAGGGCAGTGGTTTATGCCCCAAAGTTTCAAGATGCAGGCTTGTTTCCAGAAGGTTGCTGGTTTGGGGCCCATATGCCGATACAGTGGGTTACAGAAGCAGGCTTGGAACCAGAAGGTTGCTGATCTATGTATCTTTGTATCTATGTACAGATAAAGTGGGCTGCCATGATCTAAAGTTTGGAGAATCAAGCCTTAGAGAAGCAGGCTTGGCACCAGATGATCAGCTTGATGCACGGATACAGCAGTAGCGGTGACCAAAAGGATCGAGAATTAAGCTCGGGACCAGATGGTCATTTGTTTGATTCCCCATAAGCCGATACAGCGGGCTAAAGGTTAGAAAAGCAATCTTGGGACCAAAAGGTTGTTGGTTTGATTCCCCTATGTACTGATTCAGTGGGCAACCACGAGTAGAAGTTTAGAGAAGCAGGCTTGGGACCAGAAGGTTGCTGGTTTGATCCCCTATGTGCCAATACAGAATAAATCTGTGGCTTAAAGGTTAGAGAAGTACCCTTGAGACCTGAAGGTTGTCTGCTTGATTCCCCGTGCACTGATCCTCTAGATCGGCAGGATGATCCTTTTAGGTGGTCAGACACCCGTGCATATGTTCTCACCCCTAATTCACTAGTGTGTATGTTCACTGCCACAGATGGTTTAAATGTGGAGGTTATAATCCAATGTACTGCTGTGCAATAGCAATGGAAGTGCTTCTAATTCAAATTCTAATCATTTTTTTAACTCCTGGTTATGATAAGTGGTCGATTCTAACTGTGTGCTTTGCTGGAAGTTGCTACCAGTAGGTTAACAGCTCTATCCCACCATTTGTGAAATGTCTATGATGGTACACAGTTAGGGGAATTTGATACAGTGTGATTGTTGCTGTGTTTTTTACTGTGGTCTTCAGTGTGTGAGTACATTAACTGACCATCTCCACACATTCCCCCTCCAGACCAAGTAATTATTCACTGCCTTATTCAATACGTCAATAACTTTCAGTTAACAGCCCTGATTAACACATCTGAATAGCTGCCAGCACCTATATATCCAGACAACCGTCCACACACACTCCGCACACACACGCTGAGGGGTTAGAGAGGGGTAAAGGGGGGTTCCTAACCGTGCACGACAATGACATAATAAACGTGGCTCACATAGAGAAGCCTGCTCAGCCTCATAATGATCCTGCATTATCATCCAGGCGTGACTGGACTGCACCACACACACACACACACACACACACACACACACACACCTACACCTTTAGCCATACTCTTACTGACAACCAGCCATCACTGCGTCTGCAATTCACTCACACTCACTGTAAATCCAACCAGGAGAATCACCACCATCATCATCTCCATCACCAACACCACCATCATCTCCATCATCCCCATCACCATCATCCCCATCTTCATCTCCATCATCCCCATCACCATCATCTCCATCTTCACCATCTTCATCTCCATCATCACCATCATCACCATCACACACACATACACACACACACACACACACACAGCCAACTTACTCTGCACAATGGCGAGGAGCAGGAGGAGGCAGAGCAGCGTCCACGGAGCCATAGCAGCCTGCTTTGGAGGACATCAGTTGGTGAGATGGACACACACACACACACGCACGCACGCACACACACACACACACATACACACACACGCACGCGCGCGCGCACACACACCCACACACACACACACACGGCTGTCTGTAAATTCAGCGCGTGACGTCTTCAGCCGGATCCTTTGATCTGCACAGAGGAGCCGAGCAGCGCGCGCGACACGGAGCTCCAGGTAGACGGAGGCGCGCGACGGTGCTCCTCTGCCCACCTGTATTCCGGCAAGCCCCGCCCCCTGCGCGCGGATTGGCTGGAATGTGCATGTATGCAAAACATGTCAGGAATGGCTGCAACTGAAAATAGCCTTGAAGAAAGCATCAATATTTATACCCTCATCATCAAAACAACAGTTGCACCCAGAAGGAGGTGTGGGGTTGCACTGACGGTGATCAGGACCAATAAAGGGTTGCAAACCCAGACCGATATGATCAATATTTATATCTTAACATTTATGAATAAATAACAGGCACTGCAGAAAAAGCAGTCTGAGCCTAAAGGTTAGAGAAGCAGGCTTGGAACCAGAAGGTTGCTGGTTCAATTCCCTTTTACGTTGACACTGTGGGCAGCTGTGACCTAAAGGTCAACAAAGCTTTGCATGAGAATGGCACTGGATCGATCCCCAACATGACCAATAAAGTGGGCAGGTGTTGCGAAGAGGCTCAGGACCAGAAGGTTATTGGTTCCATCCCGTATTTGTCAGAACAGTGTGCAGCTATGCTCCAAAGCTTAAAGATGCAGGCTTGGTTCCACACACAGATCTGTTGGTCGTCTCCACCAAGACAAAAGCGGGACTGGTCTCTGAAAGGTAAACGTGCATGTAGACCCACTGTGCTGCACACGGGAATCGAACCCATCCACACAGTGAAACACACACTTACACACTAGTGAATTCACATGCAAGGATGCAGTGAGCATTCCCGCCTGGAACGGTTTGCAGCACTATCCTGAGCTGGGGAGCCAAGTGCCTTGCTCAAGGGCAGTTCAGGGAATCAAACAGGCAACCTTCCAGGAACAAGGCTGGTTCACTGACCAAAAGGCAACAGCTGCCTGAAGATGACCATGCAATTCGGAGAGACAACTGTTTCTTTATATAGAGAGATAGATTGATTGATCAATCTATTGAAAGATAAAGATATAAATGTGTAGATCCAGATATATTCCAGATAGCAATTAATGTCTGGCCCATATGCAGCTCAGATCTGAGCCATAAGTGCCAAAGGTGGCCCAGATATTGCCCTAATGTTTCTGCTATCTGGAGTAGTTATATAGGTCTAGTGAAGGTCAAGGCCATCTGCTGGGAATCTTGCAGGTTTCACCTCCATCCAAATCATCAGGCATATCAAAAGCCATTAATAGACAACTAATGAAATCTGAACAGTCCATCCACCAGCAGACCAGTCTTAACCAAACTGACCACTCCCAGTCCAGGAGGTGGGCTTCTCCCATCGTTATCCCGTGCACCGCTAGAGGCCGGGCTCGCCTGAATGAGGGTGGGGAATGAAAAGTGTGTGGTTTGACTTGGTGCATCAGCAGGGAAGCATCAAAGAGGGATAAAGGGGAGGGAGGGGTGAGGAGATACCTCCCACTCTTCTGTTGACTCTAAGTGTATTAGACTGGGATGTTCCTTTTTTCCTCAGGACACCAAGTTTCTCCATCACAAGGTCATTTTCAAACACTTTGAACTTTACAGGCTTAGATGAGTTCAGAGTTGTGATCAGAATAGACACAGATCTACTGATCAGAAATAATACAACAGTATGATTAATATTCCTGAAGGCACCCCTGCCCCGGTCCTGGAGGTACCCCTACCCTGCATATTTTAGAGCTTTCCCTGCTCCCACCAAATCTGATTCAACTAATGTGCTCATGATCAAACCCTTCACAGTTACAGGGGGTATGTTAAAGCAGAGAATCCACTAAAACGTGTAGGGCAGGGGTACCTCCAGGACCAGGGTTGAGAAACACTGGCAATAGCAACTTAACAGAAGGTTTCTTTAGTGGTTTCTCTGCTCTTTAAACCAATATCTGGGTCAGTGACATAATAAGCCCCGCCCCCTCTCACTGATCAGTCAGTCTGTAGGCAGGTTGAGTATGTACATGTGGACAGAGCAGTAAACATGCACACGAAGCTCCTTTGTGACAATATGACAAAATAAAATAGTGGCATATTCTTAAAACCTGCTCTTCAACTTGGAGTCCCTAATCTGTACATCGTTGTTTGCCACGGCCTGCTGGATGGAATGACTCTGCATCAAGGCTGGGATGTGTTCCATGGCTCTCTCTCTATGTCACTTGGATCCCTGCTGTTCTGGCAGCTGGAGGGACGAGTTGCGGCTCTTAGGCTTCTCTAAGTGAGTGGGACATTTTCCCTGTTCATAAGTGTTCTATACACTGAAGAGCACCGTACTGAACAGTACCGCACTGAACAGCACCGCACGGAACAGTACAGCACAGAACTGTACCACACGGAACAGTACCACACTGAACAGTACCACATGGAACAGTACCACACTGAACGGTACCGCACTGAATGGTACCACACTGAACTGTACCACATGGAACAGTACCACACTGAATGGTACCGCACTGAACAGCACCGCACTGAATGGTACCACACAGAACAGTACCACACTGAACGGTACCACACAGAACAGTACCACACTGAATGGTACCACACAGAACAGTACCAAACAGAACACTACTGCACTGAATGGTACCGCATTGAACAGTACCATACTGAACAGCACCGCAGTGAACAGTACCACACGGAACAGTACAGACATTAAAGGAGTCTGAGGGCCAAAACAGAGGGTCCTCAAGGGTCACTGTAGGTCAACATGACTTGTCTCAAATCATAATTTATAAAGGCTCTTTACCACCACAGAGCTGAACTCTCACTAAACCACTGAGGACCACTCAGTGTAGAGAGGTACTGCCAATAGAATAGGACCCTCTGGATGGATAGAGACTAGAGCACTGAATGATGGAGCTCCATCCAATATTTGTGGATTTGCTCCCAATGAGTTGCGAGTTGCTCTCTAATGCTCTTGAATGCAATCAGTTCCTCACAGCAATCTAGTAGAATAGAACCCCAAAATCTAGTAGAAAGCCTTTCAGTAGCCTGGACAGTAAAGACAGTTACTTCATCTCTGTTGGTGTCAGTTGTGTCCAGCAGTGTGATCAAGAAGGTACAGTGGAATCCCCTTTTAGAGACAGAAATAGATGTTTCCGCTCAGAAAGGAGCAGGGGAGGGGGAAGAGAGAGAGAGAGAGAGAGAGAGAGAGAGAGAGAGGAAGTAGACAAGCTTTGTGTGCATTTGCACATTTGTGTCAGGAATGGGTACAATATTTGGGCAGTGTATTAGACAAGCATTGTCATCAGTGACTCACAGACAGTTACGTAGCAGTTACTAAGTTACTGTTCACACACACACACACACACACACACACACACACACACACACACACACACACACACACACACACACAAAGCCACAGATAAGCACTTCCAGGAGTGAGTCACCAGGAGTGGGAGGATGAACCTTTCAGGAATAAAGCTCATTTCTTCATCACAGGTCTGAATATTACAGCAAAACTTCAGCCAAACATCACTTTCACTGCAGCTGCACGCAGTCAGTCACGGAATCCACTTCTTACGGCTGCTGTAACTAACAGGTTTCAACACTCACACTGGTCTTGGTCTCAGTAGTACTTGTAATCAGACCTGCCCTCGACTTATCAGTTCTGTATTAGTAATCAGATTTGTTTTGGTCTTGATAGCATTTGAACTTTTCGGGGATGGACTGGTCATCGGCTGCGGTGGGCTACTGAGAGGGTGAGAGACCTGGACTTGGTAGTATTTGTTCTTGACTCGTCTTGGCCTTGAATGCGCTCGTTCTTGGACTCGTCTTGGCCTTGAATGTGCTCGTTCTTGGACTCATCTTGGCCTTGAATGCACTCGTTCTTGACTCGTCTTGGCCTTGAATGTGCTCGTTCTTGGACTTGTCTTGGCCTTGAATGCACTCGTTCTTGGACTCGTCTTGGCCTTGAATTTACTCGTTCTTGACTCGTCTTGGCCTTGAATTTACTCGTTCTTGGACTCGTCTTGGCCTTGATTGCACTCGTTCTTGGACTCGTCTTGGCCTTGAATGTACTCGTTCTTGACTCGTCTTGGCCTTGAATGTGCTTGTTCTTGGACTCGTCTTGGCATTGAATGTGCTTGTTCTTGGAATCGTCTTGGCCTTGAATGTAGAGAATTGTAGGAGTGAATTCTGTGGTCCTGAATGAATCTGTTGAGACAGAGCTCACTTTTAGATTCCTGATCCAAGCAGTTTTAAAATGCTAGATAAGCCTTTTGTCCAGAAGAGCACTTTGTTGTTTTGGGTCTTGATCTTGACCTTGAATGTTTGTCTTACTCTCATTTAGACTTATACTTAATCTTTCTCGACACCCCACTCTGTCTCTTCCCTTCCTTCTGTCCCCCCTCCCCCCTCTCTGTATCCCCCCCACCCACTGCGCTGAATGACTTGAGTTGACAGCGGAAGTTCTGTGCACTGCAGAGTGCTCAGAGTCGTTCGCTGAATTATTTAGATTGTGGGACCCCCCCAAGTGCTCGTCTCCCACCCCCGCTCCTCCTTCTCCTCCTCCCCTTCTCTTCCTCCAACTCTCCCTCACTCCTCTGCCTCTGTTTGCTGTGGCCATTGGCCTTTCCTATCTGATCCGGCTGATGCTGACACATGAACTTACTACCAGTTTGGCCAGACTGACCGACTGATGGTTTGCATGGATTCTCTGTGGACTGCACAGGGAATGCATCCTGTCATATGGAGCAATGCCATCTGTTTTACAGTCTATAGAATGGACTGAAATGGACATTGGGTTCACAGCCTGAGTCCAGTTGGGAGTGTTAACAAATGGATTGGTTGGTTAGGTCCATTGAAATGTGTATCTTGGGTTCTACGAGAAGATATATCATTTTAAACAAACTGTCCCTGCTCTCAAAAAGTCCATCTAACTATGAAATATGATGATCAGATAGAGAGAGGTCAGCAAGGTCAGACTGTCATAGCATCTCCCCAAGAGCAGACTGCAACCATCCTAAAATGTCAAGTTTAAAAAGATAAAGATTTTCATGGAAGATCTTAATGTGTGTGTGTGTGTGTGTGTGTGTGTGTGTGTGTGTGTGTGTGTACGTGTGCGCGTGCATGCATGTGTATAGAACAGTGTTACCCTCTATCACTGTAGAGATATCACTACCTCACTCTGGTGTTAATCTCCATAGCAACCTGGTAATCCCTTATCTAGCAAAAAGAGATGAAAAAAAGACATTGGCACATGCGCAGTGACGCACTGATGCATTACAGTTTACACACACACACACACACACACACTCCTTTGTCTCTTTGTCTGTCTCAGCACTGACTCTCTGTAAGGCTTTCATCTCTGTGTGTGTGTGTGTGTGTGTGTGTGTGTGTGTGTGTGTGTGTGTGTGTGTGTGTGTGTGTGTGTGTGTGTGTGGAAATGCAGGCCTGCCTCAGTTTAATTGATTTCACACCCAGGTCAACAGCTTTGCAGCCATTTGGGGATACAAAGCAAACACAGGCCTTTGTCACGTGTGTTTTGGGGTGTGTGTTTGTGTTTGTGCGTATTTATGTTGGTGTTAAAAACACATGCAAACAGTACACTGTGATGAACCGTGACTTAAAATGACCCAGAAAGTAAAATGCAAAGGAACAGACAGAAAAAGAGAGAGAGAACACTCACAATAATGCTAATTCCTTCAAGCCTGACTATGGGGTTTTAAACAGAATGTGTGTATCAGCATTTTTTCAGCCAATATAGATTAAACGTGGACTTTTAAAAAGACAAGGACATTTTTGTATATATGTACGTTTGGTATGTTTGTACATGTAGTTGCTATAGTGTTGCAAGGCTGTTGCGTGGGTATCCCAGGTGGTTGCTGCAGTGTTGCTAAGTGGTTACTATAGTATGCCAGGTAGTGTTAAGTGGTTGCTATGGTGTTCCCAGGTGATTGCACTGATATCCCAAGTGCTTTCTCTGGTGTTGCTGAGTGGTTGCTATAGTATCCCAGGTGGTTACTATAGTGTTTCCAGGTGATTGGAAACGATATCCCAGGTGGTTGCTGTGGTGTTGCTAAGTGGTTGCTATAGTATCCCAAGTTATTGCTAAGGTGTTTCCAGGTGAATGCAATTAACTCTAGTGGTTGCTGTAGTTTCACAGGTGGTTGCACTAATATCCCAGGTGGTTTCTGTGGTGTTGCAAGGTTGTTGCTATGGTGTTCCCAAGTGATTGCAACAGTATTAAAGGTGGTTGCTATGGTGCTCACTGTGGTGGGTGGGTTGGGCGTTACATGGGATATGAGAAAGGTGCAGTCCAAACATATTTAAAATCACAATGGCTTTATTTTCAGGCTTTGCATGATCTTACATTGTACAGAGGCAGAAACACTACCCTTTCAATTAACAAATAACAAAACAAGATCACTGCTCACAAATATAAACATAATATTGTGTAAAATGCAGTTCTGGTATGAACTCGGTCTTGCTCAAAGCAAAGGGCATTCAAGTGGATTAGGGATTAGGGTTCTGGCCGGGGCCACATATACTTTACCGCTTAACCAAGCATGACTGCATGTCCAATTTAACACCACCCCTGCATCTCCCAGCTCAAACTAATCAATGGAAAGCTTCATCGGGTTGATCAAAAAGATAGGCCAGTCCATAGAAAGGCTTGATTTGCCCTTAAATAGTTCCCTTTAATGGCATTTTCAGGTACTGGGAACTTTATCCAGATACCCAACTGGAACATGACCAACGTTCATTGTTCAGATTGGCTGAAAAAATAGCCATCGTTCCTTCAATGTTGGAAAAAAAATGAAATAATGTTTAAAGTTAAATTGTTGTGAAAAGTTGAACAAAATGCTTATAAATCAACACTGCTTTTGAAAATGAGTTATAAAATGAACAACGGTGAACCAACATCGAAACAACATTGGAACAATGTTTAGTAATGTTGTTGTATCAACACTGATTCACCTTTCAACCATGACCAACCATAGATTCAACAGTAAATAAACAGTGAAATGTTGACTGGATAGTCGCTTTTGGAAGGACTTTTCTGGAATTTGTATTTCCCGCGTGGTTTTCCTGCTTGATCCACTGGCATTGTTCTGGCCTCCATACAACCTCACAACTCCAAATTTCACACTTAGGCCTCCAACTTTTCCTGTCTCTCACATGCAACTACCTTCTGGGACCCTTGGAGGTTTACAAGTCTTCAAGGAGCTCATTCAAGTGGCACTTGACATCTTTTATTTAGGCAACAGTAACAGTAAACCTCCACTGATGAACATTATCGAGATCAACAGTTAAACACCAGAGATTAGTCCTTCCTCGGCAGGGCCATTCCCACCGGCCAGCACGAAGCAAACCTAATCTGTGGGAATACAGCTGACAGCAGTTCTTAGGCTAATTTCACATTCCAGGGCTGAAGTGGCACATCAGGATTATTTTTAACCTAAATGCGTGGGGGTTTTTCCAATCATCTTCGAACTAAGTTCATATGTGCTCAAATATGACACATAACCCGTTAAGGCAGCAAAACTGGAATAACAATAAAGCTGGTAATGAGAGCAGTTCAGGGTTTTGACCTGAGAGGAAGAGACCTCCACCATCATCATCCATCTGCAGACCCAGAGTGCCAGTACATTTTAAACCTGATATTTTGCAGTTTCAGGGCAGGCCCCCTAACTGTTAGTCAACCAGCATAACAAGAGTTAGAGCCCCCAAATGCAAAGCTTTCGTTCCAAATATTGTACTTCCCTGGATAGCAAGCATATATTGGTCCACTGGCTCAATAATGTCAGCACCCCAATGAGTGTTTACCACTGCAGGTCCACCCTCTGACCACCCAGAAAATGGTCATGTGTAAGAGCTATTTTTTTACATTTAAATAGATAATAAATGCACAGAGACTTTTGTTTTAGAAGAAAAATCTAGGAACAATATTTCAAATAACTAAGAGAAAAATAATGGCTAGATTTAATTGTGTCTGAAACTGAAAATTATTCACTAAACTAATTTATAAACTGTTGGTGGGAAACCAGCAATGAAAAGTGGCATTTTGTCTAATACTCTGCATAACCACCAGGGGGCCGCTGAGAAAATGATGAAAAAACACCAGTGGACCACCAGCTTTCCCATCAGTGGGCCAACAGTGGTCCACTACCAGGGTCAATACAGTTGGTACATTTGGTGTGTTAAAATATGTCAAGGCACCACTGTAATGCATCAAATGAGTTTAGTTACCCCAGTACTGAAAATAGAGGTCAAAAGGTCAAATTGCACAAACAACAACAATAACAAAAATTGGAGACACAATTTATAGCTAATTAGGTAAAACAGGTAACTTTCCTGACCTCCATTATTCCACCATGCAAAACTCCTAATACTAACACAACCTCCTACCACCACGTCAACATACACATTATACATGTCACAGAACACATTGGTTCCCAACCGTAGAACCACATCTAGCACTGTTTAGTGCATCGCCACCTTAATGCATCCACTTCAAATCATGTTGTTCATTAGCTCCAGTGTGTTTGGATAAAAAAAAACATCTAAATATTTAGGACCAAGCAATGCCATGTTCTGAAACTGCAGGTCTAGAACCGCTGGTCCTCAGGTTTTTAGATGGATGCCTCTCCTAATGTGCTTTGTCACAGTGCAGCCCAGCAGCCACCAGGGGGAACCGATGAGCAACTCCTCTACAGATATGCCATTAGATCAAAGGCACTTGAAGGATGGAGCTGGTTGCTAAACAGCTCATCCAGGCTCAGAGACTGTCAGAAGGCCATGGAGTGGAGATTCAAAAAACTACATCTGACTGTTAGGACCTGTGAAGAATATTTCTTTCTGGTTAACTTTGGGTTTGAGAATGGCCTGAATATTATTAGGGAGGGTGAGTGAGACTTTTGGGGTTTTGGGACTGTTTTTGGGGGCAACCTGTTTCTTTGGGGACTCCTTGGGGGGACCTATTTTGGGGACCTTATTGTAGGTCCTGGATTTTTTTGGGATCCGTCTTTCTGGGAACGCTTTGGGGGGGGACGCCTTTTTGAGAGGGACATTTATTTATTTTATTTAACTTTGCATGTTTTTCTAAGGACCTGTTTTTTGTGGGACCCATTTGGGGACCTGTTTTTATAAAATACCTGTTTTTTTGAGGACCTGTTTTTTGGGGACCTGTTTTTTTGAGGACGGGTCCTATTTTTTTGGGGTGGTCCTGTCTTTTTGGGAATAAAAAGAGGCCAGTGCTCATCAGTATTCAAAGGTTTCAAATATGTTTTTGACTGTTGGGTCAAAAACATGGCCAATATGTTCTCTTAACAGCGTTTTTGGGAATGTATCTGCTGCTCATTTCGAGCTATGATTGAAAATTAACAGGAAATTAAATTGGGAATATCTTTCTTGAAATTATGCATAACTAAATGTTTAGACAGTAAACAAAGCCATTTAGATTGGTTTGGAGTGACATGTTCTGTTCTAGATTTCTGAGTCAAATCTGTTTACGGTGCTTTAAAATTTATTTAAAGCTATAACATGAAATGAGTTATAAGGCTGCCTGAGACACTGATCTATGATAGTTTTGAGATTAGGAATTAGACAAAGGCACTTTGTCCACTTGGAATTATAAGGTTATATCTGCATTCTGAGCAGTATTGAGATATTGAGCCTCGTTGTAGTGTGTGAATATGGGGATGTTTCTTTCAATAAAGACACTTCATATCATTTTTTGAAATGTTGTCATAATGAAACATCTATCAAAATGCCATCTTAAACTCACTTTGGTCCTATCTATTCATGTCTACTCCCTCCCATGCTTCAGGCATCCATATGTGGGGCCCATCGACAAATGTTCTGGTACCTATACAGGTCTCATATGGACATGTTATCTGGAGTATAAAACATGGTGGTGGTAGGTTCACCTGTGAGTTTGTAGAGTAAGAGGTTTCAGAAAAATGAACCATTTAACTAAATTATTCCAAATCCACTCTGAATGGCTTGTTCAGTTCTAGAGCAGCTCATTGGTTCATTTAATCAAGGACTGGTGAGATAAACTAGGTGTTGGATGAGCACTGGCAGCACTGGTCTTCCTCCGGATTAACTAATGTTGGGGTTTTATGAAAATATAAACATTTACAGAGCAGGTCTTCTGATGCCCAATACTTGCAAAGAATAGGTGTGTGTGACATTTAGTGGAAGGTAGGTGCTGGAAGGTGTCTGGTGGTTCTCAGAGGGTGTGTGTGCTGTTGGTCTCGTGCTTGGCGCTGCTGAAGGGCAGATGCGGTGGGCATGGGTGTGTGTGTGTGTGTGGGTGTGTGTGTATAATCAGTGCGCTCGGGGCACAGGGTGCTGTAGGGTCATGTGCTCGGCTCCAGTGAAGGGCAGACGCTGGGTGCAGTAGTGGTGCACCACCTCTGGGATGCTGGGGAACACACAGCTGCTCTGATCCAGTGTGTAACCGCACTTTGGTTCAGCACGAGCAATGCACGCAACCCTGGCTCGCCCTGGAGAGTGGGAGAGAGGAGAGAAGAAGGGAAGAGAAGGTGAGAGATAGACAGAGGAGAGAAGAGATAAGGAAAGAGAGAGAGGGAGAGCAGATATATTAAGTCCTGTGAGATATGAGGTGTGACCTCACAGTAAAGTAAAGAATCTTGGGTGACCCTGTGACTGATTGTCCTTCCTTGGAGCACTGTTGGTAGATGCTGGCAAACCAGAAACACCCCACCAGACCTGCATAGGATTTAGGGACTGACCAGTTGGTAACATTGTAACCATAATCAACATTTGTATTTTCCCCTTTCAGTCATTTAAATGTGTTTATCTGTGTATTAGTTCTGTGCATCTTCACAAAGTAAAAAAAATATTTGCACCCAGGTGAAATCAACGGCCCGGAACGCAGCAGCTTAGTTTCCATATATGGACTGTACGGGCTGAAGAACGAAAGGCGGGTCTTGACACTTTAACTTCAGAGTTACATTTCAAACATCTTTCCATGCCAGGGCCCTTAACATCCAGTACACACAGGCCTGCATTGACACACGAATGCCTTACTTGAGGGCGATGGAGTATTTGCTGGTAGCTGATTCGCTGTCACGCACCAGGAAGCTGGCCTCCCTGCAGTTCTGCAGCTGAGCCCCAGCCTCCTGACGGCTTACGCTGCCATGATACCAGCTAGAGAGAGAGAGAGAGAGAGAGAGAGAGAGAGAGAGAGAGAGATTACATAATAAAACTAATATGAAATAACCTCAAGATCTTCTGTAGTCCTTATTAACTCTTGTCAGTGCAGTAGTGGTATTTATATGGATACATAACTACATACACATATAATAGTAATGTCTCAGCTAATTATTTATCATTAATGCACGTCACTTAATTACTAAATATTTGATTAATATAATATGTTGGGGAAGCAGCAGCCGATTGTGCACAGTGTACATCATACCTATAACTAACAGTAGGTATAATAACAAATTATAAATTCGGCGCCATTCAGACGAGGAGCTACGTTAGGGATACATTAGGGATTATCATCACTGGCACTGAGAGTGACTGAGTTGTCAACGCCTCTGATCTGAAGATCAAACTATGCTGCCAGCAATAAACAGTAAACTGACAGGAAGATGATATCAGTGATGGACAACACGGGGCTCCACTCCTTTCCGTTTCATGTGAGCCAGACTCACTCCTTCATTTGGTTAGACCCCACCACAGAACACAGAAGCCTGGTTCCACCCTCTCAGATCATATTGTTTGAGGTCACCAAGGCTGTCAGTCACTTTGTAATTAAACCTAACTCTCCCTTATTATGATGAGGTCGAATATGAGCAGTTTTGCCACTGAAATGAATCATACTGCAACCAGCCAGCAGAGGCGCTAGACCTGTGGTGGCTTAGCTTTTGAGAGACGATGCTCAGGATAGCCTCAAGACGGACTGTGTATGCAGTCTATAAGAGGCTCATCATCCGTTCTTGAGAACCTGCAGCCCTTAGGTGACAACTCACCTCAGGGGCCTCGCGAACGTAGCCTTTACAGTAAACAGCGTTGGTGGTCTGCATAAAGTCACATGGCCCAGGAGTTCACACTGTATGGCTGCTAAAGCTGGGCCAGATTTGGGCCACGATACATTTGCTTTTGCCAAAACTGACTTGAAAGAGCCTAAACTGGCCAATCACGGCTCATGCCATCTCAGTTCCTGTCTCTAGTAGAAAACCACTAAAATGCACAGGGCAGGGGTTCCTTCAAGACCAGTGCTGGGAACCACTGGACTAAAGTGTACGATCAACTTTAGAGGTCAGAGTTATACCAGGTAGGAAAAGCTTGTTATAATGAAAGGTTTATTAATTCTTCTCACCTCTGTTTCTCCAGGGGCAGAGCAGGGTCCACTTTAGGGCTCTCTGTGTCGGCACTGAAGCTCGGAGAGGTGGGTGAGGTGGGGGATGGGGGTGAGGGACGTAGAGATTTGGGGGTCCAGCTCTTCACCGAGCGCAGGGCCTGCTGCTTCATTGTGTCAGGGCAGCCGGGCCGCCCTCTTACAAACGCTGCTCTGCCCATCAAAACTGAGCTGCAGGTTGAGGAAGGTTGAACGCCTAATGCCGTGACACTTTCTAACAGCTGGTGCACAAACTTTGTAGACGTCAGCTCTGCTCCAAAAATTTTATATAATGTTTCTTCCACAGGTATCTAAGTGAATGTGCCGCAGATTGCCAGCAAATGCCCCCTTTCCACCCATTTACCACAGTGGCATGAAAATATTAATGAAGATGTAAATGAGACTAATGGGTCTAATTGGTCAACTTAGAGTTTTAACCGCTATTGTAATTACCTGAGAGGGCACGGACGATCTGCTCCTTCTTCCACTCCCAGGGCAGTTCGTACTCTGCGGTGGCCGGGGTCTGACTCCGTCGAGTAGTGGGATTCTCCAGGACCTCTCCTCGTACGGAACGTGTCAGATCTGTGGGGGGTCCTGATCCTCCTCTCCATTCAATACCACACACCTTCAGCAGGTCCTTCGGATTCATGACTAATCTCTGTATGAAGACTTGATTGAAAGATGCCAGCATGCATAGCAATCATTTGAAATGGCATAAACAACATTTGTGCTCTAAAACCTGATATCGATACTGGAGACTTGAGCATCCAATCTGAGATTATTAAGCATCAAAATGAGCTGTATTTGATGGAATCTTGGAGCGCTGAGAAATCCCACCCAGGCATTTTAGATGATGTCCGCTCAGTCTCAGGTACAGGAAAGCCCTGGAGTTTAGAATTTAGAATTTTCTACATTTCTGCATAAATTTGACCCAAAATAGAACCAAATCAAAGGAATGACACAAAATATTACACAATTTATTTATTGAGGAATCCAGTTTATGTAGGTATTTCAGTATCTGGTGTGACACCCTTATGCAGCATTAGTCCTGCACTACTTTTAGCCCATTTGCGTCCTTCAGATCCTTCCACAACATTCTACTGGATTAAGGTCAGGACTATGACTTGGTGATTACAAAAGTTTGGGTAGAAGGACTTGTGTACTCGTGGTCATTGTCTTGCTTCATGACCCACATTCTCTTGAGATTCAGCTCAAAGACAGATATCCTGACATTGTCCTTTATTGGTAGAATTCAGAATCTATTGTTCCATCAATGCACACTGTGGACAAAAGAATTGGGACAACTACAATATACATTCTAGACAAAATATTGGGACACTGCCAATATAATTTGTGGACAAAAGTACTGGAACACTTACATTATACATTCGTGGACAAAAGTATTGGGACACCCATAATTTGTTTGTCCTGCTTTTCCTTTGTTTTTGTTGAGTTACTGTCTTTACTGTCTCTGCTTTCTAACGCAAAAAAAATAATAACTTGGAATAAAAAATATATTTTTACACTTTCATAAAAGAATAGAATGGAAGCCTCGGCCTGCGTTACGCGCCGCTTGCTCCGAGTCGGGCCTATTGTGTGAGAAAACAATGGCTGTAGCAAAGGAAGGCCGGTCCAGGCCTGCTGCGATTGGTTGGAAAGTAGCCTTGTCTCCGAGTTCTGGGAAGTGGCTGTTGGGTCCACACAGCCAGGCTTGCCTGGCGGTGGGGGGTGGGGGTCAACTTCCTGTCCAGAGAATGGGGCAAAGGAAACACAGACAGGAAACAGGAAGCAGAAAGAGGAAACCGCTCCCATTGTCCCAGCATAACACTATCACCGTGGCAACCAGCAGGGAGAGAGGGTCCTGAACAGAGGGTCCTGTCAAAGAACTAGAACCTGAAAACCCACTGAGAGAGAGAGAGAGAGAGAGAGAGAGAGAGAGAGAGAGAGAGAGAGAGAGAGAGATTTAAAAAAAGAGAAAAGAGATTGAAAGAGAGAGACAGAGAGAGATTTAAAAAAGAGCGAGAAAAGAGATTGAGAGACAGAGAGAAAGAGAGATTTAATAAAGAGAAAAGAGATTGAAAGAGAGAGAGAGAGACAGAGAGAGACAGAGAGAGATTTAAAAAAGAGAGAAAAGAGATTGAGAGACAGAGAGAGATTTAATAAAGAGAAAAGAGATTGAAAGAGAGAGAGAGACAGAGAGAGAGAGATTTAAAAAAGAGAAAATAGATTGAAAGAGAGAGAGAGAGAGAGAGAGAGAGAGCATACCTGTAATAATGAGTTAGGCATCATAGGGCTCCATGTATCCATCGTTCTCTCCTTCTCTCTCAGCTTCTGTTCTTCAAGCTGCATCATAAGGGTCAGCGTAGTCCTCCAGGATAATCAGCTGTGAAAAACAGAGAAGTGGCTATTTCTACTGTTGTCATTTAATAATGCGATTCTCAACGCTGTCCCTGCTTTTATTGGATACACAAGAATAAGATGAACTGTTTTGTTTGTGGCAACACTGGGCTTCAGATTCATGACCTCCTGGTGCCTGGTTAAATGTGGTCTATTGGATGTTCGCCCAAGAAAAAACTTTCTTCCATAAAACACTCAACAATAATAGTAACACAGAAAACAAACCGCAATAATGCAGAGGCTCCGCTCTGTGCTACAATATGCATGGTTATTCAATACAGTGCTGAATAGCAAACAGTTTAGACATGTTTAACTAACACTACACTTTAAAATGGGTTCTTTAAAAGGAAAAGGTTCTATACAGTATAGAACCAGGACTTCTAATAGAACCAATTGCTAAACATTATTGTTGATCCAGTGGCTGGTGAGACAATCCTAACCCAAAGAAAGGTGCTGTGGAAACAGTCATCTGGGCTGGAAAGCCACAGGCCGAAGCAACAAGTTGGTGCCCACCATCCTGCCACAGGTCCCCAAGCCCCGCCTCCTGAGTCTTATCTCCAATCCAGCTCAAGCTTTAGTTTTAATGGGCGACTGAAAAGCAATGTTTGTGTTTTTCTGTGGGAATAAAACATCTGCATCTCCAACTTTGGCTCAAGTGTCCACCTTCCTCCCGGGACGGCTGGTGTGAAGCAAATCTTTCTTTAAAAACCTTTTAATAAAGGGTTCCACTATTATTACGAGACAAAGAACCCTTTTCAGGACCTTTAATTGTCATTATACTGTCATATCCCAGCTTAGAAGGGCAGGGTTCGCCATGCTACAGCACCCTTAGAGCGGAGACGGTAAAGGACCTGGAGACATTTTCATTGCATTCATCCATTGACGATGTTTGTATCATAATTCAGTTACTGCATACGCACTTGTGCGCAAATTAAAGTGCTGACAAAAGAACAGAAACCTGTTGACTCAGAACACACGTGTACAATAGAAGCCAGTGGGGTAGGTCCCGGAAGTTGACCCCATAGGAGGCCAGTTCTCCCATTGGGTCCTATAATAAACATACTGAAGTATAGGTCTACGGAAGGTTCTTTATGCTTGAATCACCACTAAACCACTGGAGGATATTGTTTTCCATCTCCTGTCCAGTTCATCGCCCTCCCCCATGAGCCCTTGAACTAACACCCCAGAGTTTTTTGTTGTGACTCTCAAGGAGAGTCTGATTGTGGTGTTATGTTCAAAGTGTAGCCAGAGGGCCAGCCCGCCTATGGGAGAGGCTGTAGTGTCCGTATCGAGTGACATAATTCTTCAAACGTCGCCTTCACTGGGGACGGGAAGAAGCGACACACATTGTATTGTGTGTGAAAGCCTCATTCTTCCGCATTTGTGTTAGCGGGTGTGTGTGCACCTGTGTGCTAGAGTGGGTTCGAAAGAAAGAGCGGTGACTGCCGAAGACCTGCAAAGAGTGTGTGCGTGTGTTTGTCAGAGTCAACAAAATCATCCTTTGTTAAGTGATCTGGCCTTGTTCTGGCAATCATTGTCCTGCTGAAATGAGACGTCCCTCTGACTGCAGGAGGTCATCTTCAAGTGTCTTCCTGTATTTTGCGCCAGCTGTTGCTTTTCAGAAGATGCCCATCCTGCTCTGATGAAAAGCATTCCCATAACATGATGCTGCCACCACCATGTCTCACTGTTGCGACTGGCAAAGTTGCCACATATAGTTGTATGGCCAAACAAATTCTCATCTCGCCTGATCAACATTATGATGCCACAACTCCCGACATTCTTCTGACAGGCTTCTGATTCCTCAAAGCCCACCTCCTTTCAGGGACGCCTGTTCAGGCAGTTCTGCGCAGCTTAATTTTCTCACAACTATCCAAGAGGGCTTAACTAGGGCTTCTAACAATAGGACATCATTTTCCAGCCTTTTCAAATCTTGTGCACGTCCATAACTTGTGCTCGGGTCACCAGAAAAAGTGAATGTTTTACTGATTCATAGATAGAAACCAACTGTCAGCTCCTACGTGTGTAATAAGAGCTTATGAAATCATTAGCAGCTTCAAATAATGTTCACATCAACCATAAGAACGGGGAAATGTGATCTGATTGATTTTGATTGTGGTCAGAAGGACTGGTGTGATTTTCAGCACAACAGTCTCTACACTCAGGAACATTTGAGTGTTCTCCAATTTGAAACTGTGGGAGGTGCTTATGCTTAAACTTACAGCTTCAAGGAACCTTTCAAGAAACTCTTGCTCTT